>CM054133.1:6872320-7192320 GCA_028751855.1 Ambrosia trifida | reverse complement strand
AATAGAACAGTACAAGCACTATTTTATTTATAGACACATCTAAGCCACTGGTGACCTGTGCTGACGTCACCTAAGATAGTGACCTCTAACAGAATAACAACATAAAACATCTGCCCTATACAAACTACTATTGTATTACAAAACACTGTAAACTAAACTACTGTTGAGGGAAAACTCTGATGGTCTTGCAACATCTGTTGGAGTCTAAGTGCTGTTGACTCCAACAGACCTTTAGTCTTCAGTACTTGATCAACAGTTGTTTCTTCATCAGACCTTTGGTCAACAGTTGTTCTCTATCAGTTGTTATCTAGCAGTCCTTTGTGTCAGCAGTTGTCATAGCAGTTGTTTGGATGGAACAGTTGTTAGGGTCAGCAGTCTTTTGGGAAGAGTATGTTGTAAAGACTGTTTATTTGTGGAATCAACTGTTAGCATATTTTGGCTTTTCAATCATCTGTTCTTTTCCAGGTCAGCAGACCCAACAATCTCCCCCTAGAATAGATGATGCCAAAACTAAGCTTTATTCTTGATCTTTATTTCTCATCAGACTTTCTCTGATTTGTCCTTTGAATTGTAGTTCAAAGTCCAAGGCAAATAGGTCTTCTACATCTCTTTCAAGCTCAAGGTTTAGCAGTGTTTGGAGGTCATTTGCACACAGGCTATATGCATCATCCATGCTTAGCTTTTGAACTTTTCCATCTGACCTGAGCTAAGTCAATTCATGGTTGTCTTTATTAACCTTCCATTTTAGAATTTTTGAGTCAGAGGATTTGCTGAGATGCACTTTTATTCTTGATGAGTTTGGTGATGGAGGTCTCCCAATGAGTTCTCTGAGCTTATCAGTAGTGGGATCTGAGAAAAAATGTACTTGATTGAAGAGGCCCTCCTTTATGTAAGTATCAGCAAACTTCTTCTGATCTTCTTCAGACATTTCTTTCTGTTTCTTGAATTGTCTTCTAGCAGCAGCTGATAGATCAGAAGTGTCCAGTAAGCTGTCTAATGTAAAAGCCTGTTGAGGTCTCTTCATCAGTGGTTCATCAGAGTAGACAGGTTTTCTGGGTAGGCTAGGATCTTTCTTCCTGTTTTCTTGCAGTCTCTTGTATGTTTCAACCAACCTCAGCTCAGACCATCTTGCAACTGACCTCATTTCCCCATAATCAGCAGCCATAATTTCTTGTCTCATTCTCTTAAACTTCAAGGCTCTGGCTGGATCTCTGCCTTTTCCAAAATCAGGGGCAAAGACTTTAGCTTGGGGATTCTTGGCCAACTCTTCAATTCTCAAGAGTTCTTCTCTAAGTGCATGAGTGGTCCAGCCTGCAAACTGTTTCTTGTTTGCTTTATAAGGCATGGTTGCCAAGATCTGTTCAAGAAGTGATTCCCTAACCTCCTTTTCCATGTAACTGCTGAGAGGCATGGCAGACATGGAGTTGCTCAGGGTCTTAGCAAAATCTTCAATCCTTCTGAATTTGCTAAGCTCTACTGAATGGATGCCCTATCAGTCCTGTCATCTTTCCCTTTGCATTTCTCTTTAATGATGGCATCTGCCTGTTCAGCCTTGTATTTTAGATATGTGTCTATGTTTAGGGGAACAGGAAAATGTGGAAGAGAAGGGAAAGATCTTTCAAATGGTTGTTCAGTATTATAGAAGGATTGCATTTCCTCCTTTAGTAGATCAAGTTCAAGGGGATACTGAACAACCAATGGTGTAATGGTTGGTGGTGGTCTATGGGATCTGAATTGTGATGTGTGTGGTGAAAATGATGAAAGTGGAATTGCTGATATAGGTGTGGATTGTGTGGTTGAAGTGGTGAGTGGTGATGTATGTATGTTTTCATCCTGTACAACAAAGGTTGATTTCCTCTTCCTTTTGTACAAGATTTTTGGTGATGGTGGTGTGGAAGCAGTGGTTGTGTTAACATCTGTTGGCACCTTAGTAGGACCAGCAGATGTTTGGGATTTAGTTGGTGATGTGGCTGTAGGTTCAGATGTAGGTTTGGTGATAGTGATGACAGGTTCAGATGTTGTGGTTTTATCAGTGGTTTGGGTAGCAGCAGTGGTTTTGTCAGCAGTGGTTTTAACAGCCAATTTGGATGGTGGTTGTCTGACATGTTTGGCAGGCATTTTCTTCCTTTTAGAGGAACCCACATCTTCAACTTCCTGCTGTTGTTCCCTTTTCTGTTTTAGCAACAACTATGCCTTGACTTCCAAAGTGTCAACCCTCTTTTGCTTATCTTCAGCAGCTTTTTCAGCTTCTTCATTGGCAGAGTTGTCCACTTCTTTAGCTTTGCTGGTTTGTTGTTGTTGTTGTTGTGGAGCTGTTTGAGTAGACCCTGGTTTGTTGGCAGACTTTGATTTACCTTTTTGTGAAGGTGGACAACCAAAGGGATCTAGCTTTGGCAATCTATCTCTGCCACTTTCCCACTTTTTGGCATCATCAGCTGTGAATTCATCATCATCTTCATCTCTGAGAATGGTGGTAGGGACAGAGCCAGTGGTCTTCAGCAGATGGTCTTTAATGGCCTGAATGTCTGCATGGGTATCTTTGTACCTAGCATCTACCATGTTTCTGATTTCAGCCATGTAGGTTTCATGAGCCTGATCTGCTAGTTTTATGTTAGCTATGATGATGGGAGAAACGGGATTTCCATAGCTCACTAGCAATATCAGCAGTGGATGGTTGACTCTTGGAGAGAGTAGCCAAGGATTCCAATATTAACTTGACATCTGATTTGATATCAGTAACATAGGTTTCAATGGTTTGGACTCTGGCCGTCAATTCTTGGTATTTTAACTCATCACCTAAGTTAATAGGATCATCTGAATTCCTACCAGTGGTAGTTTTAACTGATTCAGTCCTAGGAGGTGAATCCAAAGGATGAGAACCAGATGCCCCTTTTTCTTGGTTCTGGGGACTTCCAACTGATTTTGGGGACACTATAGTGGCCTCATCAGTTGTTGCCTTCAAGGGAGTCTTAGTTATGTAACCACTGTCCTGGTGTGAGACAATGGTCTCTACATCAGTAGTGGCTGCTCCTCTTGAAAACTCACCTAGAGTTGCATTGAACTCTAGGGGTGTAACCTCCTCATCTGTTTGTGGGATGGCTGATTGAATTTCCTCAGTCCCAGTCACTTGTGGAGGCATACTCTCATTGATAGGTGAAAGAGAGGAACTGGGATTTTCCTGAGTTTTATCAATAGCCTCAAACAGAGGTTGCATGGTCTGTTGAACATGTGATGGTGAAGGTGGAGGAGTAAAAAGAGAATTAGCCCTAGGAGAGGGGCTTGTGAACATATGGGCAAGTGACTCAAATGTATCATGATGTGGTTCCCCTTGGCTTACAACATGATCCTTTTGTGAGGATGCATGGGGAGTTTGGATAGGTTGAGATATTTCCAACTGTTGTGAGGACGTAGCAACAGTGGTTTCTAGTTGCTTTTGTGTTGCAACAGAGTTATCTTCTGGTATCTCATCTTCCAGAAGTCTCTTTTGAGGATGAGTGGTGGTTTTTGTGGATGGACGTTTTCTTTTGGAAATGGCTAGTGTGGGTTTCACAGCACTGGATGTAGTGCCATGATAACCAGGAGTAGTGGGCTCAACAACAGAGGTTTGGACAACAGTTGTTGTCTTAGTCCTCTTTGTTTGTGTTTTGGAAACTTTGGACACTTTAGATACTTTTTCTTGGGTGTTTGAACCCAACATTCTTGTGAAAGTTTCATCAGTTAGACTCTTCATTTGCATAGACTCACCCGTTTTAAAAACTTTTTTTTGGTAAAACCTTTTGAAGGATTACACTTAAAATTCTTGGGTAAATTAGAAAAGAATTATTAGACCCAGACTTTATGGCTTTCACATTTGACACTAAGTCCATAAACAGTCCCTGGGATAGATTGAAGTCAGAATCTGACAACATAGCATAGCCCAAGTACTGAATCCTCAATGCGATTTCATTAAAGGAAGTGGACTTAGCGGAGACACAGAGAAGGAGGGTATGGAAGAAAAATTTCATGACTGATGGGAAAAACTTTTTGAAAAGTGTTGACCCAGTCATCTGAGCATCACACCCCCTTTCCTGAAACTCTGTGTGAAGCTCTGCCTTAGGGAAAGAGTCTTTACCTGACAGGTCATTAAGTGAGAAGGTTGTGGATATGAGTTGAGGGGTAATGACGATACTTGTCTCACCAATTTTTGAGATAATGGAAGTAGGCTTTTTGTCTTGAAGTAGAAACTCAGCATTCAACCAGAATTCTTGGAGAGTATCAAGATAGATAAGGGCGTCAACGGTTAGGATTGTCAGGTATTTGGATTTTAAGATGATGTCGATGGTGGAATGGAATGGAGTATTATCATCTGTTTTTACCAAATATGGGAGATAATTGTGGGTGGCTTTAGCTTGAAGATCCATTGTAATGGATTCCGAAGGTGAGAGTGAGTGGAATTTGATTAAGGGTTTGAGGATGAAGAAGGCGGTTTCAGTATTTTGAATACAATGAGACAGTGTAATGACTGTTTGTTAGGATCTGAGTTTGATTGTTTTGATTATGTTTAACTAAATATGATAAAAGTGAAACGAATATAGAATGAAAGTGCAGCGGAATAATAAACTGTTAATCAAAACAAGAGAGTAAATGTTTTCAGATCGAATGCTTTCATTTATCTAAAAGATTACAATCGTACAAATACTCCCCCTCAGCCTGATCACACAGTGACTGTTTGTCTGAGAGAATGTTTGTGTGTGATGCAATAGAACAGTACAAGCATTGTTCTATTTATAGACAGACCTAAACCACTGATGACCTAAGCTGACGTCACCTAAGACAGTGACCTCTAACAGAATAACAAACATAAATTATCTGCCTATTACAAACTACTGTTACATTGAAAGCACTGATAGTAAACAGCTGTTGTAGGAAAACTCTGATGGTCTTGTATCCTCTGCTGAAGCCTAAGTGCTGTTGGCTCCAGCAGTGCTTTAGTCTTCAATACTTGAATAAGCAGTTGTTCTTCATCAGACCTTTGGTCAGCAGTTGTTCTTCATCAGTTGTTTATTCAGCAGTCCTTTGTATCAGCAGTTGTCATAGCAGTTGTTTGGATAGAACAGTTGTTAGAGTCAGCAGTCTTTTGGGAGAAGTAAGTTGTAAAGACTGTTTATTGAAAGGATCAACTGTTAGCATATTTTGGCTTTCCAATCATCTGTTCTTCTCCAGGTCAGCAGACCCAACACTGTTGTGATAAAACAGGGGTTTTTATAGGCTCTGGTGAAACCGCTGATGTGGCCAAAACTCTGCTTGTAGGAGCAGATGTGGCAAACATCTGATGGATAAACATCTGGTGGAGGACAGCTGTTTTAGCAAACAGCTGATGCAAACGACTGATGCACACATGATGCAAACAGCTGTTTTTTTATTATCATTATTATAGATATATATATATATATATATATATATATAGATATGGATAATAAAACAGTTGTTTTATCTAATCAGAGGTTTGAAACAGATTTTTCAACCTAACAGTGGATAAAATGGATGAAACAGTGGTTGTTTTATCTTTAACAGATTTTTCAACCAAAAAGCTATTTTTAAGGATAAATTTTGATTTTTTGAAATATTTTAATGCTTTTATTAAAAACATTTGTGTTGTTTAATCCATGTTTAGCATACCAATTCTAGAAATAAGATTTGTAAAGGTAGATGTGTCTAAAGCTTTTGTCAACACATCTGCCAACTGATCCTCTGTTGGAACATGGTGCAGAGAAATCAAACATTTTTCATAGCTATCTCTGACAAAATGATGTCTGATGTCAATGTGTTTGGTAGTGGAGTGGGAGACTGGATTTTTGATGATATTTTCAGCAGCTTGACTATCCAACATGAGTGGAGTCTGTAATGCAGTTATCCCAAAATCCAGCAGTTGATTTTGAAGCCACATGAGTTGAGCTGTACAGCTTGCAGCAACAATGTATTCAGCCTCAGCTGTTGAGGTGGAAACAGCTGCCTGCTTTTTGCTTTGCCAAGAGACTAAGGCATTCCCTAGAAACTGGCACCCTCCTGATGTAGACTTTCTTGTGGTGTGGCAGCCAGCAAAATCACTATCTGAATAACCTGAAAGCTCAATGTTTCCATTAGCAGGATACCAGATACCAAGTGTGGGAGCACCTTTTAGGTATCTGAATATTCTTTTCACAGCAATAAGGTTTGACTTTCTAGGTGAAGCCTGGAATCTTGCACAGACACAAGTGGCAAACATAATGTCTGGCCTAGATGCAGTTAAGTACAATAAAGACCCAATCATGAATCTGGAATGTGTTTGGTCAACCAGTTCATCCTTGTCATCAATAGTGAGTAGCTTCACTGTACTCATGGGTGTACTACATGGCTTACAGTCATTCATCTCAAATCTAATTAACAAATTCTTTACATATTTATTTTGATGAATGAATGTGCCATTTTGCAGTTGTTTCACTTGGAGACCAAGGAAACACTGAAGTTCACCCATAGCACTGATTTCAAACTCTGCTGTCATGAGTTCCCTAAACTCTTCACACATTTTTTTACATGTGGATCCAAAAATGATGTCATCTACATATATTTGAACAATCATTAAGTCTTGTATTTTAGCAATTTTACCTCTTGTGAAACCAATGGATAAGAGAAAAGTGGAAAGAGTTTCATACCAGGCCCTTGGTGCTTGCTTGAGGCCATACAAAGCTTTATTAATTTTGTAGACATGATCAGGATGGAATGTGTCTTCAAAACCAGGTGGTTGATAGACATAGACCTCCTCCTGAATTTTTCCATATAGGAAGGCACATTTGATATCCATCTGATACACCTTGATGTTGTGGTTGACAGCAAAGGCTAGAAAGAGTCGAATTGCTTCTAACCTTGCTACAGGAGCAAAGGTTTCATCATAGTCTATTCCTTCTTCTTGTCTGAAGCCTTGAACCACAAGCCTGGCTTTATTCTTGACAACAATTCCCCTTTCATCAGTTTTGTTTTTGAAGACCCACTTTGTACCTATTGGACAAACATCCTTAGGTATTGGTACAAGTTCCCATACTTGTTGTCTTTTGAACTGAAGGAGCTCTTCTTGCATAGCTTCTACCCAACTGTTGTCTTTTAGTGCCTCTTGGTACTTGACAGGTTGTGTGAGAGATAGGAACCCTGCAAAAAGACAGATATTGGAGGATTGGCTTCTTGTTAGCACACCCTCTCTGATGTTGCCAATGATCTTGTCTGGTGGATGAGATCTTAGGTAGATTAGATCTCCGTGATATGGTATGATGGCATTTTGAGGCGAAGGACAGAGGTTTGGTGACTCTGTTGTTGTAACATCTGTTTGCACTTCTGTAGTGCCATCATATGTTTGAAATGGAAGTGGGGGAATGGGTCCAAGTGGCGTAAAACTGGACCGACTTTTGTCAACAGATGTTTGACTTTTGTCAACAGATGATTGTTCAGTGGTTGTGAGAGGTGAAGCAGTGGTTTTAGGGTAAGACTGGCCAACAGTGGTTGACTCAGCTGTGACAGAGTTTTGACAGTTGTTTTGAACAGCTGCTTCCTCTGATGCAGAATGGATTTTATAGTGACTGGGGATCACAACATCTGTTCTGTAATCTTGTTGTGGAGACTGTGGACTACCTGCATTGTTAGTTTTAACAGTGATATCTTCAAATTTGAATTTATCTAAATCAAACAATTCAGCAGGATTTGCTGGGATTTTTAGGGATGAAAGTTCATTGAACTTTACATTCAAAGTTTTTCTATTGTCTTGGTCTTTGTGTTAAACACTTTGTAGGCCTTGGCAGTAGAAGAATATCCCAGAAAATAACCACAATCTACTTTGGCTGCAAATTTTGAAATGGAATCTTTGAGATTTAAGATGAAACATGGGCAGCCAAAGATTTTGAAAAATGAAATTAATGGTTTGATTTTGAACAAAATTTCATAAGTAGTTTTTTGATGTCTTGGGTTGATCAAAACTCTATTTTGAACATAGCAAGCAGTGTTTACAGCTTCTACCCAGAAGGACAGGGGCAAACCAGAGTCTGCTAGCATGGTTCTAGCAGCTTCTATTAGAGTTCTATTTTTCCTCTCAACCACCCCATTTTGCTCTGGTGTTCTTGGGATGCTGTACTGCCTCACAATCCCTTTTGACACACAGAAGTCATGCAACTCCTTATTTTTAAACTCTGTTCCATTGTCACTCCTGAAGACTTTTACTAGCAAGTCATATTGTTTTTCAACTTTGGTGACAAAGTCCTTCAAAATACCTGTAGTCTCATCCTTAGAATGTAAAAAGTAAGTCCATGTAAACCTAGAAAAATCATCAACTACGACAAGACAAAATCTTTTTTTTCTTAGACTCATGATTTTAACAGGGCCAAACAAGTCCATGTGCAACAATTGTAGACATTGACTGGTTTTGGACTCATCAATAGATTTATAAGAGCTTTTATGTTGTTTTCCTTTTTAAACAGGAAACACAATGCTTATCACATTTGAATTCTTTTGATGGTAAGCCTCTGACAAGACTTTGTTTGGAGAGTGTGTTGATTGTTTGAAGGTTGGTATGACCCAGTCTCCTATGCCACAATTCTGTCTCCTTTGTGGAGGCAGCAGAAAACAAACAGATATTTGCCATAGGATTGTCCTTTAACATATCAACAACATACACATTGCCACTTCTATGAACAACAAGTTGTGCTTTGCTCTCAGCAATGATGGTATCAATCTTTTTCACCACTTCTGGCCCAATAATCTTACAAGTTTTCTTTGTGAAGAATGAGCCATAACCTTTGTCACTCATTTGTGAAACACTCAGAAGATTAAACTTGAGATTATCAATAAGATTGACATTTTCAAACTTGAGTTTCCCAGCTTGTACAGTCCCTGAACCCAACACCTTACCTTTTGAATCATTACCAAAGGATATATCACCCCCTCCATGAGCTAAGAAGTCCAGAAGAAGGGCTCTACATCCTGTCATGTGCCTGGAGCCTCCACTATCTACATACCAAAGACTATCTAAATAAGTAGAAGCTCCCTGCACAGCAGTAATGGATTAGTTTTGGTGAGTGTCCAAAGCCAAGTTAGCTTTGGATGGGTCCTCAGACTTTTCAGACTCAAGCTTTGGAAGATGATCAGTGGTTTGAACTAATTTTTGAATCAAGTTCAACAACTGTTGCTGACCATTTGCCAGTGCTTGAATGTCAACACCTGGGGCAACAGTTGTTTGATCACTTCCAGACAGATGATAATACCCATAGGGATTTCTGTTCACTCTTGGTTTAGAGGGTCTTTTTGGCTCCTCATAAACATGTGACAGATTAAGACATGGTGGTTGTCCATATCCTCTTGGGTACTTTCTTGTGGGTGGAGCATCTGTTACTTGGACATCCCTAGGAGCAGATGTTTCAAGACTTTTAGTAACAGATGTTTGGACAGGAGTGAAGGTCTGTTTAGGCTTTCCTTTTGAAGTACTCACCACCTGATATGCAAGAGTTTTAGCTTTGTACTCTTGTATTTTTACATCAAAATTTTTGAGATACAAGCACTCTTTGGTTTTGTGATTCTTTTTCCCACATATTGAACATGTGGCTTTGTAAGCACATACACTTGTTCCTTTGTTAATATCATATGCTTTTAGAAGAAAACAGTTTTTAGTGACATGATTCTTATTTTCATAAAAATCACAGAACAAGTGGACAGTCTTTTCTTTCTTCTTCCCTTTTTTAGCCTTCTTTTCAGCAGATGTTTGAGCATCTGCTGGACGGTTTTTCAAGGGAATGATCTTTGCCTGAGGTGCTGTCTTTCCTTCAGGAGTTTTGAAATTAACAGGTTTAAAGTTCTCAAGAGTACCACACTCATCAGACCAAGTAGGTTTAAATTCATAATTTTCAAGTTCAGTGAATGATGAGGAACCTTCTGGTTTTTCTAGAACAATTTTCTTACCATTGGTTTCAGTGATTTTAATCTCTTGACCTTTCAAATTTGTTGGTACTATCTCAACTAACTTTTGATCCCTTTTTTCAGTGTTTTCAAAGCTGGAGCAGTGGTTTCAAAACCAAAACCAAACTTCACATGACTTTTGGTTTGTTTGTTGAGTAGCATCTCAAAACCTCTACATGATTCCACCCATTTCTGACATTCAACTTGGGTGGACTCAAGCTCACTTTTACAACTCTCATATTTTGTTATCATAGTTTGGAGCTGGTCTTTGGTTATGGTTGCTTCATGTTTTAAGCTGCTTATTTCAGATTCTTTTTCAGTTAAACTTGTTTTTAATTCTTTTGAAAGTTTCTCAAATTTAACTTCATCATCTAAAATTTTCTTTCTAAGGTTTTCATTCACCTCTTTGATGTTAGCAAATGCTATCACACATTTGTCAGAACATAAATCCTTAAGAATTTGAGGAGATACCTTAGCAGCAACCATCAATGCACAATCACACTTGCACTCACAATCATCAGATGCACCCCAGGGATCTGAGAGATTCACAACCTCTTCTTCAAGTTTTTCACCTGCAACTACTTCATCAACAACATCATCAGTCACAACTTTAGATTCAGTCATCACCTCCTCAGATTCAACTTCTTCTACCATAGCCATGAAACAAAAATTTTCTGGTTCATTTTCAGCTTTGGCAACTAGTGCAAAATTTTCATCTGTTAACTCATCTGGTAGACTGCTCCAATCAACAACGCCTTGTGTGAAGAAACTCTGTTGACTGGTCTCTGCAGGAGCAGAGGATGGAGCAACAGTCGTTTGCACAGGTGCCTGAGCAACAGGTGTTTGCACATAGTGGATCTGAGGAACAGTGGTTTGGACATACTGGATAGGAACAGTGTTTGAGGATTGTGCAAAATGAGCAGTGTTTTGCACATTTGGTCCAGGGGTATTATAGGAATTTTGATAAGTGTTGGTCTGAGGTCTTTGATTCGGATAAGTGATTATAGGTGTACCATGTTGACTCCTACATTCCCTAGCAAAATGACAAAGTCTATGACATTTATAACACTTTATCTTTGATTTATCCAACCCAACCTTTGATCTGCCAGTTAACCCTGGAAACCTTCTCCCAGTTTTCTTGTAAAAATTGTTAGTTCTTACACTGAGAAGGGCCAGTTGGTGCATAATGTCCATTTCTTCCAAATCATCAGGGTCAAAGTATTTCAGGTCATCATACTCAAAGGATATGTTATCAGATGCCTGGATATCACCACCACTTGCTGTGAAAGCATAGTTTGGTGAATAAGAATCAGAGTTAAAACCTGAGTTAAAACCTAAAGTTATGTCAATGAAGTGATCATAACTCGGATCCTTAGTATTTCCAGGCACCTCATCATGACCCAAAAGTGCTGTATTACCAAATACATAATCATCAGACACTTTTCCAGAGTCCTGGAGCTTCTTTTTCTGGTTAAGCTCTCTCTCATAGGTCAAGAGCTTACTATGAAGCTAGGTCAGTGATAGGTCCTTAAATCCAATAGAGTTTCTCATAACTATAGCAATAGTGTCCCATTTGTCTGGTAATGATCTTAAAAACCTATGGTTCAAAGTTGAATGAGGGTAAGTTAGACCAACCAGTTTTAGTTCACTAATGAGACAGTTAAACCTCTCAAATTGTTGAGTTAATGACTCTCCCTTAACATGACTGAATGTTTCATATTGTTTGTTAAGTATTTCACGGTTGTTTTCAATAACCTCCTCAGTCCCACCAAATTGTTCTTTCAATGCATCCCACAACTACTTTGCACTGTTACAGTGTAACAGCCCAGCATATATATCATTTGGTAGAGCCATGGCCACAATACTGAAGGCCTTAGCATCTAACTCAATTTTCTGAAAATCCTAGTCGGAGTAGTTTTCAAGTTTCTTTGGCTCCTGAACCTTGGGATCATCGGTACTCGGCACCATCGGAACATGTGGTCCGAAGATAACCGACTTCCAACACCCAGTGTTCTGTTGAGCTAGAACATGGCTCATCCGACGTTGCCAGATATTGTATTCAGATCTGACAAGCATCGGTGGCTTGTTGTTCGTGCCAGTGTTATGTGGATCGTGATTGATTGAAGCCATTCTCTGATTTTAAAAAAAAACAAAGTCTGTTTAAAAACGGTTGAATCGAAAATAAACTATTACTCTGTTTTAAATCCGACAAACAAACGATATCAATAATTGTGAGCTGATCTGTTTATATTAAATTGATTGATTAGATCGAATTTAATTGACCAAGCTTTGATACCAATTGTTAGGATCTGAGTTTGATTGTTTTGATATATTTAGAATAAGATGAGAATTGAATGATGTAAGTATATATGGAAAGTGCAGCGGAATGATAAACAATAATCAAAACAAAGGAATAAATGTTTTCTTCAATCGAAAGCTTTCATTAATTGAAAGATTACAATAAAATACAAGTACTCCCCCTCAGCCTGATCACACAGTGATTGTGTGTCTGAGAGAATGTTTGTGTGTGATGCAATAGAACAGTACAAGCACTGTTCTATTTATAGACAAATCTAAACCACCGGTGACCTGTGCTGACGTCACCTAAGATAGTGACCTCTAACAGAATAACAACATAAAATATCTGCCCTATACAAACTACTGTTGTATTACAAAACACTGTAAACTAAACTACTGTTGAGGGAAAACTCTGATGGTCTTGCAACATCTGTTGGAGTCTAAGTGCTGTTGACTCCAACAGACCTTTAGTCTTCAGTACTTGATCAGCAGTTGTTTCTTCATCAGACCTTTGGTCAGCAGTTGTTCTCTATCAGTTGTTATCTAGCAGTCCTTTGTATCAGCAATTGTCATAGCAGTTGTTTGGATGGAACAGTTGTTAGGGTCAGCAGTCTTTTGGGAAGAGTATGTTGTAAAGACTGTTTATTTATGGAATCAACTGTTAGCATATTTTGGCTTTTCAATCATCTGTTCTTCTCCAGGTCAGCAGACCGAACAATTCATTTAAGTTGATTTAAATTACCACTCAAGAGAATTGCGTTTAGAAATATCTATATGCACTATTGACCATTTGGAATGAAATGGCACTATTAAAATACTTATTTATTTATTTATTTATTTATTTTTCCTTCTTTTTATTAACCAGATATTGTGCATCAATATCCATAAACATTGTTGTCAAGCATATGTATATATACTGTCACACCCTCAAATATCCACTTGCAGGGTTTAACCGCGAGGCGCATGACAAACCAGGACCCAAGTCAACGATCACAATAAACAACTCTATATGAAAAACGTAAATAGACATAACCATTAATTTAATAAGCGGAAGCGTTTAAGTAGCATTTAATCAACTATGCTATCATCTCAAAAGTTGTTCAAAATACTTTTATTACAAAACGTGCAACTAAGTCTAGACGCCAATGCAGACCCGTGCGCCTAGTTCCGTTCATTGCTACCTTAGCGACCTGAGAAAAACATGCCAAAAAGATGTCAACATAAAATGCTGGTGAGTTCACAGGTTTGTTCAAAATGATACCAAAACGTTACCCTGTCCATACTATATCAATGTTACCAAGTACGCTAGCTAGGCGTATGTTTCATTACTACTACGATTGGAAACCATTACTAGACACGTTTAGCAATGTTCAGCATGTTTAAGCAGCCCGTATGTTCAGCACGATAATGTTCCTGTTCGAGACAATATGCACCCGCCCGGCCCTCCAAGCCGACGAGTGGGGCAGGTCACGCCCAATAGATCTATCCACATTTCCCCCGTTGTGCATCCCCGCACATTCATGGTTTCCCCCAGGACTTTCCAAAAGATCGTATAGCAATATAAAGTTAAAACCATAGTATGACATATGTTACCAAAACCGTTTAGCGCATGTTTCCTCCCCCAAAAGTTAAAGCAGTAAAAGTGGGGCCGTGAACTCACCTTTGATAGCGTTCTTCAATTACAAGTAAAGATGTTTAGCCCTTGATAATCCCTCTACCGGAGATCTATCAAAATGTTCATATAAGTGTTCCGACTAATAACCATAAGGTTATCTAGTCCCCGATTGTCCAGATCGTAACCAAGTATGTTTTAAAACGTGTTTAAGTGTTTAACCGACACACTAGACCAACCCGACATCCCGTTGGTGACCCATTACCCTAACTAATCAAGTACACATAGATTACACACAAGGTTCAAGCATAAAACACTTAGTTTGTATCAAAAATCTCATTTATGTATCAGAACGGTCGAACCAGTTAGTTTTAAGTCTCCTTCGCACCTTTTCAGTCTCCTTCGCCCGTTTTACCTCATTCGCCCAACAAAAACCCAGGTTCGACCCTGGTTTTCCTCCTTCGCACCTTCGATCGGTCAAAGGAGGCCAGGTTCGCCCCTGTTGTGCAATTTTTCCTAAAAACGCTTCAAACACATTCAAAATGACTCGAAACATCATCAAACACAGCAGTCAAGCATGGATAACTTATCCCTACAAAACCCCACCGATTTCCCCCGATAATACGTCCGTTTCAGCCCTTTCCCAAAATGGTAAAGATTATGGAAACATCACTTTCATGCATGAATTATTTACCTAATTTGGAAACTTTTGAAATCGATTCATGCTTAGCTTAAAATACTCAGTTTGTCAATTATCCGATCTTTTCTTATCAATTCTATTGATCATAAATATCATGCATCAAGTTTAAATCCCATAAAACCCCCAAATACCCATAATATCATCATATCCAATCCTAACCCTAAACAACAATATTCTAACATCAATAACAATCCTATATCATGTTTCTATCATAGATATAGCAGCAAATCATTGAACAACACATAATACCACATAATACCCAATTTACATATGTTATTCATCATGAAAACCTATGTTAAATGATAATGCTTTGATTTAGAAAGATGTTTAAAAGGTTTTTAATCATAAAAACACCCTTAGAACAGATCTGGACAATTAGGGTTAGATGAAAACGAATCAAAATGCTTTTAAAAAGGTTTAGGATTATGAACACACCTTGGATTCTTGTTTAGATGTTGTAGATAGGTTAGATTATGAAAAAGAAGAGCAAAAACTCCTTCCTTAGTGTTTAAGATCGTTTGAGAGCGTTTTGGGACGGTTAGGGTTTGTGAAATGATGAAAAATGACAAAGGTTGGTATTTATACTAATCCTCCTTCGTCCCAATTCATTGGTCGAAGGTGGTCTCCTTCGACCCTTTCACAGGGCCGAATGAGCCCTGTCTGGTCGAAGGGAATTCCTTAAATTCCACTTCCCTGGTTCGCCCATTTACAAGGGTCGAACCAGACAATTACTTCTCCTTCGACCACTCGAAGTGGTCGAACCAAGATCCCTTTTTAACTAGTTTTCCAGTTTGTCGTGTTTAACGCATTCTAACACATCTTAACACATAAGCATGCATCCTTAGTCTATATTTAACACATTTAAGCACAGATAATCATTTACACATCATTTAAACACATCTATGTATATAATCCACCACACGACCCATAATCTACACATATACTTAATTAGTTCATGTAATGTCACCAACAACGGAACCCGGTACTAGTGTATTACCAAAACGACTCCCAATGATCCTCCAGATCATTGTACCCTGGACAATCCTAACTTGACCCGACTCAACTAACCCAGTTAAGTTTGTTTATAAACGTTTCTCGCTAAGGTAGACTTAGATGTTACTAATATGTTTAAGCCGAACATGCCGGGTGTCACATCATCCCCACGTTGAAAGAATTTTCGTCCCGAAAATTGCGCAAAGCCCCAAAAGTAGGAAACAAAAAGAACAGAACGAAAAGAAAATTACCGGATGTCACATCATCCCCACGTTGAAAGGAATCTCGACCCGAGATTCATTCCGCTTCGGCAGTAACATGCCTCGATTCAAACGCGCGTTTCGGAAAAAGATGAGGATACTTATCTTTCATCTGATCCTCCCGTTCCCATGTGAACTCCGGTCCACGATTCGAGTTCCAACGAACTTCAACGATGCGGATTTTACTCCGACGAAGGCTACGAATCTTGTAGTCGAGAATCTCGACAGGTTCCTCCACAATGCGAAGACGATCATCAACCTTGATCTCTTCCAGTGGTACAATGAGAGATTCATCAGCCAAACACTTCTTCAAGTTAGAAACATGGAAGACGTTGTGTACACTACCGAGCTCCGCCAGTAAGTCAAGTCTGTATGCCACCGGTCCAATCCGATCCAGGATTGCGAACGGTCCGACATAACGAGGGTTAAGCTTGCCACGCTTTCCAAAGCGTATGACGCCCTTCCATGGTGAAACTTTCAGAAGTACCTTGTCCCCAACCTGGAACTCTAAAGGTTTTCGACGGCGATCGGCATAGCTCTTCTGACGATCTCGTGCAGCAGCCAAACGTTGACGGATCTGTACGATTTTCTCCGAAGTATCGTACACGAGTTCCGGACCAGTGAGCTGGCTCTCGCCCACCTCGGCCCAACAAAGTGGTGATCGACATTTCCGTCCGTAAAGAGCCTCGAACGGAGCTGCCTTGATGCTAGAGTGATAGTTGTTGTTGTAGGAGAACTCCACTAACGGCAGGTGGATCTCCCAACTTTTGCCAAAATCGATAACACATGCCCGAAGCATGTCTTCCAAGGTTTGAATCGTCCGCTCACTCTGTCCATCAGTTTGCGGATGATAAGCCGTACTCATATCCAACTGAGTACCCAAAGCCTTGTGTAGAGCCTTCCAGAAACGCGAAGCGAAACGAGAATCACGATCAGAGATAATAGAAACAGGCACTCCGTGCCGAGCAACCACCTCCTTAAGGTAAAGTCGAGCCAACCGCTCGAGTCCATCGGTTTCCTTAATAGGTATAAAACGCGCTGATTTTGTCAGCCGGTCAACAATCACCCAGATCATATCATAACCACTAGGTGATCTTGGCAGCTTGGTGACAAAATCCATCGTGATTCGCTCCCACTTCCATTCCGGAACCTCTGGTTGTTGCAGGAGACCAGACGGCCTCTGATACTCCACCTTGACTTTAGCACAAGTCAAACATTTGCTGACGTAAGAAGCTATGTCAGCTTTCATGTTCGGCCACCAATAAAGTATCTTCAAATCCTGATACATCTTATCGGAGCCAGGGTGAATAGAATACCGGGATTTGTGAGCTTCGTCCAAAACAAGCTCGCGCAATCCCCCGAACAATGGTGTAACGACCCGATTTTCACCGAGTCGTTACCGATTGGTAGTTAGTTTCCTAACTAGTTTTATAGTTTTAACTTTCAATTTCGAAAACCGGTTTCTTGTACCCATATTACAAACAACACTTTTAACTCAAAACATAGTTATATTATACATTACAACAACTTTTTCCAACCATAGTTCGGCCGAAGCCCTTCTTACAACCTTTAGTTTTGAAAACGTCACACTACAACATGATTCTACTTTATTTATAAACATCATACTTCACTCGATAAGTTCACTAACACCATAACTGAGCTCGGGTTCCATGATAATCTCCCGAAATGTATGTTTAAAATACGTTAGTCGAAACTAGTGAGTGATGCCAAGACTTTAATAATCTTTTAGACACATGCATGTGAACGTCCGGTCATTCTATTTTCGAGTATAGATCAATTATGCATGGTCCCGTAGCCTCTAATCGGCCCGGGTCTATACTCTTTGATACCGAATGGATCCACTCTACGTAGTTTCTATCCGACCGGTTTCTATTCTTTCTATTGGATCATGATCAATCAATGACTTTCAAAGACAAACAAACATACATCTACCCCAAATCATTTAAAAGCTATTATGTGGTGCAAACACTCACTTGTTGTTCTTCCACTTGATTTCTAAAGTTGATGACTTGCTCGGAAATTATGCGGACTACCTGTTTACCACATAACCACGATTACAAACACACCAATATATGTTAGGTAGCTGACCATTACAGCTTAGGTATATAGATACGTATGTAAGTTGGCCATTACAGCTTGGCACTCGTGATTTCTACAAGTTTAAGGATTAGAACTTACCCGGATTCAATCTTTATAATAAGCCGGTTATATATTTGTGTTCAACCGTAGCCTATCTTAGATGGATGAAGTTAGTATTCTAGTAAAGTAGGAGGTTTAAAGAAGGGTTGTAATATTACTTAGGAGGGTTTGCGATTGAGAGGTAGAGAGGAGAAGGAGTGGTTTGCATGTTGGAGAAGATGAAGTGAATGGTTTTTGATAGTGGCCGATAGGTTATAAGTGGTTTTGCATGTAATGATTTTCCTAGATTATAGGGTGTCTAGGTGTTGTTTTGTGAGGAGATTGAGTGCATAGGTGGAGATCTCCTATGAGATTGGCGGCCACCTTTTAAGCTTCCAAGAGGCCGGTTGGTTTAACAAGAGAGTGGGCTTGATTATCTCCTTAATATCGGCCCAATGTTATTCCTAAACTATAATTATATCGGCCCATTAGTAATATTTAATCGGTCCACTATATCGGCCCACTTAATAATTATATCGGCCCACTAAACTAGCTTAACAAGATCAATATTTGAGCCCAAACACTCGGCCCATTGCATCGGGTTTATTAACGAGCCGGATATTAGTTGGGCCCTAATTGGGCTGAGTGGGCTTTAGGTGTTATATCCGGGTAAGTATATTGGGCTACACCTTAAGGTGGCCCAATATTATTCTAATAATTTTTAATTCGTTTAGTCGTTACATTCTCCCCCCCCCTAGAAAATTTCGTCCCTGAAATTGTTTTTATATTGTACCTGATTCATAAATAGGTGGGGGTATTTTGCTCTCATCATATCCTCACGTTCAAATGTGAATTCAGGACCTCGTCTAGCATTCCACTTAACTTGTACTATTGGTATCTTTCCCCTTCTTAGTCTTCTTTCTTGTTGTGATACAATTTCTATTGGTTCCTCTGTGAATCGTAATTGGGATTTACTTGAATATCATCTAAAGGAATGATAGCTTGTGTATCTACTACACATTTTCAGAGGTTGGAGATATGAAAAACATCATGGATCCCGTCTAATTCTGGAGGTAACTCTAGACGATAGGCTACATGTCCAATTCTTTCCTTTACTTGATACGGTCCTATATAGCGTGGGTTAAGTTTTCCCCGTTTTTGAAATCGTATGACACCTTTCCATGGGGATACTTTTAATAGGACGTAATCTCCTATCTGGAATTCTAACGGTCTTCTCCGATTATCTGCATAGCTTTTCTGGCGACTCCTGGCTTCCTCCAGTTTCTTCTTGATTTGAACTATCTTGTCTGTGGTTTCTTGAATAATTTGTGGACCAGTAAGTTGGTTTTCTCCAATTTCATTCCAACAAATTGGAGATCTACACTTTCTACCATATAGTGCTTCGAAGGGCGCAGCTTGAATAGAAGCGTGATAACTATTATGGTATGAAAATTCTATTAATGGTAGATGAGTGTCCCAACTTCCCCTAAATTCCAAAACACAAGCTCGTAACATATCTTCTAGTGTTTGAATTGTTCTTTCACTTTGTCCATCTGTTTGTGGGTGATATGCAGTGCTAAGCTTAATTTGAGATCCTAAGGCATCTTGGAACTTTCCCCAAAATCTAGAAGTGAAACGGCCATCACGATCTGAGATAATAGAGAGGGGAATTCCATGCCTTGTTACTATCTCCCGTATATATATTTGCTAATTTTTCTACTCCAAAATTTTCTTGTATGGGTAGAAAATGGGCTGATTTGGTTAATCTATCTACTATCACCCAAATGGCATCATTACCGCTTGTAGATCTTGGTAATTTAGTTACCAAATCCATGGTAAGTTGATCCCATTTCCAAACGGGAATTTCGGGTTGTATCAATAACCCGCTAGGTTTTTGGTGCTTTGCTTTCACCTTAGTACAGGTTATACATTTTGCAACAAATTCTCCAATACTTCTTTTCATACTTGGCCACCAAAAGTTCTTTCTAAGATCTTTATACATCTTTTGATTACCAGGATGGATGGAATATTTCGAATGATGAATTTCCTTTAAAATAACTTCTCTTTGATCACCATATCGAGGTATCCATATTCTTGCATCGTGTCTTAAAATTCCATCTGCACCTTCTATTAGTCTTTCTTCTTCTCTATTAAGATCTTCTTGTTCTATTAAGGTAGGTTCTAAAGCTCTTCTTTGATGATTTCTTAGATGGCTTAAAAATTCATTTACTAAAGTAATCTTAAAAGCTTTAGCTCCTAGAGGTTTTTCTTTCCGACTTAGGGCATCAGCTACAATATTTGCTTTTCTTGGATGGTATCTTATGTCACACTCGTAATCGCTTAAGATTTCTATCCATCTTCTTTGCCGCATATTTAAAAGTTTTTGGTCAAAAATATGTTGAAGGCCTTTATGATCAGTGTAGATGGTACACTTTGTTCCATATAAGTAATGCCTCCATATTTTTAAAGCAAATATTATAGCCCCAAGTTCTAAATCGTGTGTAACATAATTCTGTTCATGTTTCTTCAATTGTCTTGAGGCATAAGCTATTACTTGATGTTCTTGCATTAGAACACATCCTAAGCCTTGTTGAGAAGCGTCACAGTATACTATGAATGTTTTTCCTTCTTCTGGTAGAGTTAACACTGGGGCTTCACATAATTTATTCTTTAAACTCTGAAAGGCTTGTTCTTGTTTCTCCTTCCATTCAAACTTAGAAGTTTTCTTAGTTAGAGTGGTAAGGGGTAGGGCTAATTTAGCAAAGTTTCTAATAAATCTTCTGTAATAACCTGCTAGCCCTAAAAATTGCCTAACCTCGGTAGGGCTTTTAGGTGGTTCCCATTTTTGAATGGCTTCTATTTTGATAGGATCTACTTGTATTCCTTCTTCATTGATCACATGTCCTAAGAATTTAATTTCCTTCACCCAAAATTCACACTTAGTAAATTTTGCATATAGCTTTTCCTTTCTAAGGGTTTCCAGAATTTCTCTTAAATGTTGCTGATGATCTTCTTCATTCTTAGAATAAATTAAAATGTCATCTAGAAAGACGATCACAAACTTATCTAAGTAAGGTCTACAAATTCTATTCATCAGATCCATAAATACTGCAGGGGCGTTGGTTAGCCCAAATGGCATGACTAAGAATTCATAGTGGCCATATCTGGTTCGAAAAGCTGTTTTTAAAACATCTTCATCTCTTATTCTTAGTTGATGATAACCTGACCTAAGATCAATTTTTGAAAAATATTTGGCACCGTGCAATTGATCAAAGAGATCATCGATCCTAGGTAATGGGTATTTGTTCTTGATAGTTAGCTTATTAAGCTCCATATAATCTATACACATTCTCATGGTTCCATCCTTTTTCTTAACAAAAAGCACCGGTGCTCCCCAAGGGGAGGTGCTTGGTCTAATGAATCCTCGATTTATGAGTTCTTCTAATTTCTTCGTAAGTTCTCTCATTTCATTTGCGGCTAACCTATATGGAGCTCTAGCAACTGGTGCGGCTCCAGGAATTAGGTCAATTGAAAATTCTACCTGACGAGGTGGGGGTAATCCTGGTAATTCTTCTGGGAAAACGTCTTTGAATTCAGATACTATCTTAATTGTATCTATTTCTTCCTTGCTTTCCTTTTCTGAATTCAGATGTATCAAAAAGAGTTGGTGTCCCTTTCTCCAGTATTTCATCATTTTTAAGCTGGAAACTAAATTTAGGGTTCCTTTTGGTTTCTCCCCATATACGATTAAAGTCTCCTGTGTTAAGAGAGGTATTTTTATTATCTTTTCTTTACAAATTATTTCAACCTGATTCGATGCTAACCAATCCATTCCTACTATAACGTCGAATTCTCCTAAGCTCATAGGAATGAGATTTATCAGGAATTCTTGATTTTCGATAGTCAATGTCAAATTTTTAAACACTTCGGTAGCTTTTAAAATTTTTCCATCGGCTATCTCGATTTCATATATTTTATTCATGGGTTCTGGGAGTATGTTTATCTTTTCTATAAAGGTTTTTGAAATGAAGCTAAGATTAGCTCCAGTATCAAATAAGACATAAGCGGGTAATTGGTTAATATAGAACATACCCGTGACTAAATCGGGTTCATCTCGGGCTTCCTCCGCATTGATCACAAATGCCCTTCCTCTTCCTTGTTCTCCTTTGGACGAGTTTCTCAGCTTAGGGCAATCAGCTTTGTAATGACCAGGTTCTTTGCATTCATAACATGTTCTGGGACGGTCTGGGTCAAATCTGCAATCTCTTGCCACATGTCCTACTTTCTTACAATTCTGACAATGGGGTCCCTTGCAATTGCCGAGATGAAATCGGCCGCATCGATCACATTTTCTTCGACATTCACCAGTGTGGTAATATTTGCATTTTGAACAGAAAGGGCTATTTCCACGGTAGGGTCGCTTTTCAGGGTTTCCCTGATCTCCTGGGTTTTCTTGACTTTTACCAGACGTATTGAAATTTATGGTTCTAAAGGTTTCATTCCACCCTCTTTTGCTACCTACCGATATTCTCTCCCGTTCTTTATGCCTTATTATGTCATCAGTTAAGCTTAAGGCTAATTCACAGGAGGTATCAAATTTTGCTGGTTTTGCCCCTCTAACTATTCCCTAAATTTGGGGGTTTAATCCCCAGATGAACCTTCTAATTCTTTTAGGTTCAGAGTTTACTTGGTGGGGTACCAGACGGGCAAGTTGATTGAATCGGTTTATATAGCCTATACAGTCTAGGCCCTTCATTTCCATCCCTAGGAATTCCATTTCTATCTTTTCAATCTCATTCATGGGGCAGTATTTTTCGATGATAAGTGTTCGAAACTCTAGCCATGTCACAGTAGCTACCACTTCCCTACTTCTTACCTGTCTTATCATATTCCACCAGTTTTAAAGCTTCTGCTTTTAACGAGTGGGTTACAAATTTCACCTGGTCACTAGGAGCACAATTACTTATTTCTAGTATAGATTCCATCTCTTCTAACCAATGGGTAGCCCCAGCTGCACCCGTACTACCATCGAAAGATTCAGGTCTACAGGCCATAAAGGTTTTATAGTCACAGTATCGAGATCTTATAGTGTTATCTTCTAAGTTAACTATGACCTCGTCTTAATTTTTCTCTACACTTTTGGAACCTGATGGTTTTTCTAACATTGTCATAATAGTTGGAATCGAGTCTTGAAGACTATCTAAAACTAACTTCCTCATTTTCTCTTCTAGTTCGCTCATATCATTTTGTTACAGGAATGTCTTCTTCTACGGGGGTTTCTTCATTCATGGGTTCTTCAACTGTTTCAGTTGGTTTCGAGGAAGAAGCTTTATTTTTCTTGGTTTCTTCTATTTCTGGTTCTTTTCCCGTTTTTCTTTCAGATCGTCTCGGCATTTTCTATATTTAAAAATTTTCATTTTGGTTAGTAATAATTTATTTCATAACTTTTTACTTTAGTCTATTTAATTAACAAAACATCTAGATATATTTATATCATAGGAAAATTTCTAGATGTTTAATACACAAGTTACTACTAAACACATAATTTAGCATACTACCACACAATACTACCTACTACCACATAAGTTTTACAACACATAACATTTTAATTACTACTTCACCACCTTTTATTTAATACTAGTCTTCTACCTTCATTTCAACCCTTCTATCACCTTTACTTCCATGCACCACCACCCTACAACATTAGAGGATACTTGGACTCCTCAAGGACTTGTCTTGATTGGTACGCGAACCTCCTCACCAACTTCCTTAACTCCTCCACCATGTTACGAGCTTGATCACGTTGGGATTTCATTTGATAATAACTTTCTACCAATTCCAAGTAATCCTTCCGGCTCACATACTCCGATTGTGATAGCGCTCCGTTTGCTCGGTTAATCAAAGTAGCTTCAAGATATGGGTCAATCGCCGGGGTCATGGGTGGTATGGTTGGAGGGATCGGATAAGCCGTAGTAAACGGGTTATAACTAGATTCTTCTATTGAGATATTGCTAGAAGTACCAAAACATTCACTAGGAGATGGGTTCAGATAATAGTAGTGGGGTATTGGATCAACTTGAGGGTATGAATGGATTGTTTCGGATGGTGTAAACACGGGCTCGGGTAAAGGGCCGACTACCCCTAAGTTTTCCAAATTAAAATCCCACCCGTTACTAGTCCACCTCAAGCCCGGAATCTCGGATAATAAGTCTTGAGTACTCGGAAATTCTTGTGACTAGTTGTCCATCACTTCCTCTTGGTTGGGTATCTCCCCTTCTTCAATTTCCATTGCTACTTCGGCTTGTTCTCCAGTGCTCGACATTCTATTACACATAATCATATCAATCAAATTTCAAGTTAGTTCTATAAAAATTCCACTACTTCCCGAACCCGAGCTCTGATACCAACCTGTAACGACCCGATTTTCACCGAGTCGTTACCGATTTGTAGTTAGTTTCCTAACTAGTTTTATAGTTTTAACTTTCAATTTCTAAAACCGGTTTCTTGTACCCATATTACAAACAACACTTTTAACTCAAAACATAGTTATATTATACATTACAACAACCTTTTCCAACCATAGTTCGGCCGAAGCCCTTCTTACAACCTTTAGTTTTGAAAACGTCACACTACAACATGATTCTACTTTATTTATAAACATCATACTTCACTCGATAAGTTCACTAACACCATAACTGAGCTCGGGTTCCATGATAATCTCCTGAAATGTATGTTTAAAATACGTTAGTCGAAACTAGTGAGTGATGCCAAGACTTTAATAATCTTTTAGACACATGCATGTGAACGTCCGGTCATTCTATTTTCGAGTATAGATCGATTATGCATGGTCCCGTAGCCTCTAATCGGCCCGGGTCTATTCTCTTTGATACCGAATGGATCCACTCTACGTAGTTTCTATCCGACCGGTTTCTATTATTTCTATTGGATCATGATCAATCAATGACTTTCAAAGACAAACAAACATACATCTACCCCAAATCATTTAAAAGCTATTATGGGGTGTAAACACTCACTTGTTGTTCTTCCACTTGATTTCTAAAGTTGACGACTTGCTCGGAAATTATGCGGACTACCTGTTTACCACATAACCACGATTACAAACACACCAATATATGTTAGTTAGCTGACCATTACAGCTTAGGTATATAGATACGTATGTAAGCTGGCCATTACAGCTTGGCACTCGTGATTTCTACAAGTTTAAGGATTAGAACTTACCCGGATTCAATCTTTATAATAGGCCGGTTATATATATGTGTTCAACTGTAGCCTATCTTAGATGGATGAAGTTAGTATTCTAGTAAAGTAGGAGGTTTAAAGAAGGGTTGTAATATTACTTAGGAGGGTTTGCGATTGAGAGGTAGAGAGGAGAAGGAGTGGTTTGCATGTTGGAGAAGATGAAGTGAATGGTTTTTGATAGTGGCCGATAGGTTATAAGTGGTTTTGCATGTAATGATTTTCCTAGATTATAGGGTGTCTAGGTGTTGTTTTGTGAGGAGATTGAGTGCATAGGTGGAGATCTCCTATGAGATTGGCGGCCACCTTTTAAGCTTCCAAGAGGCCGGTTGGTTTAACAAGAGAGTGGGCTTGATTATCTCCTTAATATCGGCCCAATGTTATTCCTAAACTATAATTATATCGGCCCATTAGTAATATTTAATCGGTCCACTATATCGGCCAACTTAATAATTATATCGGCCCACTAAACTAGCTTAACAAGATCAATATTTGAGCCCAAACACTCGGCCCATTGCATCGGGTTTATTAACGAGCCGGATATTAGTTGGGCCCTAATTGGGCTGAGTGGGCTTTAGGTGTTATATCCGGGTAAGTATATTGGGCTACACCTTAAGGTGGCTCAATATTATTCTAATAATTTTTAATTCGTTTAGTCGTTACAAATGGGACCCAAACACGCCCCGCAAAATAGTGTAAACCATCGGTTCTGAGTTCAAGATGCTTGTCAGCACTGTGCATAGTTTCAGCCTTAAGGTTTTCCTTCTTCAAGGCTTCCAACTGTGCAGAACGGATTTGGTCAGGCAACGACGAATGAATGGTGAGCTGTAGGGCTCGAACGCGACGAGGATTCGCAGACTCCTTCCTGCTCAAGGCGTCCGCTACAACGTTCGCCTTGCCAGGATGGTATTTGATGGCACAGTCATAATCGTTCAGAAGTTCAACCCAGCGACGCTGCCGCATGTTCAACACCTTCTGGTCGAAAATATGCTGAAGACTCTTGTGATCAGTATATACTTCACACTTGGTACCGTACAAGTAATGTCTCCAGATTTTCAACGCAAAAACTACCGCACCCAGTTCCAAGTCATGAGTAGTGTAATTCTTCACATGAACTTTGAGTTGACGAGAAGCATAAGCAATAACCTTCCCGCGCTGCATCAACACGCAACCGAGACCCCGAATAGAAGGATCACAGTACACAACAAAGTCGTCCGTACCCTCTGGCAAGGATAGGATAGGTGCAGAACAAAGTTTAAGCTTCAGCATCTGAAATGCTGATTCTTGTGGTTCATCCCAGTCGAACTTTCGGTCCTTCTGGGTAAGAGCAGTGAGGGGTTGAGCGATCTTCGAAAATCCCTCAATGAAACGACGATAATAACCCGCAAGACCTAGGAATTGCCGCACCTCAGATGGCGTCTTTGGTGCTTCCCAGTCCTTAATAGCTTCGATCTTAGCCGGATCGACATGAATTCCCAATTCATTCACCACATGTCCTAGGAATTGAACTTCACGTAACCAGAAATCACACTTCGAGAACTTAGCATACAACTGCTCTTGTCTCAAAAGTTCCAAGACCAACCGCAAATGTTCCTCATGATCCGCCTTGTTCTTGGTGTAAATCAGAATGTCGTCAATGAACACGATGACGAACTTATCAAGGTAAGGCTTACAAACGCGGTTCATTAAATCCATGAACACCGCTGGTGCGTTAGTGAGACCAAAAGGCATGACCAAGAACTCAAAATGGCCATAACGAGTGCGAAAAGCAGTCTTCTGAATGTCAGCTTCCCTGACGCGCAACTGGTGATAACCGGACCGCAAATCAATCTTCGAATAGTAGCTAGAGCCCTGAAGCTGGTCAAAGAGATCATCAATGCGAGGAAGAGGATAACGATTCTTGATGGTCACTTTGTTCAGCTCACGATAATCAATACACATGCGAAGACTTCCGTCCTTCTTCTTCACAAACAAAATGGGAGCTCCCCACGGGGAAGAACTCGGTCGGATGAAACCCTTTTCCAAGAGTTCCTGTAACTGGCTGGACAGCTCTTGCATCTCGGGAGGTGCAAGACGATATGGAGCTCGGGCAATAGGAGCTGCGCCCGGAGTGAGATCAATACCAAACTCAACCTGACGATGGGGAGGAAGACCAGGTAAATCATCAGGAAACACATCAGAAAAGTCACGAACTACCGGAATGTCCTCGATCTTCTTCTCATCGTCAGTAGAAACGTTAACAAGTGCCAGAATGGCCGAACAGCCCTTCCGAAGATACTTACGGGCTTTCATGCTAGAAATGATACTCAGCGGAGCACCGCTTTTCTCGCCACGAACCGAAAGAATCTCTCCATCAGGGAGAGGGATCCGAATAACCTTGTCAAAGCAAACGATCTCCGCGCGATACAACGATAACCAATCCATGCCAACCACGACATCAAAACTACCCAGGGGTACCGGCATAAGGTCAATGGGGAAAGACAAACCCGACAGTTCCAAGTGACATTCCCTAAGGGTGTGTGTCGCTTCGATTTTCTTACCGTCAGCCAATTCTATTAAGTACTTAGCCTCTAAAGGTGTGGGTACTATATCTAGCAATCGACTAACATCCAAAGATACGAAGCTCTTATCGGCACCAGAATCAAACAAGACAGAAACATAGCGATCATTAAGAAGGAACGTACCGGTAACTGTGTCTGGATCCTGCCTAGCCTCCGCAGATCCAATGACGAAAGCACGTGCAGTCCTGCCTCCGCCGCCGTTGTTCCCGTTACCGTTCCCGCCCCTCCCGTTATCGCCCTTCTTCAGTTTGGGACAGTCACGCTTGATATGTCCCGTGTCACCACAGTTATAACACCCCTGCCTCCCCTGAGTCCCCTGAGCAGCAGGAGCAGGAGTAGCCGCAGGAGTCTGAGTTGGGGTGAGTGCCACCTTGCAATCCTTAGCATGGTGCCCCAACTGATGGCACCGATGACAACGAGCCCTATCACAACCCCCAGAATGGTGAAAACCACACTTGTTACACTTGGGATGCTTCCCAACATATCCCCTCGTCTTCTATCCAGAAGAAGACCCAGATGACTCAAACTTCTTCGCCGGCTGAGCTGGCACCACACTCTTCCCCACACTATCCCACTTCCTCTTCTTCCCCTCAGCAACCTTCACAGCAGCACCCTTGGGTGGCAAAACGCCTTCTGCCACCTTCAGGTTAGTCATCCGATGAGCAGATCGGACAACTTCAGCAATAGTGGGAAGATTCCCAGCAGCCACCAACCCAGAAATCTCAGGCACTAATCCCGACACATAGTGCTCGATCCTCATGTATTCGGGTGTGTGTAAATCAGGACACAACACCGCCAGCTCATTCCTCCTCACAGTGTATTCCTCAATCTCAGACCCAACCATCTTGTAACTCCAGACCTCATGTTCCAACTTCTGTATCTCCTCTCTCGGAAAGTACTCACCTCTCAACAGCTGCACGAACTCCGCCCAAGGCATAGCGATAGCCTCCCCCAATCCCATGTTCTGTGTAGTAGCATTCCACCACGACAATGCAGGCCCCTCAAATGTCGCAGTAGCATACTTCACCCGGTCCCCAGCAGGACAGTTACACATAACAAACACAGATTCTACCTTCTCCAGCCATCGGAGCAGTCCCACCGCTCCCTCAGTTCCAGCGAAGTTATGGTGGATTGGCACCAGCACCTGAAACACGGTACACAAGTAAAACACAAACAAAAGGACACGAAACCCAAAAATGACGCAAGGTCGACAAAAATCAACTCACCACCCATGGCGTTAATCCCAGCCTGGAAATTAGCCATAGCCATGTTCACTTGCTGCTGGAGCAAGTTGTTCAATTCAGCTTGGGTCATGTTGATGTTTCCACGACCACTGTCACACCCTCAAATTTCCACCTGCGGAGTTCTACCGCGAGGCGTGTGACACACCAGGATCCAAGTCAACGGTCACAATAAACGACGTCTAAATGTAAAAACGTGCGTAATTAAGAACCATGCATAAGTTTAAAACCAACATTCAAACAGTGCGGAAGCATTTAAAGTTTACAAAAGACATGCATAAATAAAACATAAGTTCAAAAGTTCATGATTCCAAAACGTGCAGATGAGACCCTAGACGCGAGACGACTCCAGTGCGACCTCGTGCGCCTATCCGACAGCTGCTACCTTAGCGACCTGAGAAAACATGCTAAAAGAGTCAACATATAATGCTGGTGAGTTCACAGGTTTTAAATTAAACGTTTAAAGTGTTCCACCGAAAACCGTTACCATCACAATTACTACTATGCTTATGAGAACGCCAAACCAGGCGCAGAATGAGATACTCATACGGGTGAAACCATTACTGACTGAGCCGTGTGTTACCCTTAGTTCCTATGGGCTACCGTCATCGCCGGTAGACCTTGTTTTGTTAGAGACAATATGCACCCGCCCGGTCCAACCGTCGAGTGGGGTTTGTTAGTTCCCAATAGCGCTATCCATATTTCCCCGCCATATACCCATGTTAGTGGTTTCAAGGGATTTTCGATGAACCGTATAGTACGATAAGTGAGCCATAGTATAACGTGATAAAGAGTCATGAGCCATAAGAGTTCAACAAGTCATAAGTCATAAAAGAGTTTTAAGCATGTTTCTCCCCCGAAAACATAAACAGTAAAATGTGGGGCCGTGAACTCACCTTAGGTTGCGTATTCCGTTTAAGAGTAAACCGTATGCGTGATATGAGTAAACCGTCTGTGAGATATGATAGCCCCAACTATTGGCGACCTATCATAAGATATGTGTCAAGTTAGACTAACAACCCATCGGGTTCATTAGTCCCTAAGTCCAGTCCATGACCATTATGTGTCCGAAAAGCATGTTTAACCGACAACCAGACAACGTAAGACAAGACTCGACATCCCATTGGTGACCCGACATTCCATGTGTTAGATAAATACAAGACATCATGCCACATATGCAACTAAACACTTAATACGCGCAACAGTTCACCTAGTCTAGCATAATATCCGATTAACGCATAAACAGGTCCGAATACGTGTTACCAAGTCATTGGGTGAATCCCGGGGTTCCTATCATGTTCCTAGGCGTCAAATCATGTTTCGGGATGTTAAAATATACATACAGCAGCATTACACGCGATTAGGAATCAAACTAGCAATTAGGAAAAGTCAACATGTGATTAGGGTGGGTCAACAGGCGATTACAAGGGCTAATCGCCTGTATATACACGAGTAGGCCTCTCATTCAGGCGAGTATGCCCCTAATCGCCTATAGCATAGGCGATTAGGATGCCCAATCGCCTATAGTGCAGCTGATATGGTTTTTCGCGCGTTTAACCCTCCAAATCAGATCCGAAACGTGTAAAAACACCCAATAATCATCCTAACACATTAACAAACATATTTCAAGCAAAACCCCTAAGTTTTCATCATTCTAACAGTCCCGAATGCGAGCGTTTTCCCAAAATAGTAACCTAGCATGAAAACATCACATCAACATGCAAGAACTTGCCCTAAATAGCAAATATCCAGATTAAATCACATAACCACGTTGTCCGATAGCATCCTACTGTTCTAGCATCATCCTATAACAAACCCTAACATCATACAATCAACAACATACCTCATATCATCCTTAATCATCAAAAATCCTTCAAATGGGTCAAAACATCAAGTATCAACAATACACCACCAAAACCATTCAAACTCCTAGGGTATCATCATACTAACTTGTATCAGCAATAAACATCATAATAACACAAGAACAACCATGATTCAATCCTAAAGATCCTATCTTTAAACATATATAACACATATAACACATGTAAAGGTGTGGGTTTGTTTAAAAACGGTTTTAAATGGATTTTCAAAGATAAAAACATTTATAAGTCAGGTCTGGACGTTTAGGGAGTAAAACATAATCATTTAAAGGTTTGGGTTTGAAGAACACACCTTGTAATCAAGAGGTGATGATGGAATAAGCTTGAAAATGGTGGTTTTGATGCAAAAACGAGTTCCAGAGGGTGTTTGTGTGTTGGGTTATGTTATGGGACGGCTAGGGTTGCACAAATGATGTTTTGGAGGTCAAGGGTGGTATTTATAGGCGTTTTTGGTCGTCCAGCGCGTATCATGCGAGTATGCAGACTTATACGCGATTAGGGAGCCTAATCGCATGACTGTTCATGCGATTGGGGCCTAATCGCATGAACAGTTATGCGATTAGCCCCTACTCGCCAATAGCACCCTCCTACTCGCCCCTATATTGGCGATTAGGCAAGCCTAATCGCCTGTAACCTCTGTGTTTGTGTGTTTTGCGCGTTAAACCCCGTTTTAACACATGTTAGCACATATTCACATACCGACAAGTCACATAATGATTGTAAACATATAATGCATGATAAATAACACGTTCCCGCCCGATCACCAATTCTCGGGACCCGAGACTTGCGTATGTTAAAACCCTAATGTTGCGCGATTCGACTCGACCGACCCTGTTATGTGTAACGTATGCGCGACTCGCTAAGGTAGACTTACTAAGTTTTCAAAAGTTAGTTACCGAAAGTTGCCGGGTGTCACATCATCCCCCTGTTGAGAGAATTTTCGTCCCGAAAATTTCCCGAAGTCGAGGAGAGAAAACAAATAAGAAGAAAAATTTTCCGGGTCGTCACATCATCCCCCTGTTGAAAGGAATCTCGTCCCGAGATTCTTTCGGCTTCAACAGTGATGAGTGTCGACCTCTGCGCCCAAGTAACGTTTCCCCAAAATACAACAAGTGAAGGTCATGAATCAAACGTGCCAGTAACAACCGGGAAACCACTTTCCCCAAAATGTGAGTATGAGACAAGAGACCCCCGATGAAAGCCTACTGGAGCCTACTATGATCGGTATAACTAATCCACTGGTACCGTCCAAGTAGCATCCCCAAAGGACCCTCATCAACCCAAAGAATGAGAAACAGCGACCAAACCACAAAGAAAACACCCGAAACACGAACGCACAACAATGCGGATAAAAGTATAACCAAAGCGTAACAAGAGATAAGAGAGAATACGTACGGGTAACAGTGTCTGGGTCCACCTGGTTCTCCCTAGCACCAATCACATAAGCATGAGCACGAGTCCACCGGCCACCGCCTTCCTTGTCCCCATCCTTCCCTGCAGTCTCTGTGCCCCCTTGATTCAACTTGGGACAGCTTCGCTTGAAGTGCCCCGCTTCCCCACAATGGAAGCAACCCTGGTTCCCCTGTGGAGCAGGGGTAGTAATAGCAGCAGTCTGAGTCGTCCTGGAAAGGTTGACCCTGCAATCCTTGGCATGATGCCCCGGTTTCTGACAACGCTCACAGCGAAAACTCTCACAAGTACCATAGTGATGAAACCCACAACGTCCACACTTAGGGCTTTTCCCAGCATAGCCCCCCTGTTTCTGGTCCGATGCTGGCCCAGAAGCTTCAGTCTTCTTCGCTGCCGGTTGTCGCTGAGTCCCCGATGAACCCTTATCCACGCTTTCCCACTTCCTCTTGTTCTCAGCCGGCGCCTTCACAGAAGAGCCCCTAGGAGGCAAGACACCCTCAGAAATCTTCAAGTTGGTCATCTTAGTAGCTGACCGCACAGCCTCTGACATAGTAGTAGGATCCCTAGCAGACACCAGTCCCGCAATCTCTGGCACCAAACCCGCAAGATACTGCTCTATCCTCCTATACTCCGGTGTAGACAAACCTGGACACATCACTGCTAGCTCGTTGTGCCTGATCGTGTACTCCTCAACCTCAGAACCAACCATCTTAAGATTCCCATATTCCTGTTCCAGCCTCTTAATCTCCTCACGCGGGCAATACTCATCCTTCAACCTACGCACAAAATCCGCCCAAGGCATGGCGTTGGCCTCCCCAAGACCAAGTGTCTGTGTGACGCAGTTCCACCACGTCAAGGCGGCTCCTACAAAAGTCCCCGAGGCAAACTTCACCCAATCCACCGCTGGAGTCTCACATAAAGCAAATACCGACTCCGTCTTCTCCAACCACCTGAGTAACTCCACAGCTCCCTCCGTACCCTGGAAGCTGAGAGGCTGACAATCCTTAAACCGCTTATAGGCAACACCTGCCTGAACCGGAGGAGTAGCAGCACCCATGAAAGTCTGCTGGGCCGCCTGAAAAGCAGCTAGTGCAACGCCCAACTGTTGCTGCATCATCTCATTGAGTTCCTCATGCGTCATAGTAATGTTACCACCACCTCTACCCCCACCACGGCGTCCACCTCCGCCACCACGGCGTCCACCTGCACGTCCACCAGCGCGACCAGACATGTTCTGCCAAAACATGAGACGAGACACTCAGTACCACAAACAAACCAAGCTACAAGTGACCAGACGAACTCAGAATGCGGTTCCAGCATGACCGTTAGTCCGAACACAAAGTCCACCAAGATTTTCATGCATTTCGATTTGTGATTTCGTGTGCACCCGAAATAACAAATCGCTCTACATGGTCCCCTAGGCGTGCTCCGAGCTAGAACTTCAAGTCACCCGATAACCACATCTCAAAATGATATACTAACTCAAAAGATCGATAAATAAGTCCCCTCGGCTGTAACCCAGAGGAGGAAATAAAGTGAAGCTAAAAATAGCCAAGAATGGGATAAGTAATGTGACACTGTATGGTAAGGAGACCGACACCCCGACAAGGTTAGTACGTTTGCCCAAAAGACACGACTCAAATTTATGTGACCGTCTAGTGTGTGTGACTCGGCTATAGTCTAGACTCTACATGCAGTCCTAGTTCACTATAACCATTAGCTCTGATACCAATCTGTCACACCCTCAAATTTCCACCTGCGGAGTTCTACCGCGAGGCGTGTGACACACCAGGATCCAAGTCAACGGTCACAATAAACGACGTCTAAATGTAAAAACGTGCGTAATTAAGAACCATGCATAAGTTTAAAACCAACATTCAAACAGTGCGGAAGCATTTAAAGTTTACAAAAGACATGCATAAATAAAACATAAGTTCAAAAGTTCATGATTCCAAAACGTGCAGATGAGACCCTAGACGCGAGACGACTCCAGTGCGACCTCGTGCGCCTATCCGACAGCTGCTACCTTAGCGACCTGAGAAAACATGCTAAAAGAGTCAACATATAATGCTGGTGAGTTCACAGGTTTTAAATTAAACGTTTAAAGTGTTCCACCGAAAACCGTTACCATCACAATTACTACTATGCTTATGAGAACGCCAAACCAGGCGCAGAATGAGATACTCATACGGGTGAAACCATTACTGACTGAGCCGTGTGTTACCCTTAGTTCCTATGGGCTACCGTCATCGCCGGTAGACCTTGTTTTGTTAGAGACAATATGCACCCGCCCGGTCCAACCGTCGAGTGGGGTTTGTCAGTTCCCAATAGCGCTATCCATATTTCCCCGCCATATACCCATGTTAGTGGTTTCAAGGGATTTTCGATGAACCGTATAGTACGATAAGTGAGCCATAGTATAACGTGATAAAGAGTCATGAGCCATAAGAGTTCAACAAGTCATAAGTCATAAAAGAGTTTTAAGCATGTTTCTCCCCCGAAAACATAAACAGTAAAATGTGGGGCCGTGAACTCACCTTAGGTTGCGTATTCCGTTTAAGAGTAAACCGTATGCGTGATATGAGTAAACCGTCTGTGAGATATGATAGCCCCAACTATTGGCGACCTATCATAAGATATGTGTCAAGTTAGACTAACAACCCATCGGGTTCATTAGTCCCTAAGTCCAGTCCATGACCATTATGTGTCCGAAAAGCATGTTTAACCGACAACCAGACAACGTAAGACAAGACTCGACATCCCATTGGTGACCCGACATTCCACGTGTTAGATAAATACAAGACATCATGCCACATATGCAACTAAACACTTAATACGCGCAACAGTTCACCTAGTCTAGCATAATATCCGATTAACGCATAAACAGGTCCGAATACGTGTTACCAAGTCATTGGGTGAATCCCGGGGTTCCTATCATGTTCCTAGGCGTCAAATCATGTTTCGGGATGTTAAAATATACATACAGCAGCATTACACGCGATTAGGAATCAAACTAGCAATTAGGAAAAGTCAACATGTGATTAGGGTGGGTCAACAGGCGATTACAAGGGCTAATCGCCTGTATATACACGAGTAGGCCTCTCATTCAGGCGAGTATGCCCCTAATCGCCTATAGCATAGGCGATTAGGATGCCCAATCGCCTATAGTGCAGCTGATATGGTTTTTCGCGCGTTTAACCCTCCAAATCAGATCCGAAACGTGTAAAAACACCCAATAATCATCCTAACACATTAACAAACATATTTCAAGCAAAACCCCTAAGTTTTCATCATTCTAACAGTCCCGAATGCGAGCGTTTTCCCAAAATAGTAACCTAGCATGAAAACATCACATCAACATGCAAGAACTTGCCCTAAATAGCAAATATCCAGATTAAATCACATAACCACGTTGTCCGATAGCATCCTACTGTTCTAGCATCATCCTATAACAAACCCTAACATCATACAATCAACAACATACCTCATATCATCCTTAATCATCAAAAATCCTTCAAATGGGTCAAAACATCAAGTATCAACAATACACCACCAAAACCATTCAAACTCCTAGGGTATCATCATACTAACTTGTATCAGCAATAAACATCATAATAACACAAGAACAACCATGATTCAATCCTAAAGATCCTATCTTTAAACATATATAACACATATAACACATGTAAAGGTGTGGGTTTGTTTAAAAACGGTTTTAAATGGATTTTCAAAGATAAAAACATTTATAAGTCAGGTCTGGACGTTTAGGGAGTAAAACATAATCATTTAAAGGTTTGGGTTTGAAGAACACACCTTGTAATCAAGAGGTGATGATGGAATAAGCTTGAAAATGGTGGTTTTGATGCAAAAACGAGTTCCAGAGGGTGTTTGTGTGTTGGGTTATGTTATGGGACGGCTAGGGTTGCACAAATGATGTTTTGGAGGTCAAGGGTGGTATTTATAGGCGTTTTTGGTCGTCCAGCGCGTATCATGCGAGTATGCAGACTTATACGCGATTAGGGAGCCTAATCGCATGACTGTTCATGCGATTGGGGCCTAATCGCATGAACAGTTATGCGATTAGCCCCTACTCGCCAATAGCACCCTCCTACTCGCCCCTATATTGGCGATTAGGCAAGCCTAATCGCCTGTAACCTCTGTGTTTGTGTGTTTTGCGCGTTAAACCCCGTTTTAACACATGTTAGCACATATTCACATACCGACAAGTCACATAATGATTGTAAACATATAATGCATGATAAATAACACGTTCCCGCCCGATCACCAATTCTCGGGACCCGAGACTTGCGTATGTTAAAACCCTAATGTTGCGCGATTCGACTCGACCGACCCTGTTATGTGTAACGTATGCGCGACTCGCTAAGGTAGACTTACTAATTTTTCAAAAGTTAGTTACCGAAAGTTGCCGGGTGTCACATCATCCCCCTGTTGAGAGAATTTTCGTCCCGAAAATTTCCCGAAGTCGAGGAGAGAAAACAAATAAGAAGAAAAATTTTCCGGGTCGTCACATCATCCCCCTGTTGAAAGGAATCTCGTCCCGAGATTCTTTCGGCTTCAACAGTGATGAGTGTCGACCTCTGCGCCCAAGTAACGTTTCCCCAAAATACAACAAGTGAAGGTCATGAATCAAACGTGCCAGTAACAACCGGGAAACCACTTTCCCCAAAATGTGAGTATGAGACAAGAGACCCCCGATGAAAGCCTACTGGAGCCTACTATGATCGGTATAACTAATCCACTGGTACCGTCCAAGTAGCATCCCCAAAGGACCCTCATCAACCCAAAGAATGAGAAACAGCGACCAAACCACAAAGAAAACACCCGAAACACGAACGCACAACAATGCGGATAAAAGTATAACCAAAGCGTAACAAGAGATAAGAGAGAATACGTACGGGTAACAGTGTCTGGGTCCACCTGGTTCTCCCTAGCACCAATCACATAAGCATGAGCACGAGTCCACCGGCCACCGCCTTCCTTGTCCCCATCCTTCCCTGCAGTCTCTGTGCCCCCTTGATTCAACTTGGGACAGCTTCGCTTGAAGTGCCCCGCTTCCCCACAATGGAAGCAACCCTGGTTCCCCTGTGGAGCAGGGGTAGTAATAGCAGCAGTCTGAGTCGTCCTGGAAAGGTTGACCCTGCAATCCTTGGCATGATGCCCCGGTTTCTGACAACGCTCACAGCGAAAACTCTCACAAGTACCATAGTGATGAAACCCACAACGTCCACACTTAGGGCTTTTCCCAGCATAGCCCCCCTGTTTCTGGTCCGATGCTGGCCCAGAAGCTTCAGTCTTCTTCGCTGCCGGTTGTCGCTGAGTCCCCGATGAACCCTTATCCACGCTTTCCCACTTCCTCTTGTTCTCAGCCGGCGCCTTCACAGAAGAGCCCCTAGGAGGCAAGACACCCTCAGAAATCTTCAAGTTGGTCATCTTAGTAGCTGACCGCACAGCCTCTGACATAGTAGTAGGATCCCTAGCAGACACCAGTCCCGCAATCTCTGGCACCAAACCCGCAAGATACTGCTCTATCCTCCTATACTCCGGTGTAGACAAACCTGGACACATCACTGCTAGCTCGTTGTGCCTGATCGTGTACTCCTCAACCTCAGAACCAACCATCTTAAGATTCCCATATTCCTGTTCCAGCCTCTTAATCTCCTCACGCGGGCAATACTCATCCTTCAACCTACGCACAAAATCCGCCCAAGGCATGGCGTTGGCCTCCCCAAGACCAAGTGTCTGTGTGACGCAGTTCCACCACGTCAAGGCGGCTCCTACAAAAGTCCCCGAGGCAAACTTCACCCAATCCACCGCTGGAGTCTCACATAAAGCAAATACCGACTCCGTCTTCTCCAACCACCTGAGTAACTCCACAGCTCCCTCCGTACCCTGGAAGCTGAGAGGCTGACAATCCTTAAACCGCTTATAGGCAACACCTGCCTGAACCGGAGGAGTAGCAGCACCCATGAAAGTCTGCTGGGCCGCCTGAAAAGCAGCTAGTGCAACGCCCAACTGTTGCTGCATCATCTCATTGAGTTCCTCATGCGTCATAGTAATGTTACCACCACCTCTACCCCCACCACGGCGTCCACCTCCGCCACCACGGCGTCCACCTGCACGTCCACCAGCGCGACCAGACATGTTCTGCCAAAACATGAGACGAGACACTCAGTACCACAAACAAACCAAGCTACAAGTGACCAGACGAACTCAGAATGCGGTTCCAGCATGACCGTTAGTCCGAACACAAAGTCCACCAAGATTTTCATGCATTTCGATTTGTGATTTCGTGTGCACCCGAAATAACAAATCGCTCTACATGGTCCCCTAGGCGTGCTCCGAGCTAGAACTTCAAGTCACCCGATAACCACATCTCAAAATGATATACTAACTCAAAAGATCGATAAATAAGTCCCCTCGGCTGTAACCCAGAGGAGGAAATAAAGTGAAGCTAAAAATAGCCAAGAATGGGATAAGTAATGTGACACTGTATGGTAAGGAGACCGACACCCCGACAAGGTTAGTACGTTTGCCCAAAAGACACGACTCAAATTTATGTGACCGTCTAGTGTGTGTGACTCGGCTATAGTCTAGACTCTACATGCAGTCCTAGTTCACTATAACCATTGGCTCTGATACCAATCTGTCACACCCTCAAATTTCCACCTGCGGAGTTCTACCGCGAGGCGTGTGACACACCAGGATCCAAGTCAACGGTCACAATAAACGACGTCTAAATGTAAAAACGTGCGTAATTAAGAACCATGCATAAGTTTAAAACCAACATTCAAACAGTGCGGAAGCATTTAAAGTTTACAAAAGACATGCATAAATAAAACATAAGTTCAAAAGTTCATGATTCCAAAACGTGCAGATGAGACCCTAGACGCGAGACGACTCCAGTGCGACCTCGTGCGCCTATCCGACAGCTGCTACCTTAGCGACCTGAGAAAACATGCTAAAAGAGTCAACATATAATGCTGGTGAGTTCACAGGTTTTAAATTAAACGTTTAAAGTGTTCCACCGAAAACCGTTACCATCACAATTACTACTATGCTTATGAGAACGCCAAACCAGGCGCAGAATGAGATACTCATACGGGTGAAACCATTACTGACTGAGCCGTGTGTTACCCTTAGTTCCTATGGGCTACCGTCATCGCCGGTAGACCTTGTTTTGTTAGAGACAATATGCACCCGCCCGGTCCAACCGTCGAGTGGGGTTTGTCAGTTCCCAATAGCGCTATCCATATTTCCCCGCCATATACCCATGTTAGTGGTTTCAAGGGATTTTCGATGAACCGTATAGTACGATAAGTGAGCCATAGTATAACGTGATAAAGAGTCATGAGCCATAAGAGTTCAACAAGTCATAAGTCATAAAAGAGTTTTAAGCATGTTTCTCCCCCGAAAACATAAACAGTAAAATGTGGGGCCGTGAACTCACCTTAGGTTGCGTATTCCGTTTAAGAGTAAACCGTATGCGTGATATGAGTAAACCGTCTGTGAGATATGATAGCCCCAACTATTGGCGACCTATCATAAGATATGTGTCAAGTTAGACTAACAACCCATCGGGTTCATTAGTCCCTAAGTCCAGTCCATGACCATTATGTGTCCGAAAAGCATGTTTAACCGACAACCAGACAACGTAAGACAAGACTCGACATCCCATTGGTGACCCGACATTCCACGTGTTAGATAAATACAAGACATCATGCCACATATGCAACTAAACACTTAATACGCGCAACAGTTCACCTAGTCTAGCATAATATCCGATTAACGCATAAACAGGTCCGAATACGTGTTACCAAGTCATTGGGTGAATCCCGGGGTTCCTATCATGTTCCTAGGCGTCAAATCATGTTTCGGGATGTTAAAATATACATACAGCAGCATTACACGCGATTAGGAATCAAACTAGCAATTAGGAAAAGTCAACATGTGATTAGGGTGGGTCAACAGGCGATTACAAGGGCTAATCGCCTGTATATACACGAGTAGGCCTCTCATTCAGGCGAGTATGCCCCTAATCGCCTATAGCATAGGCGATTAGGATGCCCAATCGCCTATAGTGCAGCTGATATGGTTTTTCGCGCGTTTAACCCTCCAAATCAGATCCGAAACGTGTAAAAACACCCAATAATCATCCTAACACATTAACAAACATATTTCAAGCAAAACCCCTAAGTTTTCATCATTCTAACAGTCCCGAATGCGAGCGTTTTCCCAAAATAGTAACCTAGCATGAAAACATCACATCAACATGCAAGAACTTGCCCTAAATAGCAAATATCCAGATTAAATCACATAACCACGTTGTCCGATAGCATCCTACTGTTCTAGCATCATCCTATAACAAACCCTAACATCATACAATCAACAACATACCTCATATCATCCTTAATCATCAAAAATCCTTCAAATGGGTCAAAACATCAAGTATCAACAATACACCACCAAAACCATTCAAACTCCTAGGGTATCATCATACTAACTTGTATCAGCAATAAACATCATAATAACACAAGAACAACCATGATTCAATCCTAAAGATCCTATCTTTAAACATATATAACACATATAACACATGTAAAGGTGTGGGTTTGTTTAAAAACGGTTTTAAATGGATTTTCAAAGATAAAAACATTTATAAGTCAGGTCTGGACGTTTAGGGAGTAAAACATAATCATTTAAAGGTTTGGGTTTGAAGAACACACCTTGTAATCAAGAGGTGATGATGGAATAAGCTTGAAAATGGTGGTTTTGATGCAAAAACGAGTTCCAGAGGGTGCTTGTGTGTTGGGTTATGTTATGGGACGGCTAGGGTTGCACAAATGATGTTTTGGAGGTCAAGGGTGGTATTTATAGGCGTTTTTGGTCGTCCAGCGCGTATCATGCGAGTATGCAGACTTATACACGATTAGGGAGCCTAATCGCATGACTGTTCATGCGATTGGGGCCTAATCGCATGAACAGTTATGCGATTAGCCCCTACTCGCCAATAGCACCCTCCTACTCGCCCCTATATTGGCGATTAGGCAAGCCTAATCGCCTGTAACCTCTGTGTTTGTGTGTTTTGCGCGTTAAACCCCGTTTTAACACATGTTAGCACATATTCACATACCGACAAGTCACATAATGATTGTAAACATATAATGCATGATAAATAACACGTTCCCGCCCGATCACCAATTCCCGGGACCCGAGACTTGCGTATGTTAAAACCCTAATGTTGTGCGATTCGACTCGACCGACCCTGTTATGTGTAACGTATGCGCGACTCGCTAAGGTAGACTTACTATGTTTTCAAAAGTTAGTTACCGAAAGTTGCCGGGTGTCACAACCGCCTCCAGCACGACCACCACCGCCAGCACGGCCACCGCCGCCACCACGACGTCCACCACCGCGAGCACCAGACATGATCTAACAAATCAAGAAATCGAGGGATTCAGATTCACTTCCAGTGTCAACCACTAGAAATTTACAAGAGTTAACCTAGGGACAAATCCATGACTATACATCCAAACTCGAAGTCCATTGGGATTTTCATGCATTCCATTTTATTATTTCATGTGCACCCGAAAGGATAAACTGCTCTACATGGTCCTCCAGATGTACCCCTAATCTAGACCCCAGTCACTGAGTATCATCGCCTAGTAACGTGTGACGATAGGTGCAAGTGTAAGAAGGCATGTGTGTGCTAGAACAAGTCAACCCCTCCTTCTTCAATCCAGAAGAAGAAGAAAAGAGTAGGTAAGAACCCAAATAAAAGCGGATGATGTAACGGAGAAGCATGATGATGATGTAAGGACACCCCGACAACGTTAATACGTATCCCACTAATAGACTCAAGTATGTGACCGTCTAGTGTGTGCGACTCGGCTATAGACCAGACTCTACATGCAGTCCTAGTTCACTATAACCATTGGCTCTGATACCAATCTGTCACACCCTCAAATATCCACTTGCGGGGTTTTACCGCGAGGCGCATGACAAACCAGGACCCAAGTCAACGATCATAATAAACAACTCTATATGAAAAACGTAAATAGACATAACCATTAATTTAATAAGCGGAAGCGTTTAAGTAGCATTTAATCAACTATGCTATCATCTCAAAAGTTGTTCAAAATACTTTTATTACAAAATGTGCAACTAAGTCTAGACGCCAATGCAGACCCGTGCGCCTAGTTTCGTTCATTGCTACCTTAGCGACCTGAGAAAAACATGCCAAAAAGATGTCAACATAAAATGCTGGTGAGTTCATAGGTTTGTTCAAAATGTTACCAAAACGTTACCCTGTCCATACTATATCAATGTTACCAAGTACGCTAGCTAGGCGTATGTTTCATTACTACTACGATTGGAAACCATTACTAGACACGTTTAGCAATGTTCAGCATGTTTAAGCAGCCCGTATGTTCAGCACGATAATGTTCCTGTTCGAGACAATATGCACCCGCCCGGCCCTCCAAGCCGACGAGTGGGGCAGGTCACGCCCAATAGATCTATCCACATTTCCCCCGTTGTGCATCCCCGCACATTCATGGTTTCCCCCGGGACTTTCCAAAAGATCGTATAGCAATATAAAGTTAAAACCATAGTATGACATATGTTACCAAAACCGTTTAGCGCATGTTTCCTCCCCCAAAAGTTAAAGCAGTAAAAGTGGGGCCGTGAACTCACCTTAGATAGCGTTCTTCAATTACAAGTAAAGATGTTTAGCCCTTGATAATCCCTCTACCGGAGATCTATCAAAATGTTCACATAAGTGTTCCGACTAATAACCATAAGGTTATCTAGTCCCCGATTGTCCAGATCGTAACCAAGTATGTTTTAAAACGTGTTTAAGTGTTTAACCGACACACTAGACCGACCCGACATCCCGTTGGTGACCCATTACCCTAACTAATCAAGTACACATAGATTACACACAAGGTTCAAGTATAAAACACTTAGTTTGTATCAAAAATCTCATTTCTGTATCAGAACGGTCGAACCAGTCAGTTTTAAGTCTCCTTCGCACCTTTTCAGTATCCTTCGCCCGTTTTATCTCATTCACCCAACAAAAACCCAGGTTCGACCCTGGTTTTCCTCCTTCGCACCTTCGATCGGTCGAAGGAGGCCAGGTTCGCCCCTGTTGTGCAATTTTTCCTAAAAACGCTTCAAACACATTCAAAACGACTCGAAACATCATCAAACACAGCAGTCAAGCATGGATAACTTATCCCTACAAAACCCCACCGATTTCCCCCGATAATACGTCCGTTTCAGCCCTTTCCCAAAATGGTAAAGATTATGGAAACATCACTTTCATGCATGAATTATTTACCCAATTTGGAAACTTTTGAAATCGATTCATGCTTAGCTTAAAATACTCAGTTTGTCGATTATCCGATCTTTTCTTATCAATTCTATTGATCATAAATATCATGCATCAAGTTTAAATCCCATAAAACCCCCAAATACCCATAATATCATCATATCCAATCCTAACCCTAAACAACAATATTCTAACATCAATAACAATCCTATATCATGTTTCTATCATAGATATAGCAGCAAATCATTGAACAACACATAATACCACATAATACCCAATTTACATATGTTATTCATCATGAAAACCTATGTTAAATGATAATGCTTTGATTTAGAAAGATGTTTAAAAGGTTTTTAATCATAAAAACACCCTTAGAACAGATCTGGACAATTAGGGTTAGATGAAAACGAATCAAAATGCTTTTAAAAAGGTTTAGGATTATGAACACACCTTGGATTCTTGTTTAGATGTTGTAGATAGGTTAGATTATGAAAAAGAAGAGAAAAAACTCCTTCCTTAGTGTTTAAGATCGTTTGAGAGCGTTTTGGGACGGTTAGGGTTTGTGAAATGATGAAAAATGACAAAGGTTGGTATTTATACTAATCCTCCTTCGTCCCAATTCATTGGTCGAAGGTGGTCTCCTTCGACCCTTTCACAGGGCCGAATGAGCCCTGTCTGGTCGAAGGGAATTCCTTAAATTCCACTTCCCTGGTTCGCCCATTTACAAGGGTCGAACCAGACAATTACTTCTCCTTCGACCACTCGAAGTGGTCGAACCAAGATCCCTTTTTAACTAGTTTTCCAGTTTGTCGTGTTTAACGCATTCTAACACATCTTAACACATAAGCATGCATCCTTAGTCTATATTTAACACATTTAAGCACAGATAATCATTTACACATCATTTAAACACATCTATGTATATAATCCACCACACGACCCATAATCTACACATATACTTAATTAGTTCATGTAATGTCACCAACAACGGAACCCGGTACTAGTGTATTACCAAAACGACTCCCAATGATCCTCCAGATCATTGTACCCTGGACAATCCTAACTTGACCCGACTCAACTAACCCAGTTAAGTTTGTTTATAAACGTTTCTCGCTAAGGTAGACTTAGATGTTACTAATATGTTTAAGCCGAACATGCCGGGTGTCACATATACTTATAAGACTTTCAACCTAATGGGTCAACTTTATCAAACTCTTACTAGATATACTATATACTATAATTGATTTTTATAGTTTTTAATTTCTTTGTTAATTTTCAACTCTAACTCGATTATCCTGACTTTCTATAAATATTTATGTATTATTATATATTTCACACATTACAAAAACTATCAAAACCATTCACCACGTTACTACCAAATATATAAACATCGAATAAGGATTTTCTTACACAAACTAGTTGGGTGACAAGTTACATAATTCCTACATTTACTCTAGGATGAGTGCACAAGCCTTATTACGGTCCTTTATATTTTAGGACTCGAGAAGGTTCGATTTGTTCAGTTTCACCCCCTTCAAGAAATACATTATACTACTACTAACTATGTGAGTATATCTTTCCCCTTTTCATTTTACTTAGATCTATGGTATATACCCTTGTGACTCTGTTGAGAGTCCTCGTCATTGCTATGTATGGCATTACTACTAGCGCATACTATATATATCTGCTTTCCTTTCATAGGTTTGATTTGACCCGGATACCAATTATTACATTTTGCAAAATAACACATGAATTGCTAAATTTTCTTTACTATATGTATCAAACGTGTATGCTCACCAATACATTTTTGTATTGACCAAATTATTTTCGTACATGTTTCAGGTTCTTATGAGATCACTTCTAAGCTATTGGAAGTTAGGCTTAGATTGAGATTTATTGTATTTTAGTTTAGATTGCTAGTTTAATTGTTGTATTTCATTTCAATGTAATAAATTATTCAATTCAATGTATCAAAAATTTACATTTCTAGTCCATGAGCTATTGAACAATCGTCACTACGTGACACCTTGATGTTTCCGCCATCGGTTGGGGTGTTACACCATCCTAGTACTACTCCTACCCGAGCACGCTTAACTGTGGAGTTTTCATGTGCTTCACAACCAACTAAGCCTAAAGCGCGTTGGTGACCCATTGGTACCTTTACTACGTAGCAGACTGATATAACTAAGACTTCAAAAGCTACCGAACGCCAACTAAGAGCTAGCTAGGGTATCGAATTCCATATTTCCACCTAATCCAATCATGTCGTGCCAAATAATACCTGAGAAAAACATGCTTAAAATGTCAACACAAAGTTGGCAAGTTCATGGTTTTATGTTTTTTCTTATAAAACTCTTTTTCTTTAAATCATGGAAAAATAATTGTAAAGCATTGTGAGAAAGTTTAATTTCATTACTCAAAACTAAATTTGACATATTCCTATGAAAAGTTCCCTTGGAATGCTTGTCGGCATTCCACAATAACTTTTTAAAACTGCTCCTTTGGAGCGCTTGGAAACATAAGCTATTCGTTCGGAACATTTATGAAAACCCTTGCATGAGCCTATAAGCAACCTCAATCTAGTATGTGCTTCACAAACATCGCGCTCTCGCTACGATGCCAACTAGCAGCTAGTTATAGAAGCGAATAGTTGTGAAGACTTAACTGTACAGTCGAGCGATGACAAGGACCCTCTAGCCCTTAGAAGTGTGGCCAAGGACAATTTAGTCCTATGAAATTTACAAGGACAATCTAGTCCTCTGAAACAAACAAGGACAACCTAGTCCCCTGAAATGAACAAGGACAACCCATTCCTTAGCAACAATTCATGCATGTTTGCAAATCACGTTTACTTGTGTAAAACTAGTGTGTTTTGATATGAACTTTGTATAAACCGTTTGTGCGAATCGAAATCCATTTGTTAATGTGGCTTAAGAAATGCATAAGTCATTTATTGAAATATCAAATGCTTTTGTGAAACTTGCATGTTCCCCCTACCCACCCCGAAAACGTTCACAAAATAGTAAAAAGTGGGGTCATGAACTCACCTGGAATCACTGCAAAAGTGCTAAAAAAATAAAGCATGAACTTTGACTGATTTCCTTGTGTCCTAATTATCAAAAAATGACACCTTAAAGTCTATCGCAAATAAACCTAGCTCATTATCTAGAAGATAGTTTATCCCGACTATCTAGATTCATATATATACTGATGGAGTCAAAAGTGTCTCCACTTGACGAACCAATCATGACTTTAATTAATTAGGTTTAACATACGACATAGCCCCCAAGTTGCGCACCTGTAACTATTCGTGTGTAAACCATGTTGGACTAATACTACGAAACATATAACCATCCCAAGCCGTAACTCGTTTCGTAATTCAGATAATTGCATCTTGTATAATTATTTTGGAGAAATATACTTCAAAGAAACATAAATATAGTTATTAAAATCGGTTAATAACAATTGTTACATCTTTTCCCGAATCTGAGTGTTTGAAATGTTTTTAAAACTTTACTTTTCACAAAGCTACTCCCAATTTAATCGTAAGTTAAATATTTTGAATACGAATGACAATCATTGCTTAATTACCGAAAACCTTTGAAAAATTGTCATACTTAACGGGCGGTAAAAATATATATATTTGTTTTGAAAATATTGTCTGGCGTTTATTATTATTGGTACAAATAAGCTTTTGTCGAAAATGATGCGATTTTGAAGAAATATACTCGTCAAAACACTTGGGTATCGCCTTTGTTGTGCTTAGGATTTTATAAAAATTTCAGCAAAGTTTCTTCTGTTTTTACACGAACCATACAATACAAGTTATCTAAAATTTTCACCAAAATCAATACACCAACACAGGACTAACTTATTTATCGGAAATCTAAACATCGAGATAAGCATACGTTTCGATAACTTATAAATACTACATTTATTTATATTTATATACATATATAGATATATATAGTCCAACATACGATATAATAAGTCACGCTTTTAGTCACTATTAGCAATCATCCAATTTATATTTTCCTTTTATTATTTCGTCGGTTCGTCTTGCAAGCTAGTCGTTCGTATTTATATATTTTAAAAATATATATAAATAATACAACAAAACTAAGTATGAGTTAGTTATACCGAAACTCTTGACCAAAGTTGACTGAGTTGACCACAGTTGATCAGATCTACCCGCGACTCAAGGTTTGACCAGTTGTTGATCGGGTTGACCAGATCTGACTGGGTTGACCAGATCTGAATCAAAGACCCGTGACACGAACCCAAAGCTTGACTCGGACCACCATACTTGACCCTCGACTAGAACCTGAAAACAACCAAACGTTAATCCGGGTAGAAGCCGATCCGCAACGAGACGTGAATCGAGCCAAATCTGACCCGAGACCTAATCTTGACGCGATACCTGAACCCGACACAAAAACAAGACCCGAATCAACCAGGTCTAACCCATGACCGAACCCATAACCAAATCTATCCCAAACAAAAACTTGACCCAAGTTGCAACTAGACTTAACCGGACTTGACCCAGTACCAAGTCATGCCGTGAGCCAACGCCAACCGGTCAAACCTGGAACAACCATCACCAACCACACCCGTCACCATCTTCAAACGCAAACCCCAAACCAACCTGGACTGTCGTTCACTAGCATCGGATCCATTCCCGAGCTAAGAAACCATCGAATCTATAACTAGCACTGAACCAGGAACTTTCGGCCGAACCGTCACGGTCTGAGTTCCTAAACGTGTCAGATCTAACGTAGCCACAACCAAGGATGTGGTGTTCGGCCACTACTTAGTGAGAGGATGAGAGGGAGGTTTAAAGAGTGTGTAGAGAGAGAAAGTTAAGGTTTCTAGAGAGAGAGAGAAAGTGTGTGACACCCGCCGATTTCACAGGTCATAATCCATACACTTTCTAGTCAACATTTAATCTGAAACACGTATTTGACACTATCTTATATGCAAAAGTCCCTTGGAAAGCCTAGCAAGACCCGAACTAGTGTAACTTCACTCACATGGATGTGCAAATATCCAAATTTATCAAGGATTGGTAACGTAAGTTTAAATAATCATGACTTCCTTACTAAAAACAATGAACGTATGTTTGCCTATCCAATGAGTGGATATATATAAATATATATGTTAACAGTTGAACTCTATTCCACATTTTAAAAAGAAATATATATTAATTACACACATATGTACACATGTGCGGAGGTATATACGTATGTACTTGTGCATGCATGGAAATCATCTAGTTATCTATATATATTGTGTTACATGATAGGTCACATCCATAAATTCCATGATTGTGCTAATTGTCTATTAAGACTAGGGATTAACAAATATGGAAAGATTTGTAATCAACACAAGGATTTAAGCATGTTATTAACCCAACCTAACCACTTCCATAACCTTTGGAAGTTTTGGCCCGCTCCCCCTATCACACTAGTCACATCCTTTACCCACAATCTAACTTAGGATTTTCATAAAAGTGGAGGCCAAACACAAGAGCATTAGAACCAAGGAAATATCATCCTTCAAATGGAAGTTACTCCCCTTTTTCCTTAATGTAGTTTTCGTCCCAAGACACAAGCAAAAAGAAAACATGTCATCTGTTAGGATCTGAGTTTGATTGTTTTGATATATTTAGAATAAAATGAGAAATGAATGATGTAAGTGTATATGGAAAGTGCAGCGAAAAGATAAACTATAATCAAAACAACAGGAATAATTGTTATCAATGATCAAAAGCTTTCATTAATTGAAAGATTACAATCAGTACAAATACTCCCCCTCAGCCTGATCACACAGTGATTGTTTGTCTGAGAGAATGTTTGTGTGTGATGTAATAGAACAGTACAAGCACTGTTCTATTTATAGACAAACATAAACCACTGGTGACATGTGCTGACGTCACCTAAGATAGTGACCTCTAACAGAATAACAACATCAAACATCTGCCCTATACAATCTACTGTTACATTACAAAACACTGTAAAGTAAACTACTGCTAAGGGAAAACTCTGATGGTCTTGCAACATCTGTTGGAGTCTAAGTGCTGTTGACTCCAACAGACCTTTAGTCTTTAGTACTTGATCAGCAGTTGTTTCTTCATCAGACCTTTGGTCAGCAGTTGTTCTCTAGCAGTCCTTTGTATCAGCAGTTGTCACAGCAGTTGTTTGGATGGAACAGTTGTTAGGGTCAGCAGTCTTTTGGGAAGAATATGTTGTAAAGACTGTTTATTTATGGAATCAACTGTTAGCATATTTTGGCTTTTAATTATCTGTTCTTCTCCAGGTCAGCAGACCCAATAATCTCCCCTAGAACAGATGATGCCAAAACTAAGCTTTATTATTGATCTTTATTTCTCATCAGACTTTCTCTGATTTGTCCTTTGAATTGAAGTTCAAAGTCCAAGGCAAATAGGTCTTCTACATCTCTTTCAAGCTCAAGGTTCAGCAGTGTATGGAGATCATTTGCACACAGGCTATATGCATCATCCATGCTTAGCTTTTGAACTTTTCCATCTGACCTGAGCAGAGTCAATTCATGGTTGTCTTTATTGACTTTCCATTTTAGAATTTTTGAGTCAGTGGATTTGCTGAGATGCACTTTTATTCTTGATGAGTTTGGTGATGGAGGTCTCCCAATGAGTTCTCTGAGCTTGTCAGTAGTGGGATCTGAGAAAAAGTGCACTTGATTGAAGAGACCCTCTTTTATGTAGGTATCAGCAAACTTCTTCTGATCTTCTTCAGACATTTCTTTCTGTTTCTTGAACTGTCTTCTAGCAGCAGCTGATAGATCAGAAGTGTCAAGTAAGTTGTCAAGAGTAAAAGCCTGTTGAGGTCTCTTCATCAGTGGTTCATCAGAGTAGACTGGTTTTCTAGGTAGGCTGGGATCTTTCTTCCTGTTTTCTTCAAGTCTCTTGTATGTTTCAACCAGCTTCAGCTCAAACCATCTTGCAACTGACCTCATTTCCCCATAATCAGCAGCCACTATTTCTTGTCTCCTCCTCTTAAACTTTAAGGCTCTGACTGGATCTCTGCCTTTACCAAAATCAGGGGCAGAGACTTTAGTTTGGGGATTTTTGGCCAACTCTTCTATTCTTAAGAGTTCTTCCCTCAGTGCATGAGTGGTCCAGCCTGCAAACTGTTTCTTGTTTGCTTTGTAAGGCATGGTTGCCAAGATCTGTTCAAGTAGGGATTCCCTAACCTCCTTTTCCATGTCACTACTGAGAGGCATGGCAGACATGGAATTGCTCAGGGTCTTAGCAAAATCTTCAATCCTTCTCAATTTGCTAAGTTCTGCTGAATGGATTCCCTGAGCAGTCCTGTCATCCTTCCCTTTGCATTTCTCTTTTATGATAGCATCTGCCTGTTCAGCCTTGTATTTAAGATATGTGTCAATGTTTAAGGGAACAAGAAAATGTGGAAGAGAAGGGAAGGATCTATCAGATGGTTGTTCAGTATTATAGAAGGATTGCATTTCCCCCTTGAGTAGATCAAGTTTAAGGGGATACTGAACAGCCAATGGTGTAATGGTTGGTGGTGGTCTATGGGATCTGAATTGTGATGTGTGTGGTGAAAATGATGAAAGTGGAATGGCTGATATAGGTGTGGATTGTGTGGTTGAGGTGGTGTGTGGTGATGTATGTATGTTTTCATCCTGTACAATAAAGGCTGATTTCCTCTTCCTTTTGTACAAGATTTTTGGTGATGGTGGTGTGGAAGCAGTGGTTGTGTTAACATCTGTTGGCACCTTAGTAGGACCAGCAGATGTTTGGGATTTGGGTGGTGATGTGATTGTAGGTTCAGATGTAGGTTTGGTGGTTGTAGGTTCAGGTGTTGTTGTAGGTTCAGGTGTTGTGGTTTTATCAGTGGTTTGGGTGGCAGCAGTGGTTTTGTCAGCATTGGCTTTATCGACAGAGGTTTTAGCAGTAGTGGTTTTCAGTTTAGATGGTGGTTGTCTGACATGTTTAGCAGGCATCTTCTTCCTTTTTGAGGATCCCACATCTTCAACTTCCTACTGTTGTTCCCTTTTTAGTTGTACCAACAACTTTGCTTTGGCTTCCAAGGTGTCAGCCCTCTTTTATTTGTCTTCAGCAGCTTTTTCAGCTTCTTTATTTGCAGAGTTGTCTACTGCTTTATCTTTGCTGGTTTATTGTTGTTGTGGTGCAATTTGAGTTTGTTGTTGCTGTTGTGGTGCTGTTTGAGTAGACCCTGGTATGTTGGCAGATTTTGATTTACCTTTTTGTGAAGGTGGACAACCAAAGGGATCTAGCTTTGGCAACCTATCTCTGCCACTCTCCCCCTTTTTGGCATCATCAGTTGTAAATGCATCATCATCTTCATCCCTGAGAATGGTGGTAGGGGCAGAGCCAGTAGTCTTCAGCAGATGGTCTTTGATGGCTTGAATGTCTGCATGAGTATCTTTGTACCTTGCATCTACCATGTTTCTGATTTCAGCCATGTAGGTTTCATGATTCTGATCTGCTAGTTTTCTGTGAGCTATGATGATGGGGGAAACAGATTTCCATAGCTCACTAGCAATATCAGATGTGGATGGTTGACTCTTGGAAAGAGTAGCCAAGGATTCCAATATTAACTTGACATCAGATTTGATGTCAGCAACAGAGGTTTCAATGGTTTGAACTCTGGCCGTCAATTCTTGATATTTTAACCCATCACCTAAATTAATAGGATCATCTGAATTCCTACCAGTGGTAGTTTTAACTGATTCAGTCCTAGGAGGTGAATCCAAAGGATGAGAACCAGATGCCCCTTTTTCTTGGTTCTGGGGACTTCCAACTGATTTTGGGGACACTATAGTGGCCTCATCAGTTGTTTCCTTCAAGGGAGTCTTAGTTATGTAACCACTGTCCTAGTGTGAGACAATGGTCTCTACATCAGTAGTGGCTGCTCCACTTGAAAACTCACCTAGAGTTGCATTGAACTCTAGGGGTGTAACCTCCTTATCTGTTTGTGGGATGGCTGATTGAATTTCCTCAGTCCCAGTCACTTGTGGAGGTATACTCTCATTGACAGGTGAAAGAGAGGAACTGGGATTTTCCTGAGTTTTGTCAATAGCCTCAAACAGAGGTTGCATGGTCTGTTGAACATGTGATGGTGAAGGTGGAGGAGTAAAAAGAGAATTAGCCCTGGGAGAGGGGCTTGTGAACATTTGGCCAAGTGACTCAAATGTATCATGATGTGGTTCCCCTTGGCTTACAACATGATCCTTTTGTGAGGATGCATGAGGAGTTTGGTCAGGTTGAGATATTGCCAATTGTTGTGAGGAAGTAACAACAGTGGTTTCTAGTTGCTTTTGTGTTGCAACAGAGTTATCTTCTGGTATCTCATCTTCCAGAAGTCTCTTTTGAGGTGGAGTGGTGGTTTTTGTGGATGGACGTTTCCTTTTGGAAATGGCTGGTGTGGGTTTCACAGCACTGGATGTAGTGCCATGATCACCAGGAGCAGTGGGCTCAACAACAGAGGTTTGGAGAACAGTTGTTGTCTTAGTCCTCTTTGTTTGTGTTTTTGGAACCTTTGACACTTTTGATACTTTTTCTTGGGTGTTTGAACCCAGCATTCTTGTGAAAGTTTCATCAGTTAGACTTTTCATTTGCATAGACTCACCCTTTTTGAAAACTTTTTCTGGTAAAACCTTTTGTAGGATTACACTTAAGATTCTTGGGTAAATTAGAAAAGCATTGTTTGACCCAGATTTTATGGCTTTCACATTTGACACTAAATCCATAAACAATCCCTCGGATAGATTGAAGTCAGAATCTGACAACATAGCATAACCCAAGTACTGAATCCACAATGGGATTTCATTAAAGGATGTGGACTTAGCGGAGACACAGAGAAGAAGGGTATGGAAGAAAAATTTCATGACTGGTGGGAAAAACTTTTTGAAAAGTGTTGATCCAGTCATCTGAGCATCATACCCGCTTTCCTGAAACTCTGTGTGAAGCTCTGTTTTAGGGAAAGAGTCTTTACCTGACAGGTCATTAAGTGAGAAGGTTGTGGATATCAGTTGAGGGGTAATGACGATACTTGTTTCACCAATTTTTGAGATAATGGAAGTAGGCGTTTTGTCTTGAAGCAAGAACTCAGCATTCAACCAGAATTCTTGGAGAGTATCAAGATAGATAGGGGCGTCAGCGGTTAGGATTGTCAGGTATTTGGATTTTAGGATGATGTCGATGATAGAATGGAATGGAGTGTTTTCATCGGTTTTAACCAGACATGGAAGGTAATTGTGGGTGGCTTTATCTTGAAGATCCATTGTAATGGATTCCGAAGTTGAGAATGAATGAAATTTGATTGAGGGTTTGAGAATGAAGAAGGCGGTTTCAGTATTTTGAATACAATGAGACAGTGTAACGACTGTTGTGATAGAACAAGGTTTTTATAGGCTCTGGTGAAACCGCTGATGGGGCCAAAACTCTGCTTGTAAGAGCAGACGTGGCAAACAACTGATGGTTAAAACATCTGGTGGGGGACAGCTGTTTTGGTAAACATCTGATGCAAATAACTGATGAAAACAACTGTTTTTTTAATCAATATTATAGATATATGGAATATATATATATATATATAGATACGGATAATAAAACAGTTGTTTTATCTGATCAGAGGTTTGAAACAGATTTTTCAACCAACAGTGGATAAAATGAATGAAACAGTGGTTGTTTTATCTTATCAGAGGTTTGAAGCAGATTTTTCAACCAAAAAGCTATTTTTAAGGATGGATTTTGATTTTCTGAAACATTTTAATGCTTTTATTAAAAACATTTGTGTTGTTAATCCATGTTTAGCATACCAATTCTAGAAATCAGATTTGTAAAGGTAGATGTGTCTAAAGCTTTTGTCAACACATCTGCCAACTGATCCTCTGTTGGAACATGGTGTAGAGAAATCAAACCTTTTTCATAGCTATCCATGACAAAATGATGTCTGATGTCAATGAGTTTGGTAGTGGAGTGAGATACTGGATTTTTGATGATATTTTCAGCAGCTTGACTATCCAACATGAGTGGAGTCTGTAGTGCAGTTATCCCAAAATCCAGCAATTGATTTTGAAGCCACATGAGTTGGGCTGTACAGCTTGCAGCAGCAATGTATTCAGCCTCAGCTGTTGAGGTGGAAACAGCTGCCTGCTTTTTTCTTTGCCAAGAGACTAAGGCATTCCCTAGAAATTGGCACCCTCTTGATGTGGATTTTCTTGTGGTGTGACAGCCAGCAAAATCACTATCTGAATAACCTGAAAGCTCAATGTTTCCATTAGCAGGGTGCCAGATACCAAGTGTGGGAGCACCTTTTAGGTATCTGAATATCCTTTTCACAGCAATAAGGTTTGACTTTCTAGGTGAAGCCTGGGATCTTGCACAGACACAAGTGGAAAACATAATGTCTGGCCTAGATGCAGTTAAGTAAAATAAAGACCCAATCATGCATCTATAATGTGTTTGATCAACCAGTTCATCCTTGTCATCCATAGTGAGTAGCTTGACTGTACTCATGGGTGTACTACATGGCTTGCAGCCATTCATCTCAAATCTAGTTAGCAAATTCTTTACATATTTATTTTGATGGATGAATGTGCCATTTTGTAGTTGTTTCACTTGGAGACCAAGGAAACACTGAAGTTCACCTATGGCACTCATTTCAAACTCTGTTGTCATGAGTTTTCTGAGCTCTTCACACATTTTGTTACATGTGGATCCAAAGATGATGTCATCCACATATATTTGAACAATCATTAAGTCTTTCCCTTTCCATTTTAAAAATAAGGTTTTATCAATTTTACCTCTTGTGAAGCCAATGGATAAGAGAAAAGTGGAAAGAGTTTCATACCAGGCCCCTAGTGCTTGTTTGAGTCCATAAAAAGCTTTATTCAGCTTGTAGACATGATCAGGATGGAATGTGTTTTCAAAACCAGGTGGTTGACATACATAGACTTCCTCTTGAATTTTGCCATAAAGGAAGGCACATTTGATATCCATCTGATACACCTTGATGTTGTGGTTGACAGGAAAGGCTAGAAAGAGTCTGATGGCTTCTAACCTTGCTACAGGAGCAAAGGATTCATCATAGTCTATTCCTTCTTCTTGTCTGAAGCGTTGAACCACAAGCCTGGCTTTATTCTTGACAACAATACCCCTTTCATCAGTTTTGTTTTTGAAAACCCACTTTGTGCCTATTGGACAAACATCCTTAGGCAGTGGTACAAGTTCCCATACTTGTTGTCTTTTGAACTGAAGGAGCTCTTCTTGCATAGCTTCTACCCAACTGTTGTCTTTCAGTGCCTCTTGGTACTTGACAGGTTGTGTGAGAGATAGGAACCCTGCAAAAAGACAGATATTGGAGGATTGGCTTCTTGTGAGCACACCCTCTCTGATGTTGCCAATGATCTGGTCTGGTGGATGAGCTCTTAGGTAGATAAGATATCCCTGATATGGTATGATGGCATTTTGAGGTGAAGGACAGAGGTTTGGTGACTCTGTTGATGTAACATCTGTTTGCACTTCTGTAGTGCCATCAGATGTTTGGAATAGAGGTGGGGGAATGGGTCCAAGTGGTGTAAAACTGGACTGACTTTTGTCAACAGATGTTTGACTTTTGTCAACAGATGATTGTTCAGTGGTTGTGAGAGGTGAAGCAGTGGTTTGAGGGTAAGACTGGCCAACAGTGGTTGACTCAGCTGTGACAGAGTTTTGACAATTGTTTTGAACAGCTGCTTCCTCTGATGCATAATAGATTTTATAGTAACTGGGGATCACAACATCTGTTTTGTAATGTTGTTGTGGAGACTGTGGAATACCTGCATTGTTAGTTTTAACAGTGATATCTTCAAATTTGAATTTATCTAAATCAAACAGTTCAGCAGGATTTGCTGGGATTTTTAGGGATGAAAGTTCATTGAACTTTACATTCAGAGTTTCTTCTATTGTCTTGGTCTTTGTGTTAAACACTTTATAAGCCTTGGCAGTAGAAGAATATCCCAGAAAATAACCACAATCTACTTTGGCTGCAAATTTTGAAATGGAATCTTTGAGATTTAAGATGAAACATGGGCAGCCAAAGATTTTGAAAAATGAAATTAATGGTTTGATTTTGAACAGAATTTCATAAGCAGTTTTTTGATGTCTTGGGTTGATCAAAACTCTGTTTTGAACATAGCAAGCAGTGTTTACAGCTTCTGCCCAGAAGGACAATGGCAAACCAGAATCTGTTAGCATGGTTCTTGCAGCTTCTATAAGAGTTATATTTTTCCTCTCAACCACCCCATTTTGCTCTGGTGTTCTTGGGATGCTGTACTGCCTCACAATCCCTTTTGACACACATAAGTCATCCAACTCCTAATTTTTAAAATCTGTTCCATTGTCACTCCTGAAGACTTTTACTGGCAAGTCATATTGTTTTTCAACTTTGGTGACAAAGTCCTTCAAAATACCTGCAGTCTCATCCTTAGAATGTAAAAAGTAAGTCCATGTAAACATAGAAAAATCATCAACTATGACAAGACAAAATCCTTTTCTTCTTAGACTCATGATTTTAACAGGGCCAAACAAGTCAATGTGCAACAATTGTAGACATTGACTGGTTTTGGACTCATTAATGGATTTGTAAGAGCTTTTATGTTGTTTCCCTTTTAAACAGGGAACACAATGCTCATCACATTTGAATTCTTTTGATGATAAGCCTCTGACAAGACTTTGTTTAGAGAGTGTGTTGATAGTATTAAGGTTGGTATGACCCAGTCTCCTATGCCACAATTTTGTCTCCTTTGTGGAGGCAGCAGAAAACAAACAAACATTTGCCATAGGATTGTCCTTTAACATATCAACAACATACACATTGCCACTTCTATGAACAACAAGTTGTGCTTTGCTCTCAGCAATGATGGTATCAATCTTTTTCACCACTTCTGGCCCAATAATCTTGCAAGTTTTCTTTGTGAAGAATGAGCCATAACCTTTGTCACTCATTTGTGAAACACTCAGAAGATTAAACTTGAGATTATCAATAAGATTGACATTTTCAAACTTGAGTTTCCCAACTTGTACAGTCCCTGACCCCAACACCTTACCTTTTGAATCATTACCAAAGGATATATCACCTCCTCCATGAGCTAAGAAGTCCAGAAGAAGGGCTCTACATCCTGTCATATGCCTGGAGCCTCCACTATCTACATACCAAAGACTATCTAAACAAGAAGAAGCTCCCTGCACAGCAGTAATGGATTACTTTTGGTGAGTGTCCAAAGCCAAGTTGGCTTTGGATGGGTCCTCAGACTTTTCAGACTCAAGCTTTGGAAGATGATCAGTGGTTTGAACTAATTTTTGAATCAAGTTCAACAACTGCTGCTGACCATTTGCCAGTGCTTGAATGTCAACACTTGGGGCAACAGTTGTTTGATCACTTCCAGACAGATGATAATACCCATAGGGATTTCTGTTCACTCTTGGTTTAGAGGGTCTTTTTGGCTCCTCATAAACATGTGACAGACTATGACATGGTGGTTGTCCATATCCTCTTGGGTACTTGCTTGTGGGTGGAGCATCTGTTACTTGGACATCCCTAGGAGCAGATGTTTCAAGACTTTTAGTAACAGATGTTTGGACAGGAGTGAAGGTCTGTTTGGGCTTTCCTTTTGAAGTACTCACCACAGGATTTGCAAGAGTTTTAGCTTTGTATTCTTGTATTTTTACATCAAAAATTTTGAGATACAAGCACTCTTTGGTTTTGTGATTCTTTTTCCCACATATTGAACATGTGGCATTGGAATCACATACACTTGTTCCTTTGTTAATGTCATATGCTTTTAGAAGAAAACAGTTTTTATTGACATGATTCTTCTTTTCACAGAAATCACAAAACAAGTGGACAGTCTTTTCTTTCTTCTTCCCTTTTTCAGCCTTTTTTTCAGCAGATGTTTGAGCATCTGCTGGAAGGTTTTTCAAGGAAATGATTTTTGCCTGAGGAGCTGTCTTTCCTTCAGGTGTTTTAAAATCAACAGGTTTAAAATTCTCAAGAGTACTACACTCATCAGACCAAGTAGGTTTAAATTCATACTTTTCAAGTTCAGTGAATGATGAGGAACCTTCTGGTTTTTCTAGAACAATTTTCTTACCATTTGGTTCAGTGATTTTAATCTCTTGACCCTACAAGTTTGTTGGTACTATCTCAACAGACTTTTGATCCCTTTTGTCAGTGTTTTCAAAAGCTGGAGCAGTGGTTTCAAAACCAAAACCAAACTTCACATGACTTTTGGTTTGTTTGTTGAGTAGCATTTCAAATCCTCTACATGATTCCACCCATTTCTGACATTCAACTTGGGTGGACTCAAGCTCACTTTTACAACTCTGATATTTTGTTATCATAGTTTGGAGCTGGTCTTTGGTTATGGTTGGTTCATGTTTTAAGCTGCTTATTTCAGATTCCTTTTCAGTTAAACTTGTTTTTAATTCTTTTGAAAGTTTCTCAAATTTAACTTCATCATCTAAAATTTTCTTTCTAAGGTTTTCATTCACCTCTTTGATGTTAGCAAATGCTATCACACATCTGTCAGAACATAAATCCTTAAGAATTTGAGGAGATTGACGGGTGGTTTAACGAACACCCTTTAATAGTGTTAAAACGTTTAGTTTATCCACATTTATTCATGTTATTGCTTGGAATTGGGTAACTACGGTTGCTTTAGTTGCAGGTGTAATAAGGAGTTAAAAATGACGAAATACGGGCTTGGGAATGGACCGGAACGCATCGGAACGAGATGGAACAAAAGAAAGAAAAAATGAAGATTTTCTACAGGCCCACCGTACCCTTACGGCCCAGCCGTAGGGTTACGGTGGCCTCAGGCCACAAATTCCCACCGTATGGCAGGCCCAAACCATCGTCAACATTTGAAACCCACCGTACCCTTACGGTGGGACCGTAGGGGTACGGTGGCCCTGCAGATTTTTTGTAACTCCTTGCTTTAAAGTGCACTTTATGGTGACCTATCATTATCACTTCCACTTGCAATGTTTCTAGACACACTTTGGGCGATTTTTGGCTGAGAATAGACATTGGAAACTTATCACAAACATTGGTTTTAGCTTTTGATTCATATGAACATTTCTATGGTTGTTATGATGATCAATCAAGTCATGCTTGGCTAGAACTTTAGATGATCATCTTTGGTGAAGTTTTTCTTGAACTATTTTATGTTTGTTCCTTTCATTTCTAGAACGATAATTTAGTACATGTTTGCTTGATTATTGTGGTGTTTGAACAATTGCTTGTAGTAGTTAATCAATTTCTCAATTTCTAGTCTTAATCGTACGTTCTTGGTGTTGTTAACAATCGGGATATTGCGGGAAGGATTTGGGTTGGATAATTGATTAATCGGTCATCGGGAAACAACCTCGCATTGCTATAATCCGAGTACTTTGTTCCCTTTTATCACAATAATTGTTTAAACATGAGTTATGTCTATGTAACTCTTTCTACTGGAACTTTTGCATAAAGGTTTAAGGAAAATGGATCCAAGGATGGTCATTGTTTGTTAATTGGAAGAACAAAACCCATTTCAAATCATTAATTTAGTTTTCTTTTTATTAAAGTCTAAACCCAAAGCAACCAACAAATCTTTGATCTTTAATCTTGTTAGTAGTTAATTATTAGTTAATTCACAAGTTATTAGCTTACACATATTCCACAAACTCCCTGTGTTCGATACCTTTTTACCACTATACGTTAGTTGTAATTGGGAAATTTTACGTGTACCACGACAATCACGTCAAATTTTGGCGCCGTTGCCGGGGAGTAGTGCGCAACGTGTGTTAAGCTTTTAGTTTCGTTTGCTACTTTTGGGTTTACACGGGTTGTGTTTAGTGTGCAGGTACTTCAAGTGTATGCATACTAGGGGCTCTCACGAGTCATCACCACTTTTGTTTGATCCGGAGATTGAAAGAACATTGAGAAAGAACCGAGTTTTGATTCGAAGAAACAAAGTCATTGATTCACCTACTTCACCGTTCACCCCAAGAAACATAATGCAAGACTCTCACATACCAACAACGGGTCAAACGACCTCGTCATTCATGCCTACTTCCTCACACATTTCACCCAACACCACATTACCTAACCTTTCCACCAGTCCTGAAACACCAATCCATACCACCCAACCAAATTCCACTCAACTTGATCCAAACCTTAACTTTAATCCGTCATGTACCATACCACCATTTTCCCATTTTTTTCCAACTACGGGTCAATCATCTTCTACCATTCCACACCCACAAGGACAAGGTTCAACAATTGTCCACACCACATCTTCTTATCAATCACCTAACCAATCGGGTTTTTACTCTTACCAAGGTGGTCAAAATTCGAGATTTCAAAGAGATGTGTATGACGATGCGTATGATGATGAGGGGTTTAGTGGGTACAATGAAGAAGGTTATTACTATGGAGGAGAAGGTGCATATGTGGGTTCTTAAGCTCAAATGGGTCAAGTAAGTCAACCACTTTTACAATTTCAAGACCCGGCAAGACTACCGATTGGTGTGCAACATGTTAGACCGCAAGGATTGCATCTGCAACGACCCACGCCACTCAATCAAATGCGGCCTCCAAATATGCAAGCTCAACATCAAAGGCCGAATCACCAACAACAACAACCTATGCATCTGAATCAACATCAACAACAATTTGCACCACAAGGTGCAATGCAAGGGCAAATGGGTCAACCAAGAGCGCCATTGGGAGCACCTAGAAGACTCCACCGTGATGTTGTACGGGGAATTGAAGCACATTTTCGGCCTATTATCACTAATAATCCATCACCAATAGTGATTCCGCAAAATGCAAATGGAAGAACTTTTGAAGTTAGAACAACCGCACTTCAAAGTCTACCAAAATTCAAGGGGCTAGCAACGGAAGAGCCTTACTTTCATTTGGAAACTTATGATTCAATTTGCAACACTATTGGGGGCCAAGGATTTACTCCGGATGATGTCAAGTTGGTACTCTTGCAATTTTCATTGGAAGATAAAGCAAAAAGATGGTTTCACACTCTACCATCCGCATCAATTTTCACATGGGCCGATATGCAACAAATCTTTTTGGATGAATTCTATAGTTCGCAAAAGACCAATGATGCAAGGAGGGGGTTGAGAAGCTTTCAACAACAGTCGGGAGAGATGTTCCATGAAGCATTTGAGAGGTTCAACATGATGCTACGAAATTGCCCTCACCATGGTATCCAACTATGGGAATTGTTAAATGCTTTTCATGAAGGTTTGACATCGGAGGATGCACGGGATCTTATGTCTATCACAAATGGTACTTTTGGTACAAATTTTGAACAAGATGATTGGACATATTCAGAACAAATGGCGGTGACTTCAAAAAGGAAGGCCCAATCTTCAAGAAGGGCAAGACATATGATTCAAAGACCACAGGTGCATGCGGTCGAAAGTGGTAATGTGCAGAATACTAATCAATTGTATAATGTTTGCAGCACTTGTCAAGAGATAGGCCACACGGCGGAGGTTTGTGGAGTGGGTGTGCAAGAAACACCAAGTGAAGAAGTGAATGCTATTCAAGGGGGTGGGAGAAATTATGACATGAACTCCAATACTTACCACCCCGGGTTACGAAATCATCCCAACTTTAGATATGGGAATGCTTCTAATCAAGCCAACCTGAATTTTCAAGCTGCTCAAGGTAACTATGTGCCTCGTCAACAATACAACCAAGGGAATTATAGAGGCGGATACAATAGTAGCTACCAAGGGCAAGCTCAAACTGGACAACGAAATTCGGGTCATGATTCGTCAAGCGGAAATGAAGTCATGGAGATGCTTAAAGCTATGCAACAAGATATGCAAAGGCGAAACCAACTTGATGAAGCACGAATACAGAAGGATGAAGTTCGTGATAAAAGCATTCAAGTATTAACAACTCAAATGGGGCAATTAGCAACCGATGTGGCGGAGTTGAAGAAAGGTAAGGGCAAGCTTCCTAGCGATACGCAGGTAAATCCGTCACATGGCTCTTCACGAGGTAACAATGTTAATGTTAATCAAGTAAGTGTTTTAAGGAGTGGGAAAGAATTTAAAGCGGACTTGTCACCAAGTTTTGTCGAGGGGGTGGTTGAGGATGTCACGGGTGAGGAAAGTGAAAATGATGAAGTTTCACCGGTTTTACAAAAAGAAATAAATGTTAAAAAACCGGAAACGAGTGAGAGTGACAAAACTGAAAATGAGCCGAATCAAGTTCCATTTCCATCGGCTCTACTTGACCCGGGTAAGAAAAAATTTATTGCATCAAGAGGTCCCCAAAAAGAAGAAATGTGGGACATGTTTAAACAAGTAAAAATAAATCTTCCTTTACTTGATGCAATAAAACAAGTACCCGCATATGCTAAATTTTTGAAAGAATTGTGTACGCAAAAGAGGCAACAAAAGAAAAAAATGCCTAAGCGGGTAAATGTTACGGGTCAAGTGAGTGCAGTTTTAAATGGGGAGCTTCCTCCTAAGCTTCAAGATCCAGGCACGCCATTAATAAACATTCAAGTTGGTAATTTTCAAATGGCAAAGGCGTTGCTAGATCTTGGAGCCAGGGTGAGTATTTTACCGGGTGGGTTGTATGATCAATATGACTTTGGTCCATTAGCTAGGGTGGAGACAACGGTTGTTTTAGCCGATTTGTCCCATAAGTTACCTCGGGGGATGGTTCAAAATGTCATTGTAAAAATTGATGAATTTTATTACCCGGTTGACTTTTTGGTATTGGATTACTCATCCGCCGATTCAAAACAGCAACAAAATGTCATATTGGGTCGACCATTTTTGAACACCGCACATGCGGTAATTGATTGTAGATTTGGCACGGTCGACATGACATTTGGAAACCGGAAAATGCGTTTAAATGTTTTTACTAACAATACTAATGATTCCGGTGTTAAAGAATGTTTTATGGCAGATGTCATTGAGGGATGCAATCCATGTGAGTATGAGAAAGATGGAATGGAACTGTGTGCTTGTAATTTTTCTGAACAGGTACATGCTTTTGATTTGGAGAGTGAAGAAGAAAAGCAAGATGTGCTAGCATTGAAGGAGGGTCGACCACCATGGTCCCACCATTTTGATAGTTTGCCAGTGGAGATTGATTCGGGCACCAAACCCTCATTAGAAGTACCACCAAAGTTGGAGCTGAAAGACTTGCCGAGCCATTTGAAGTATGCTTTTCTAGGGGATAATGACACATTACCGGTCATTATTGCCTCTAATTTGGAGATGGCTCAAGAGCAAGCTTTGCTGGAAGTGTTGAAAGAGAACAAAGGGGCTATTGGGTGGACGATTGCCGATCTCAAAGGAATTAGTCCATCCATTGTGATGCACAAGATTATCACCAATGAAGATGCAAAGCCCACAAGAGAAGCGGAAAGACGGTTGAATCCTAACTTAAGGGAGGTAGTTAAAAAGGAGGTAATTAAGTGGTTAGATGCGGGAATTATTTATCCAATTTCGGATAGCTCTTGGGTAAGTCCTACTCAAGTGGTACCTAAGAAGTCCGGCATTCAAGTAGTCAAAGATGAAAGTGGTGAACAAATAGCCACTTGACCCGTAACCGGGTGGCGAGTGTGTATTAACTACCGCAAATTAAATGCCGCCACTTCTAAGGATCATTTCCCACTTCCTTTTATTGACCAAATTATTGAAAAATTATCGGGTCAAAAATACTATGGTTTTTTAGATGGGTATTCGGGGTACAACCAAATTGCAATTCACCCGGATGACCAACACAAGACCACCTTCACTTGTCCCTATGGTACTTTTGCCTTTAGGCGAATGCCATTTGGTTTGTGTAATGCACCGGCTACTTTCCAACGATGTATGATGAGTATTTTCTCGGACATGGTTGGAGAGTCGCTTGAAGTGTTTATGGATGATTTCTCAATATTTGGCACTAGCTTTGAATCTTGTCTCAACGAGTTACAAAAAGTTTTAAAAAGATGTGTTGAGAAAAATTTAGTGCTTAGTTGGGAGAAAAGCCATTTCATGGTGCAAGAGGGAATTGTGTTAGGTCACGTGATTTCGGAGAGAGGTATGGAGGTGGACAAGGCAAAAATTCGGGTTATTTCATCATTGCCACCACCAAAGAATGTGAAAGGGGTAAGGTCCTTTTTGGGACATGCGGGTTTTTATAGACGGTTTATTAAAGGTTTTAGTGTCATTACCAAACCTTTATGTAATTTGCTTTTAAAAGATGTTCCATTTGACTTTACTAATGAATGTTTGCAAGCTTTCACTGTTTTGAAGGAACACTTGGTCAAGGCTCCTATTTTGCAACCACCGGATTGGTCGAAGCCATTTGAGATTATGTGTGATGCTAGTGAAACTACAATTGGAGCGGTTTTGGGCCAAAGAGTTGATAAAAAGCCAGTGGTGATTTACTATGCGAGCAAAACTTTATCCGAAGCGCAACTGAATTACACCACAACCGAAAAAGAATTATTAGCGGTGGTGTATGCTTTGGATAAGTTTCGTTCGTATATTTGGGGGAGCAAAGTGGTGGTATACTCGGATCATAGTGCGGTTTGTTATTTGATGGAAAAGAAAGATGCCAAGCCACGCTTGATTCGGTGGGTTTTATTGTTGCAAGAGTTCGATGTGGAAATTCGGGACAAGAAAGGAAGCGAAAATGTAATGGCGGATCATTTGTCTCGGATTCCGGTGGATAAAAATGATGATTTTGGAGAAATAAATGAGAGGTTTCCCGATGAGCAATTGATGGCGACATCTACTAGTCATGCACCGTGGTTTGCTCATTATGTTAACTATTTAGCCACGGGGGTCATTCCGGATCATTGGACCAAGAAACGAAGACAACAATTTATGGTCCAAGTGAAGCAATACATTTGGGATGAACCGGATCTCTTCAAAGTTGGACCCGATCAAGTGATTAGAAGATGTGTGCCCGAATCGGAAGTAAAAGATATTCTTACACATGCTCATTCATCCGCTTGTGGGGGGCATTTTAGTGGACACAAGACCGGCTACCGGGTTCTATCATGTGGGTTCTATTGGCCCACCATATTTAAAGATGCTTGTGAATTTGCCCGAAATTGTATAAATTGTCAAAGGATGGGAAGTATCTCCAAGAGGGATGAAATGCCTCTACAACCAATCTTGATTGTAGAAATATTCGATGTTTGGGGCATTGACTTCATGGGTCCCTTTCCAAATTCTAATGGGTTTTTATATATCTTGGTAGCGGTTGATTATGTTTCGAAGTGGATCGAAGCAATTGCTACAAGGACTAATGATCATTCGGTGGTTTGCAAGTTTGTGCAATCCAACATTTTCTCTCGTTTTGGTATTCCTAGAGTGATCATTAGTGATGGTGGGTCTCATTTTAAGAATTTCAATTTCGGCAAGTTGTTGAAGAGATATGGAGTAAATCACCGGATTGCCACCCCGTACCATCCACAAACAAGTGGACAAGTGGAAGTTTCTAACGGTCAAATTAAAGAAATTCTCATGAAGACGGTTCGAGTTGATAGGAAAGATTGGTCGGGAAAGTTGGATGATGCTTTGTGGGCATATCGTACGGCTTATAAAACTCCGATTGGCACAACACCGTATCGAATGGTGTATGGGAAAGGTTGTCACTTGCCAATGGAGTTGGCACACCGAGCACATTGGGCAATCACCACGGTAAATGCCAATTATGATGAAGCGGGTCGAACGAGAAAATTGCAATTAAGTGAATTGGAGGAAATAAGGGATGAGGCTTATGAAAGTGCATCGGCGTATAAAGACAAGTTGAAGAAAGTGCATGATGCAAAGTTGAGAAGGAAGACCTTTGAAGTGGGTCAAAAGGTGTGGTTGTACAACTCGAGACTGAAGATGTTTGCAGGTAAGCTGAAAAGTAAATGGATGGGTCCATACATCGTTTGCAGGATTGGTAAATTTGGTGAAGTCGAAATATTAGATGAAAGCACCAATAAGCAACAAACGGTGAATGGACACCGCTTGAAGCCATACTTGGATGGAAGTGACATCAATGCTTTGGAGATGGATAAAGCGGGCTATTTCTTAAGCCCGGTGGAAGAGGTGCAACCATGAGAGGCCAGGTTTGGTAGTGTAAATAGTTAGTGTTTATTTTATTTTATTTTATTTTTCGTTTGTGTGTGTTCGAAATCCATGTTTGAAACAAGTGTGGGGACGTTCCGGTCACGAAACGGTTCTTGCATGGTGTTGAGGACAACACGGGTTTTTCGAGGGGGTAGGGTAATTACTAATTCAAAAAAAAAAAAAAAAAAAAAAAAATTGGTCCCACCGTAACCCTACGGCTGGACCGTAAGGGTACGGTGCAGGTGTGAATCCCAACGGCCATTTGCGTCTGCCTTACGGCGAGAAAATTGTGCAATGTGGCCACCGTAAGGGAACGGTATTGCCGTAACCCTACGGTGGGTCTGAGAGAGCAGCGATTTTTATAAAAAAAAAAAAAAAAAAAAAAAAAAAAAAAAAAAAATATTCTTTAGACACTTGTAAATATAACCGCCGGCCCACACCCACCTAACTTCTCTTCTTCTTCTTTCTTCTTCTTCACAACCCCACAAGAACCCAATAACTTTCAACCTTCAAACACCCATAAATCCTTCAAATCTCCATCAAATCTAGTGATTCTTGGGTCTAACTTGACTAGATTTTTGTCTAGTTTCTGATTTTGTGGAGTAAATTAAAAGATAAACACGTTTTTGGGGTCGGATTTCAAACCCTAGAAATCGCAAAATTGGGGATTTTTCTTGTTTTCTTGTGTCCTTGTGTTCTAGCATCTTCTAATCCAAGGTATGTATCCTATTTGTTAATTTTGATGCTACATTGTAAGATTTTTAGGTTTTTGTTTTTGCCTAGATTTTATCCACTTGCTTGTTAATAATGTAGTATGTGAACAGCTTTGTGTGATAATAATGTGGTAGTAGATGTGTTGTTGAGATGAAAAATATGAGTTTTTGGTAATGTTATGATTGTAGAGGCGTCATGCCCAAATTTTGTCAAATCAAAGAGGACATGTATGTTTAATAACATCTACTACCATAGTAACAAGCAAGTGTGGGGATGTTTTGTCATGTTGGCTAATGGTTTTGTTTTGTTTGTTTTTGGTTTCTTTGTTTGCTTGTGCCTTGTATAGGAAATGGCACGCACGGGTGAAGCCGCTGGGTCAAGTTCGTCTGCTGCAAAGGCTAAGGGAAAGCAACCGGCTCAGCAGTACAAACGAAGGAAGTATGTTTCTCACAATACTGAGTCGGATGTAGAGATGGAACAAGCACCGGAGCCACCAAGGTTAGACCCGGCTGAGAAGCCGGAATGGAAGACTGGCCCGTTGAATGCAAAACAAAGGATCTGGCAAGCTACTTTATTTCATGATCAACTTAAAAAGTTGTCAGATCGGCCAGGGGCGTTTATTTATGAAAGGGAGGTGAGCAGAAAAGACTTCGAACCATTTGGGGTTTTTGATAGGTTTAAGGCGCTAGGATGGGAAGCTGCACTTTACTGCTATGATCAAGAAGAGAGAAGGGTATATTTGGATGAGGTAGAGGAATGGATGGCAACATTAAGATGTCCAAGATATGATTCACCCTCAAAGATGAAGCTAATTGGTGAAGTAAATGGGATAGAGGTGGAAATGTCTTACGAGACATTACGAAGGCTTGCAAAGTTTGACAGTTTACCGGCGAAAGAATATAAGAATCCGAGCATTGACGAGTTGTTGATTAATCCGGACAAGCATCCACGTTGGATGGACATGTTGAGTGATTTATTTTTGCCGGGTACTTATCATGGTACTTTATATCGAAAGAATTTGAAGATAGAGCCTAAACTGTTGCTGAATTTCACCATCTTGAATGTATTACCGAGACGTGCTGATAAGGAACAAGTGCGTTTTTCCGAGGTTCCTATTTTATATGCTTTGACACACGGTGGACCGAAATTCTCTTTTCGGTATTTGGTCTTGAATCATGTGTGGATATGTAGAAATTCACCGGAGAGGACAATCATTCCTTACTGTCGAATAATTACTGGATTGTTGAAGCAACAAGGTGCAATCACTGATGAAGATGAAGGAAGAAAGAGGAAAAAGTTTAAACCTATTGATCTGGCAATAATGGGTTCTGGTTGGGTGTATTCTGAGTCCGAAAGGTATCATAAATTGAAAAGTGGAGGTCAAAAGTGGAGAATGTTAAAGAAAGATGCAAGGGCACTTTTTCCCGGTGAGGAGGATGAACCCGAGAGTGGAGGTGAAGCGCCACCAAGTGATGATGAAGAGTACGAAGACAATCCGGCGGGGGGACATTTGGATATAGGCCAAGGGAGTTCGAGTGGATATCATGGTGGAGGATTTTATGATTTTACCGAGAGGGCATATGTGGATGGTTGGGCCTTTGGGGGATCGATGCAGAAGGTAATTGAAAGTCAACGCCCCCCAACCTCGGTATTTGATACATGGTCGGGTTCGGAACGAACATTATTTGATCATCAAACGATGATGGGAGCTAGCATGGAGCGAAGGATGCAACAAGGTTTTGATCGTCAAGAATTATGGAACCGTGGACATGCTTACGCTCAACAAGTGGAGATTAATCACAGATACATTGATGATCCGAATAGGAGAATGAATGAAGATTGGCATGCGGGGAGGCCCGTAGTCGCAAATCCACCACCGGTGGATTACGGGTCCCTACCGCCGTATGATGGAAGCATCTCCTATCCGACCCCACCAATCCACCATTCCCAATGGGTCAACCCACAGCAGCAACAGCAACCCACAGATCAAGGAGGAAGCAGTGATGGAGCATTCGGCTTTGGCGAATGGAATGATTTGTTGACTTCGATGTTCGGGCCGCCTCAGCCGCGCTACTACTAATCAGGTCGTGCTTCTTGTACATAGTTTTATATTTTGTTTGTTTATGTTTGTGTTTTTACCTTTGGGTTTCGGGTGGTTGGGTGGTGTATTGAATCATGTTGAATTGTTGATGAGTTTGGGTTGTGGTAGTTGGATGTGTGTTTTTGTTTAAAAAATGAAAAATCTAAAAAATTACAAAAAGAAATTTGTGGTTTGAGTATACGAGCGTTTCTTTCCAAAGCCATGCATTGGGACAATGCATCCCAAGTGTGGGGATGGGAGGAAATTTTTGGAGAATTTTAAAAAATTTTGAGGTCAAGTGCAATGTTGTAAAAAATTGGAACACCTTGATTTAACCCCCATTAGACACACCGGCAACCCTTAATACCCGTTTCTTTTTCTTGGTGAGAGTTGAAGCCACATATGTAAATAAATAAATTCTTCCTTTGTGAGAGTGGCAACGGGTGGGGGTGCACTAGAACTTGTGCCTGAATACAGCTTGAATCCTTGATTGGGCATGGGTGTAAAAATGATAAGGGCATTAGGTAGCCTCATCATGTGAGTGCGAGTGTGGGTTTTTGGGGGGTTGGACCTCATACATTACAAATATGAGCAAGGTAGCGAGAGGGGCGGGGGTTTGGACATTTAGTTGCCCATTTTTGAGCCTTAAAGCCTATTGTTTGATAACCCTTAAACTAGCTCCTAAATTTTACCCAACTTGACCCGGTCTTTTGTGTTTGGTTTATGTTTATATTAATAGTATTATTGAAGTGTTGAGTTTAGTGTGTGTTAGTTTGTTTATGTAATTTGTTTGGCATGAGAATAGAAAAAGAGAAAAAGAGAAAAAAAATTAGAAAGATGAAAAAGAAAAGAAAAAAAAAAGAGAAAAAAAAATGAATGAAAAAAATTGAGAAAAAGAAAAGGAAAGAAAGAGCAAGTTAAGTTATGTTATGTGTTTGTATATAGTAGTGTTTCTTTGTTCGCGTGTGTTTGTGTTGTAATAAAAAGATCGGGTAAAGTTTGCGCTACTTATATATATCCTATTCCCTACCTTCACACCTAGCCAAGTTACAACCGTTAAGTCCCTTTGATTTATACTCATGTTCCTGTTAGGAGGACTATTGATTTAGGTACAAGATTATGGTTGTGCAACCACCCGTTTGCTTTTTGTGTGTCTAGCGTATCTTTGCTAGAGCTTACTTGATACCGAGAGGAGAGATATTGTGAGGGGTGTGTTGATTGGGGTGTTGAGGATGGGTTAGTACGAGGATTGCACATTTAACTTGACTTTGAAATGATCGCTTATTTGTGGAAAGAAGTTGTAGTAGATTGCTTGGGACAAGCAATGGGTAAGTGTGGGGATGTGACGGGTGGTTCAACGAACACCCTTTAATAGTGTTAAAACGTTTAGTTTATCCACATTTATTCGTGTTATTGCTTGGAATTGGGTAACTACGGTTGCTTTGGTTGCAGGTGTAATAAGGAGTTAAAAATGACGAATTACGGGCTTGGGAATGGACCGGAACGCATCGGAACGAGATGGAACAAAAGAAAGAAAAAATGAAGATTTTCTACAGGCCCACCGTACCCTTACGGCCCAGCCGTAGGGGTACGGTGGCCTCAGGCCACAAATTCCCACCGTATGGCAGGCCCAAACCATCGTCAACATTTGAAACCCACCGTACCCTTACGGTGGGACCGTAGGGGTACGGTGGCCCTGCAGATTTTTTGTAACTCCTTGCTTTAAAGTGCACTTTATGGTGACCTATCATTATCACTTCCACTTGCAACGTTTCTAGACACACTTTGGGCGATTTTTGGCTGAGAAGAGACATTGGAAACTTATCACAAACATTGGTTTTAGCTTTTGATTCATATGAACATTTCTATGGTTGTTATGATGATCAATCAAGTCATGCTTGGCTAGAACTTTAGATGATCATCTTTGGTGAAGTTTTTCTTGAACTCTTTTATGTTTGTTCCTTTCATTTCAAGAACGATAATTTAGTACATGTTTGCTTGATTATTGTGGTGTTTGAACAATTGCTTGTAGTAGTTAATCAATTTGTCAATTTCTAGTCTTAATCGTACGTTCTTGGTGTTGTTAATAATCGGGATATTGCGGGAAGGATTTGGGTTGGATAATTGATTAATCGGTCATCGGGAAACAACCTCGCATTGCTATAATCCGAGTACTTTGTTCCCTTTTATCACAATAATTGTTTAAACATGAGTTATGTCTATGTAACTCTTTCTAGTGGAACTTTTGCATAAAGGTTTAAGGAAAATGGATCCAAGGATGGTCATTGTTTGTTAATTGGAAGAACAAAACCCATTTCAAATCATTAATTTAGTTTTCTTTTTATTAAAGTCTAAACCCAAAGCAACCAACAAATCTTTGATCTTTAATCTTGTTAGTAGTTAATTATTAGTTAATTCACAAGTTATTAGCTTACACATATTCCACAAACTCCCTGTGTTCGATACCTTTTTACCACTATACGTTAGTTGTAATTGGGAAATTTTACGTGTACCACGACAATCACGTCAGAGATACCTTAGCAGCAGCCATCAATGCACAATCACACTTGCCCTCACAATCATCAGATGCATCCCAGGGATCTGAGAGATTCACAACCTCTTCTTTAGGTTTTTCACCTGCAACAACTTCATCAACAACATCATCAGTCACAACATTAGATTCAGTCACCAACTCCTCAGATTCAACCTCTTCTACCATAGCCATGAAACAAAAGTTTTTTGGTTCATTTTCAGCTTTGGCAACTAATGCAAAATTTTCATCTGTTAACTCATCTGGTAGACTGCTCCAATCAACAAAGCCTTGTGTGAAGAAGCTCTGTTGACTGGTCTCTGCAGGAGCAGAGGATGGAGCAACAGTCGTTTGCACAGGTGCCTGAGCAACAGGTGTTTGCACATAGTGGATCTGAGGAACAGTGTTTTGAACTTACTGGACAGGAACAGTGTTTGAGGACTGTGCAAAGTGAGCAGTGTTTTGCACATTTGGTCTAGGGGTATTATAGGAATTTTGATAAGTGTTGGTCTGAGGTCTTTGATTTGGATAGGTGATTATAGGTGTACCATGTTGAGTCCTACATTCCCTAGCAAAATGACCAAGTCTATGACATTTATAACACTTTATCTTTGATTTATCCAACCCAACCTTTGATCTGCCAGTTAACCCTGGAAACCTTCTCCCAGTTTTCTTGTAAAAATTGTTAGTTCTTACACTGAGAAGGGCCAATTGGTGCATAATGTCCATTTCCTCCAAATCATCAGGGTCAAAGTATTTCAGGTCATCATACTCAAAGGATATGTTATCAGATGCCTGGATATCACCACTACTTGCTGTGAAAGCATAGTTTGGTGAATAAGAATCAGAGTTAAAACCTGAGTTAAAACCTGAAGTTATGTCAATGAAATGATCATAACTCTGATCCTTTGTATTTCCAGGCACCTCATCATGACCCAAAAGTGCTGCATTCCCAAATACATAATTATCAAACACTTTTCCAGAGTCCTAAAGCTTCTTTTTCTGGTTAAGCTCTCTCTCATAGGTCAAGAGCTTACCATGAAGCTGGGTCAGTGATAGGTCCTTAAATCCAATTGAGTTTCTCATAACAATACCAATAGTGTCCCATTTGTCTGGTAAAGATCTTAAAAACCTATGGTTCAAAGTTGAATGGGGGTAAGTAAGACCAACCAGTTTTAGTTCACTAATGAGACATTTAAACCTCTCAAATTGTTGAGTTAATGACTCTCCCTTGACATGACTGAATGTTTCATATTGTTGGTTAAGTATTTCACGATTGTTTTCAATAACCTCCTCAGTCCCACCAAATTGTTCTTTCAGTGCATCCCACAACTCCTTTGCACTGTTACAGTGTAACAGCCCAGCATATATATCATTGGGTAGAGCCATGGCCACAATACTGAAGGCCTTAGCATCTAACTCAATTTTCTGAAAATCCTGGTCGGAGTAGTTTTCAAGTTTCTTTGGCTCCTGAACCTTGGGATCTTCAGTACTCGGCACCATCGGAACATGTGGTCCGAAGATAACCGACTTCCAACACCCAGTGTTCTGTTGAGCTAGAACATGGCTCATCCGACGTTGCCAGATATTGTATTCAGATCTGACAAGCATCGGTGGCTTGTTGTTCGTGCCAGTGTTATGTGGATCGTGATTGATTGAAGCCATTCTCTGATTTTTTTCAAAAACAAAGTCTGTTTAAAAATGGTTGAATCAAAATTAAACTATTACTCTGTTTTCAATCCAACAGACAAACGATATCAATAATTGTGAGCTGATCTGTTTATATTAAATTGATTGGTTAGATCGAATTTAATTGACCAAGCTTTGATACCAATTGTTTGGATCTGAGTTTGATTGTTTTGATATATTTAGAATAAAATGAGAAATGACTGATGTAAGTGTATATGGAAAGTGCAGCGGAAAGATAAACTATAATCAAAACAACAGGAATAATTGTTATCAATGATCAAAAGCTTTCATTAATTGAAAGATTACAATCAGTACAAATACTCCCCCTCTGCCTGATCACACAGTGATTGTTTGTCTGAGAGATTGTTTGTGTGTGATGTAATAGAACAGTACAAGCACTGTTCTATGTATAGACAAACCTAAACCACTAGTGACATGTGCTTACGTCACCTAAGATAGTGACCTTTAACAGAATAACAACATCAAACATCTGCCCTATACAATCTACTGTTACATTACAAAACACTGTAAAGTAAACTATTGCTAAGGGAAAACTCTGATGGTCTTGCAACATCTGTTGGAGTCTAAGTGTTGTTGACTCCAACAGACCTTTAGTCTTCAGTACTTGATCAGCAGTTGTTTCTTCATCAGACCTTTGGTCAGCAGTTGTTCTCTATCAGTTTTTCTCTAGCAGTCCTTTGTATCAGCAGTTGTCACAGCAGTTGTTTGGATGGAACAGTTGTTAGGGTCAGCAGTCTTTTGGGAAGAATATGTTGTAAAGACAGTTTATTTATGGAATCAACTGTTAGCATATTTTGGCTTTTAATCATCTGTTCTTCTCCAGATCAGCAGACCCAACATAATCACTTTTGTTTTCCAAAAACCAAGGTAATTATTTTGTGTGGTCATTCTAATGAATGTGACATCAATCCATGAAATCTATGACTATTCTAATCCAAGAGATTAGTCAACAAGTGTGGGGAAGCAAAACACAATGAAGATCATTAACCAAAGTGGTAAGATCTTCTAATCACCTAAACCCGTGGAAGATTACTTGCCCTAAATAGACCACCATCACCTCACCGTCGCCGTCCACCTTCCTTCCTCATCCCTTCTTTTTTTTTCATCGAATGCACCTAGTCACCATCACCTTTGTCATTTGTCCCCTAATCACATTACACTAAAAAGTTAATATTATTCAGTCTAAGAGGGTGTTTGGGATTGAGTTTGGAAATGCAAAAGTGCTTTTGGTCAGAAGTGCTTATTGGCTTATGACTTTTTGAAAAGGAGTTTAAAAAAAATGGTTGGATTAGCTTTTGGGATGAGAAACGTCAAAAAGTCAATAGATTGTCTTTTTTTAAGTGTTTCACTTAACTTATTGTGAATATTGGTTGTATGGGTGGTAGATTTGTAATTTTTTCCAAAAGTCAAAAGCTAAAAGCCAAAAGCCAGGATTTCTAACTTCTCAAAAATAGCTTTTCCACCTTTAAAAGCTAAAAGCCAAAAGTCAAAACAGAGAGTGCTTTTGGGTTACACAAACGGCTTATTGACTTATTGGCTTCTTGAAAAAGCCAATAAGTCAATAAGTTGTTTTGAAACTCAATCCCAAACACCCTCTAAATCAACTTGTTAAGTCACATTATGGAAAGATTAAGGAGTCTAGGTAACTAAACATTAAAATGGTAATATTCCCTTAAACACCAAGATCCATAATAATTGAGTTACCCCATTTGGTCACCCCTCCCTCTCCCTCTTCGACTATATATACACCACACCACCACCTCTCTTTCACTTGCACCATCAAAGCACAAGAACTTTTTCCCTACTCCTCTCTATTTTCGCCCTCCATCACCACCATACACCACCTTTATTCAAGTCCAAGATCACCATTCACAAAGAAACTAGAAGCTTGAACAACCCTTGGAAGATTGGAACTTCTTTTCTTTCTTACACACTACCTAGATGTATAAACCAAAACCATTCTTTTGTTTATTACATTACCAATGTTCACCCAAGGAGTAAGCATAAACTTCTAGTAACTAAACTCAAATGTTTTGGAATAAAGGTAACTTGGATAAACTTTCATATTTATACATTTGTGCATCTGTGTGTGCGTGAGATGTATACATATATATACACACACACACACACACATACGTGCGTGTGTACGTGTGATTATATACATGTATGCGTGTGATATTTATGTATAAAATGTGTAGTTGTAAGGTATGTATTTATGTAAACAAGTGTATAGATGCCACAAACATAAATGTTGATGTGTATGTGTAGAAACAAATACATATATGGGTATGTATACGTGACGATTCAATAAAGATGAACATTTGTGAAAGTGTCAAATACATGGATGTACATGGATATATGCTTGTGTGCGTGTGAGTATATGTATAGATATAGATGTGTTGACAAACAAATGTTTATGTGATTGAGAGTAGTGACACCGTAAACATAAATGTTTTTATGGAAAGGGTTAAAGCATATACATATATGGGTGTGTATATGTGAAGACTCTATAAACATAAATGGTTATGTGTATGGGTATCAAGTACTCGAAAATACATAAATGTATGTGTGTATCATGTGCTATAGTTGTACATATGCGAATATGTGTAGTTTTATACAAAATCTATAATAATAATGATTACTTTTAAAGGAAAAACACGTGTTATTTACCATAAACATATGATTACGAGTCTTGGTTTTGAAAGATACTTTTTAACATAATAAACCTTGATTTTGAACAATATTTTGGAAAGTATAGATGTCACCAATCAAACCAACATGACTATATAGTACGAGATGGGTGAACAATATGTTGAGGAAAACCTAGAACCTAGATCAAATATGTCCATTCTCTATAGGACATGTAGATCTACATTCCTAGAACACTGGATTATATTCTTGCTAGCACTTCACACTGACTTGAGGTGAGTTTCACGGCCCCTTTTTATTGTTTTATATCTTGGGAAAAAAGACATGCATTGTTTACTAGTTTTAGAATGAATTTCTAGCAGACCGGTATAGATGAGACAAATATGTTTAGAGTACTCATAAAACCCTCGTGCAATTAGTTTACCCGTAACCATTAACTATGACTTTAGCCATGAAACACTTGAATAGATCTATTGGGTTGACACCTCCACTCTTAGTTAGTCGCTCTAACCCGGATACATACGAGAAAAGAGTGCTTGCATTTCACATATGATGATACATTGTCTTTATTGTACAATGTGTGAGGCACAACACGTCGAGTATTGGTTATGGACTCATGATCATTCATTATCATCATTGTCTTAGCTAGACATTGATGAGTCATTCATGGATTTCATTAACTTTTTGTTTTCAACTATTTTAAACCTGTGAACTCACCAACTTTATGTTGACAAAGTTTTTATACATGTTTTTCACGTAACTAAATCTATGGATGGAACTTGGGGCATGTTTGGGCATTCATTCACGAATATCATCCTTTTGTGTTTTCAAACTTAAGAATATGTGGCTTTTGAAACAATACATTGGAATGGTTGTTATCTTGAAATGAATTTGGTATTTTAATATTATGTTATAATGAACTTTTACTCGAGTCTTGTGTTTGAAAACCTTTCGTGTTGCATCTCGTGTTTCCGCCTTCGTGGGGTGTGACAAAGAGTGGGAGGGGTGGTGGCTGAAAAATGAGGGAGAGGGAGAGGGGAGGGTTATGCTGCTTTTATAGGTAGGGTTGTGGTTGGTGGGAGTATACCACGCTTATGAGCCCAGATAAACGTATCGCGTCTCTTTTAATATTTAGGGTTAGCATCTTGTCACAAAAACTAGTCGGTTTTATTTGAAATTAAAAATGTAACTAAACCGAGCAAAAATAAGATTATTTTCATCATCAAACATGCTTGTTCGACACACATGTTTAAAACGCGTTAATTAAATTGGTCGTTGTTTCCTTCATTTAAACGACATGTTTCCTTTTGAAACTTAATAAATGACATTATTTACGTTAAATAATTATTCCTAACGTTCGATAACGGTTAAACCACACATTTTGGCGTCCGATTCCCACGTCGGTTACAACCGTATTTTCCAAAACGCTCCGTTTTTTTTCCCAAAACACTTTCAAACACGTGTCGTATTTACATATATAAACCTTGTGTTAGTCCAATTTGATGATTATTTATCATTGTCAATTTGTTAAAGTCAAACGCACGCAAATCATTATTCGAAAGTTTCAAGGCGTCCACGAACTTTGAGAAAGGCATCGCATGACTCATAATGGCTTAATTAATTTAAAATTAACTACAAAACATGTTAATTTCATCGGAAATATGATTAGGATCAAATTAAACATTGACCCGAATTTGCCGGTTGTCACACCACCAATGTTGTGCGCCTTGCCCTCGATTGGTTGCCCATCCAACAGCTCATGAATTTGTTTTTGGTCGCCTTGGCAGAGACTTCCCACCCATCCTATTACTATGTGATACCCGTCGAAATCATAAATCATATCCGTACACTTAGCTACATGTATACAGTGTGCATATCATTACATGTCATCATAGTTGGACTATACAGGGTTCCAACGGGTTAATCCCAAAGCATACAGTCTAACAGTAGATACACTAGTCCTATCTAGTTGAAAACTCATAATAGATTCTAGAGTTAATTACACCATTAGTCCTTGTGGTTTCCACAAAGTTTCAATGTCAGGTACTAATAGTTTAAAGTAACAACTTGAGGTATTAACCTTCTAATTGATTTCAATGTTGGGTATTAGGACTAAATTTTTTAAAATCTAACTAACTCCGTTAAAATCTAGGGGGCATTTTGAAATATTAAAATTAAAAGTTTAATTATGTGTATTAATGGTTAGTCTAGGAAAAATATTTTATAAAATTCTGGAAAAAATATTTTAAGTTTATAAACTTATAAGCTTTATAAAACAGAATTTTATTTTCATAAAAAAGGTATTTAATTATTTTTAATTAATTAAACTTATTTCATTCATAATTAATGCATTATAAATTCGTTTTTAATCATTTTTTATATCAAAATATCACAATTTTTTTTAACATTTTAAAACAGGAATATGAATCTGTTTTCAGAAAACTTGAAAAATTTATATATTTAACTTATTAAAGTAATTATTTACTTTATACAATAAATTGTTTTATTCCAAACAAAAATAAAAATTATTTTTCAAAAATTATTTTTTAGAAATGTCAAATGATAACAATAGTTTAAATAAAATTTTCAAAAATTATTTATTTAGAAATGTCATTAATTTATTAGGTCAAAGGCTCAAAATCATTTTTATCTTTTTCATGTTAAAATACTTTTTTCAGACTTTATCATGTTATTATAATATCTTTCAAAAAAGATATTTTATAAATGTATATACAAAATTCCAAACCACGAGTAAAGATACACCCACACACCCAAATAAGATGGGTCTTGACGACTTGATGTTAGAATGTCGGTGACACGTAGGAGGCACTAATCGAACTTAAAGGAAAAGTTTGCAAATAATTCAGCATATGCATAACAAAACAAAAGAACCCATTAACTCCTCTTCACCGGCCTAACCGTCCAAAAAGAACCTGAAAGAAGTATTTATATTTATATTTTAAATCACGATTAATTCAATGAATTTTTATATTTTTTTATGCGAATGAATGTAGATTTATATGATTATTAATGTACCACTTTTCAATCGTTTTATAAGAAAAAAACATACAAACGTTTTCCAGTAAAAAAATATTTGAAAAATTATTTTTATTTTTGTTTGCAACAATACAATTTATTGTATAAAGTAAATAATTACTTTAATAAGTTAAATATTTAAATTTTTCAAGTTTTCTGAAAATAGATTCATATTCTTGTTTTAAAATGTTAAAAATATTTTTTTTTTGATATTTTGATATAAAAAATGATTTTTCCAGAATTTTATAATGAATAAAATAAGTTTAATTAATTAAAAATAATTAAATACATTTTTTATGAAAATAAAATTCTGCTTTATAAAGCTTATAAGTTTATAAACTCAAAATAATTTTTCCAGAATTTTATAAAATATTTTTCTTAGACTAACCATTAATACATATAATTAAACTTTTAATTTTAATGTTTCAAAATGCCCCTAGATTTTAACGGAGTTAGTTAGATTTTAACGAAATTAGTCCTAATACCGAAGATTGAAATCAATTAGAAGGTTAATACCTCAAGTTGTTACTTTAAACTATTAGTACCTGACATTGAAACTTTGTGGAAACCACAAGGACTAATGGTGTAATTAACTCTAGATTCTAGGAAATCCATGCAATTGAACAAGAATTCCAACTTGTTACCCCGACAAGAACAAAAACAAACAATGTTCATCTACATGAACTATCCACATGCATTGTCCAACAAGGATGATTAAACCCCAATTAACTCGTGTGACCTTTGTGCATGGAAATCTTTCGAAGTCGCACCTCGCGTTTCCGTATTGGCGGGGTGTGACATACTACCCCCACCTGAGCACGCTTAATTGTGGAGTTTTCATGTGCTCCACAACTAACTAAGCCCAAAACACATTAGTGATTTAAGAGGCGTTGGATTACTTATGAATCAAGTAAGATTTGCCTAAAGTGTCACAATGGTCCATGTTAATCCCTTTGATAATTGGTACTATTACACGTATAATCATACATGGTGGAACATTAACTGCTAATAAATTATTACGATCGAATATGACACATTACAGTCTAGTCTAATCTGTTAGCATTTAATACTACCTACTAAGGCCCACGTAGCCTTTTTAAGAGCTATGGTGATTGTTAAGACCGATATGACACCTTAATAAATATGTGTCTCACCATACTCATAACAGTCTAATATGAATTATCAAAGCTTAATATAACCAACTTAAGAGCTAAAATGACCTAACAAAAGGCCCACTAAAAAGTATCATTGACTTATGAGATGAATTGCCAATTAGGGTAATTTACTACTTAATATAACTCAGACCAGGTATAATGGAGCGCTATTTAAAGCGTTATTAGTAAAATTGCGCCCTCGCACCGCCACAGGGGGCGCTATGTATCTAATGTTGGTGCCGGCGTTATATCTATAACGCTTGTTTGATTTTTGATTGGCCAATAATAATGTGCCATGTGTCCAATTCACCTGCTTTAAATTTTGAACGGTAAAACATTTGAATTTCCAACGTACACTTTTTTACAAACGGCTATTTTTTTTACAAAATGTGTGTGTATATATATATATAAACACACCACAATTTTTTAAAAACTACACTACAAACTCAACTATAAAACCATATTTTTATACCCACTTTCAAATAAAAACCCAACTACAAACCAGACAGTATTCAAAGATATCGGTGGTGGATTTAATAGCGAGCCAGCCGGAACTTCCAATCCCCAGCGATACTCTCGCCGGAGACGTCGTATACCAGTGTTCTCTTCTGCTCCTCCTCAACAAGTGTTAACAAGTGTTCTCTTCTCCTCCTCCTCCTCCTCCTCCTCCTCAACCAGTGTCCACTCCTAATCCTTTGCACTTCCTCATTCCTCCACTACCAGGGTACACTCCCCCAAACCCAGATGCTGATTTCACTAATGAGGAGCTTGTATGGTTTTAGAATATGTTATGGTTGTAAAGGGAATGGGCCAGCTACGGTTGGTGGAGACCCAACCGAACCCCAACCCCAACCCCAACCCAACCCCTCCTGCTCGGGAGCCAACCGAGGAAGAGTACGAAGCTATAAGGGATGCTATGGATGAAGAACGATACTATGTATCAACTCCTGAGTATTGCCGCATCCGCTTTGATGCGGGGTCCGACGGTCGCGATAGCGATCGTTCCGTGTCCCTGCCGGAGTACACTTTAGAGGATTGGGATAATTATTCTCCGTATGGGAGAAATTTAGGATTATTTGTGTAATGTTTTAATAAGTAGTTTAGGATTCTATAGTGTTTAAACAAGTAATTTAGGATTATGTAATTTTTAAATTTATATTAGTTGTGTGTTTTAATATTATTTGTAACTTTTTGTTATAATATTTGTCTTTTGTTTACTTTTAGTTAAATAGTTTAAAAATAAAATAAACAACCAATTAGAAACAGGGGCCTTATCTTTTTCCCACTACCACTACACCCTATTTTCACTTCAAGCCCATACCGACTCAGCTGCCACGTGGACCAATCAGAAACATGAGCCTTATCTTTTTCTCTTCCCCATTACACATGGTCTCATTACAACCCACTATAACCCTTAATACCTAACATGACATGTTAAGGCCCGTCTGGCACAATTATACTATATACTATTACTCTATATACTAAATGAGAACATCGTAGGCAACAGTATGTGAAAGGATGGCAATCTGGTTATTTTGTGTGTGAACTGAGGGCAAAACAGTACTTTTATCAAAGATACATTATTATTATACATACCACTAATTGCCAGCCATCTCCTTCATCCACACAGCTTCTCCATCGTTGGCTTTCAAGTGACCGGTGCCGGCGAAGTGTCGACCACCATAGCTTTCTACGGTGGCAGGCCGCCGCGTCCCGCCGTCTTCACAATCTCTGCTTTAAGCACTAGCCAATCTCCTTCCCCGCAGCTAGAAACTCATTGGTGACGATAAGCATATATCATTTGTGGACATCATCTTGCTTCTACCGATCGCTTGACTAATCTCCGGCGTCTAGGATGCCAGCTTTCTTATTGTTCCATTTTGCTCTACCAACAGTAGAAACCTTCAGATCTTCAAGATTTAACCCAAAAATAATCATTATAATAACCTGCTCCACATGATTGACAGCCGAGGACGATAAAAGGGGCAACGCGAGCTCTAACAGTTCGGTCTAAGGTTTCAAAGGACTTCCGGCAGATATCCGGCGAGTATTCTGGCCGCGCGGAGCGCGGGTGTCTACTACTAGTATATACTAAAGCATAACTGTCGGAGCAATACTCTACTTCCTTCTCTTTCCATTTTTCCCACTAAAGTTTGCTTCTCTTTTAATATTCACACAAACTTTCTTTCTTATTCTGCATTACAGAACTGAAACACACTCTATATTCACACCACATTCATTCTTCAGTTTGTCCTTCCTCCTCACCTCCTTTACTCGCCACCTACCACCCCATCAACCTACCTGCTCATCACCAACGCCAGCTCCCACTGTCATCTCCGACTGCCATCTTCGCTAACCGATAATTCCCCCTCATCCAACATGTCGATTCGAAGGCCCAACCGAAGTTACACCCGAATTAGCCTTCGAACCCAAACAACTCGACACCATCCCCACGCAGTAACCACCACCGATCCGTTTCCACACCTTGAACCATCACCAATCGGACACAACCAAGACAGCTCCGACTCCAAGTAACAAACCCGACCCAAGGCACTCGCCGGAATATTCATAAGATAAAGCGAAGGAAATGTACGGCGCTTTCGCGCCGGGGAATTTACTAGTTAAGATTAAAATGAATCCTAAGACCCCATCGTTTTTATGACTCAATACATATAATATGACTAACAAATCAATTTAATCATTTACCACTTAACATTTAACAAGTCTTATTAAGACCAATTAACACTTATTAACCGTTATCATGATTCTTAACTCTTTTTTTTTAACGGCAATGAACGTGTCAACCACCATGATACCGGGCCCGCTTTGGCCAAAGTCGATTACTCGACGCTACCAGCCCCTGGCTCTCACAGATGCATGGAAACCCGACCTTCACCCGCTTGAAAGCACAATAGTAGAATAATCGGTAAAACTTCGCCTCTCATCCGAGTCGAACTGGCGCCACCCGAATTCGCTTTTCACCTGGATGCCGCAGAAAATAATGAGGAGAGTGAGAATTGAACATATGTCACAAAAAAACACTAAGCTTTTCCCTGACCGCTTCACCACTACTTCATTGCCATGATTCTTAACTCTTGATATGACATATAACATTGATCATCTTCTTTTGCTTAATTAAAAATAAAGGATAAATTACATAAGGATAGTAGGTAGGCGGGAAAGAAGCTGCGCCACCACCACTTTCTGGATAGAAAATCCTAATATGTTAAAAACAAACCACCGCCCTTGAGGGGTGAAAAAGTTGTTGTGCACTACCTGCTGAACCCGAGCCAAAAACCGCACCGCTTCCAGTGCCAGGAAACCGAACGTGTCAAAGGCTAGGGAAACAAAAACTTGTTGATTATCTGCACATGTTTTAGCGTGCTTTTCCACTTTTTTGGATTCAGCTCTCATGACCACTTGCCCAGCCACAAATCCACTATCCCAAAACCCAACTAGGAGGACACCTCGGTAAAATCAACGCACGCATGTTTCCCACCTTACGACTTATATGACTCAAGTAATCTAACCCATTAAGAGCTTGACGTATAAAGTCTCATCATGTCCTTAAAAGTTACAATGATAGTTGTACTAAAATAGTGTAGCCCTTTATAACTCATTACAATTTAATATGACTTATTCAAGGATTTGTCTATTTTAATACCCGTGAATTTTATTTCAACACCAATGCACCTCGTATTGAGACCTAAACCTGCAACCTAGCATTCTTTGATTGTTAGCTGCAACCTTATACTGATATGTCTCATATTGATCAATACGAAGCGTATTAGAGCCCATACCCCATATCACTTATTCTCAGCCTAGTATCAGACCTAATACTTGGCTAACAAGTGATATTGGGGAATCTTTACCTTTAATATGTCTCATATAGATCAATATGAGACATGTTAGGGTCTTTTTTTTGTATTTTCATTTTTATTGTTTTTAAATAAATAAAACTAGGTGAAATCCCGTGTGAAAACACGGATTGACTACCCAAAATATAAAACACATAAACATACGAAATTATGTGAAAAACACGAGAATACTATATCATATTTTAAGGTCTGTTTACTGAATACCAGATCAAGTAGCCAATCGTCTGTTGTAAGTAAAATCTGTTTAGTAAGTGTTGGATCAGTAATGCTCTTGATGTATTACTTGCTAGTGAACACATATGTGTTTAGCAAGTTCAATCAGATTTGCACAGTGGAATGAGTAAGTAAGTTACACTATCAACAGGAGTTACACTAAAGACAAGTTTAATGAAAATCTAAGTATTGAATGTGAATGATAATAAATACTCAAACAGATTCTCAATAAATGAAATGGAAATAACAATAATAAGCTTTGAAGGATTTCTATTTCAATAAAAATCAATGTCTAAAACAGAGGGATGAACCCATCTATTTATAGACTTTACAAATACATGAACCTTGCCAAAAAGCAAGTCTGGAACAAGTAGCAACAAGTTGCATTCTTGGAACTTGCACAAAAAGATAAAGTAATACTAAACAAATAAACTACTGAAACATAATCTTCTCCCCCTTTTTGGCTTCATCCACTTCTGGAAGCCTGCTAGGTTTAGAAGTTCTACCAGTGAGTTCAGCAAGCTGTCTTGAGTTGTTGTCTATCTTGTTGGACAACTCACCAAGTTTCTTGTTGATCACCTCAAATTGAGTTTTAGTAGACAACTCCAAAGTAGTTGTGAAAGATTTGAGGTGATTGGGAATGAGGGTGTTCATCAACTTGTATAGGGGACCATCTGGGCTGCATAGTTGGTTCAGGTCTATGTTGGATGACCCAGGGAATTGTGTAGGCATTTTTAGTGAGGGGTGTGTTTTTGGGTGATCTTCATGTTGTACAGAAGATGCCACTTTAGGGGAATCAGGGATCAAGTGGACTTTAACCTGATCTGGTGTGACCAGCTCTTTGAGCTTAGAGACACCAGGTGCATGACCTTCACTAGCAGCCGTCAATTCAAGTTTGGTGGAGTGTGAATCATCATCCAAATCAATGGAATCATCTGAATCCCTACTTACTTCCTCAATGAGGACAATATCAGTTATATCATGAGCTGGGCCCAACCCAGTTGTCTCATGTACCTCTTGTTCTTGGTTCAGAGGATTTCCTACCTCAGGCATTAAGCCTTCATCAGTAGTTTCCACAAATGAGGTCTTAGCAATGTTACTTCTTTCCGCAGATCCACCACTGGGTGGTATATGAGTAGTAGCAGCCTCAAATGTACCTAAAGTCTCTAAGTTTGGGCTTAGAAACCCTGGTTCATCCTCATCTCTTGGGTTAGGGCTATGGACATCCACATCCATGTCAAGTTCTGAAGGTATGTCCCCTGTTTGATGTGGTTGTTGGGGACTGACATGTTCTGATGGGATGGTCTCTTTTAGCCCAGAGAGAAGTTTGGAAATTTCAAGGGCTTCAGGTTCAGAAATTTGTGGTGCTGGTTCAGTAGTTTGGGCTAATGGTTCAGAAGTTTCAAAAGAAAAGTCAATGGGGATTGTTTTCTTAAATTTCTTTCTTTTGAATAAAATTGTGATTGGTGCTCTAGTGGGGGTTTGAGATGGATGAGACTGAGAGGATGTTTCAGTCACATCTTTATCAAGTGCAGATTGCACATTAGCAAGTTCAGGCATCTCAAATTCCTGAACTGCCTTTCTTTTAAGGCTGGTGGGTTTTTGTTTTTGCTTTTTAGGTTTCTTGGCCTTTTTGGGTGAAGGTTTGGAAGAGGAGGGTTCCTTGGGGACTGTTGTGTGTTCCCCTTGGTCATCTTCTGGCCAGGCAGCTGGTTTATTGTGCCTAGAGTATGCTTGTGAGGTTAATGGGTTTAAAACAGTTGTTTTACCCACAAGCACCTCTTCTCCAAGTTCCTTTATTATGCATTGCATAATAAACCATGGATACAACAAAAACTTCTTTTTAGAATTGAGATGATGTAACACCAACTCATTAAAGAAAAGTGCTGATGCCCTGAATTTTGTTTCATTCACAATGGAATGAAAAATAGGTTGAAAAGTAGAGGGCATCTGATCATAAGATCCAGTTTTTGGACTCAAACACATTATTATGTAATGAAACAAAAGTTTGTACTTAGGTTCAAAATATTTCTTAAAAATGGTAGCATGTGAGAGAGTACCTTGGTAACCACACTCTGTCATGGTCAGATGAATTTCAGAGTTTGGAAATTGATCTGGGGCATTCACATCAGCTAGACCCAGTCTAATCCCCAAAGTTGCTGGTGTGATTGCCATTCTTCTCCCTTGGATGGTTGAATTGAGGGAGATCACTTGATCATTCACTGTCACCGTCTCCGCATTCGCCCAGAACTCATTGAGAGTTTCAGTGTGGATTGGAGGATCAATGGTGAGGGCAGTGAAGTATTGGGATTTAACGACTAAATCAATGATTTCGTCGTATTGGGACCATGCTTCATGTTTCTCAAAGTAGCCTCTTTGATTGTGTCCCTGTTTCAGTATTAGAGCCATGTGGTTTGTGTGTTTGTGGATCGAACAGTGTTTTTGCAGGTTAAGGGTTTGAGAGCGTTTTTGAGAGAGAAAGAGGGAATGTTTGCTTTTTGTAAGGATAAGTGTTGGAAAAGGTGTTTATCAGAAGTTTGTAACCGCCCTAGGTCAAACTTCTGAAGTGGGAAATGTCTGATTTGCCCTTAATGACAAAACTGTTGATGAAGAACAATTATCATCAGTAGTTCCCATTTTCTCTTCAGTAGTTTGTTAACAACTGATGAGAATGTTTATAAACACTTTATTCATAACTTCTAAAGATTATTTTATCAGAAGTTACTCATATTTCAGAAAATATTCCCATACTGATGTTTTTGTTCATCAATAGTTTCTCTCTTTTTGTTTTTCAGAAGTTTTGGACTAAAAATAGATGTAAGTGAAAAATAAAAATGTGCAGAGAAGTAAAAGGAACACTTACAAATTTAGCATCCCGAGCATGGATACTAACTTCTGAAATGTTGTTGTGTCAAGGGGTTTAGTGAATATGTCAGCTATCTGATTAGCTGTTGTCACATGCTTCACTTCAATCTTGCCTTTTTCATAGCAATCCCTGATGAAATGATACCTGATTTCAATATGTTTAGTTTTTGAGAACTGAACAGGATTTTGAATGATGCTAATGGCAGATTTGCTGTCTACAAGCAATGGTGTCTTGGTTTCTTTGATTCCTTAATCAAGAAGTTGATATTGGAGCCATTGTATCTGTGATGTACAACTTGCAGCTGCAATGTATTCAGCTTCAGCAGTTGAAGTTGCAACAGATGTTTGCTTCTTTGATTACCAGGACACTAGACAGTTTCCCAAGAATTGACAACCCCTGCATAGTCACTATCTGAAAAAGCTGATAACTTGGTATTGCTAGAAGCAGGATACCAAATTCCAAGTGTAGGAGTTCCTTTTAGATATCTGAAGATTCTTTTGACTGCAATGAGGTGTGATTCCCTAGGAGCTGATTGATATCTAGCATAGACACATGTTGAAAACATAATATCTGGTCTAGAAGCAGTTAGATACAAAAGGGAACCTATCATACATCTATACATGGTTTGATCAACCTGTTTTCCTTGATCATCTGGTTCAATTTGTGTGGTAGGTGTCATGGGAGTGGAACATGATTTACAGTCTTGTAGAGAAAATTTGTTCAATAATTCTTTAACATATTTTGATTGATGTATAAAAGTTCCATTAGTTTGTTGTTTAATCTGCAGTCCTAAAAAGTACTGCAGTTCTCCCATTGTACTAATCTCAAATTTTAATTGCATGAGTTTCTTAAATTCATCACACAATTTTGTGTTTGTTGAACCAAATATGATATCATCAACATAAATTTGAACAAGTAAGACATGATTTCCAACATTTTTAATGAAAAGAGTTTTATCAATGGAGCCTCTTGTAAAGTTATTTTTGAGCAAAAAGTTGGAAAGTGTTTCATACCAGGCTCTTGGAGCCTGTTTTAGCCCATAAAGAGCTTTGTCCAGCTTGTACACCCACTTAGGATGAGAAGGATCCTCAAACCCTGGTGGCTGACAAACATACACTTCCTCTTTGATCATTCCATAAAAAAATGCACTCTTAACATCCATTTGAAAAACTTTTATTTTGTTGGAAATGGCATAGGCTAGAAATAACCTGATGGCCTCAAGCCTTGCAACTGGAGCAAAGGTCTCATCATAATCAATTCCCTCTTCTTGAGAATAACCTTGTACCACCAGTCTTGCCTTGTTCTTAATGATCATACCAGCTTCATCTTGTTTGTTCCTAAAAACCCATCTTGTGCTAATTGGTAGCTTGTTTGGTGGTAAGGGACAGATTTCCCAAACCTGTTGCTTCTTGAATTGAAGCAACTCATCTTGCATAGCTTCCACCCAATTGTTTTCTTTGAGGGCTTCTTGGTACTTCTTAGGTTCCAACTGAGAAATGAATGCTGAGAAGAAGCAAAAGTTGGAAAGTTGGTTTCTCGTGAGAACACCTGATGCAATATCACCCATGATTTGTTCCAATGGATGATTTTTTGTGTTCAATCAGTTGTTGTAAACCACTGACAGGTGTAGGTGGCTCTTGTACTACATCAAACAAACCACTGAGGTTTATAATGTCTGGTTCAGCTGTTTGAACATCTTCAGTAGTTGTAGATGCTGAAGCAGATGTTTGAGTTTGTACATCAGCAGTTGTTGAATCAGAAGTTTGTGAAACTTCTAAAGGTTTGAAAGTTGACTTAATGACTGTATTAGGAGTCCAAGGTGTTGGATCCTCATCATCAAACATTTGATCACCATAATAAGTAGGTTTAGATGAAGTAACAGTCTTTTCAGGTCCAAAGTGGAAGTTGTCAAGGTCAAAGAGTTCAGTAGGATGTGCTGGAATAAGAGTGTGTTTTAACTCATTGAACTTGACATTCAGTGTTTCTTCTACTATCTTGGTTCTAGAATTAAAAACCTTTTAGGCTTTTCTAGTGGAAGAATAACCAAGAAAGTAACCTGAATCAACTTTAGCAGCAAACTTTGAAATAGAGTCTTTAATGTTTAGAATGAAACATTGACATCCAAAAGCCCTGAAGAAGGAGATAAGGGGCTTTATGCCATGAAGAACTTCATAGGCAGTCTTGGAGTGTCTCTTATTGACAAGGACTCTATTTTGAACATAACATGCAGTGTTAACTGCTTCAGCCCAGAAATACAATGGTAGGCGTGAATCAGCTAACATAGTTCTTACTGCTTCAATCAATGTCCTGTTCTTCCTTTCTACTACACCATTTTTTTTAGGAGTTCTGGGAACACTGAATTGTCTAATATTCCCTTTAGATAAACAGAATTCATCCAGAGTTTTGTTCCTAAACTCTGTCCCATTATCACTTCTAATGGCTTTGACAGATAGAGAATATTGTTACTCTACTTGTAGAATGATGAACTTGATGATTTCAGCTGCCTCATCCTTGGAGAATAAGAAGAATACCCATGTGAATCTTGAATAGTCATCAATGATGACCAAGCAGTATTTCTTCTTACCAAGGCTCATGATTTTTACTGGGCCAAATAAGTCCATATGGAGTAGTTGAAGACATGCAGTTGTTTTTTATTCTTCAAATAGACTTATAGGAGGACTTATGCTACTTTCCCTTTAAACTGGATACACAGTGTTCTTGACACTGGTATACTTTCAAGGGTAGACCTCTGACCAAGCCCATTTTTGTGACTTTATTTATGGTTTTAAAGTTCACATGGCCAAGTCTCCTGTGCCAGAGATCAGTCTCTGAAGTTGATGCCTTTGAGAAGAAACATGCAGTGTTGTTCAGTACTTTGTCCTTTTCAATGTCCACTGCATAAACATTGCCACATCTTTTGGCTATCAACAAAGTATGATCTTCAATGATCTTCTTGATCAACTTCTGGCCTTTTGGTGATATGATCTTGCATGCTGTCTTTGTGAAAAAGGAAGAATATCCTTTATCACACATTTGTGACACACTCAGCAAGTTGTACTCAAGGTTTTTAACTAGATTGACCTTGTCAAACTGTATTTTGCCAAAGGAGACATTGCCATATCCCAGCACATATCCCTTGGCATTGTTCCCAAAGGATACAGATCCTTCTCTTTGACTGATAAAGTTGTTTATCAGGTATCTGCATCCTGTCATGTGCATTGAGCCTCCACTGTCCACATACGAAATGCTATTTAAGCCTCTGGAGACCCTGTGCACAAAGTAGAAAATTAGTTAGATTTAGAAACCCAAGCCAGTTTGACTTTAGGTTTGCTCTTGAGAACATTAACAGTTTGTTCTTGACCAGGTTGAGGAATCCATGTCTTTTTGGCAATGGATTTTTCATTAAGAGCAATGGTGGTATCCTTTTGAGGACCACCATCAACCTTGGTCATCGGTAGTTGTACCATATACATGAGATCTTTAATCTCAGCAGTTTGTGAAACTGCTGATGATGTAGGTCTAACTACTGAAAGAGAATTTTGAGAAAAAGATTTTTGTTGAGATTTCATCTTTTTCTGAGAAAAGGTGTTTGCTGGTTGTTGTTTCTTGGGAGAAAAAGTTTCTTCAAAATCATTTTTGATTTGTTTTCCCACAACCAGTTGTGAAGTTTTCTTGTTGTACTGAATTCCTTTTCTATATCTACAAAATTCTGTCTTGTGGTTAAACAAACCATAGATTTCACATTCTTTTGCCTTTTCTTTTTCATTTGAAGGAAAATTTCTGACTGCTTTGATTTGTTTTAGGTCATCAGTAGTTTTCAGGTTCTTAACTCCTGATGTAGATGAAACTACTGATGGCTTAAAGTCAGATTTTATCAGTACTTCTGAAGAACTTTCTTTGTGAGTTTTTAGAAAGTTTTCATGAAACGATGTGCATTCTTTCTCTTCAGAAGTTTCATCTGAAACAATTTTTCTCCCATCTTCAGTAGTTTTGGGGGGAAAATCTGTTGGTGTTTCAGTGTGATTGTACCGTATGCCAAACCTAACATTTGAAGCACTTTGTTTGTTACGCAGCAGTTGGTACCGTTTACAAGATTCTACCCATTTTTCACAAACAACCTTGGTGTCAGCAAGCTCTTTTCTGACATTTCCTAGGTCTTCTATCATGATTTTAAGTTGTGCTTTGGTTTCAATAGCATTGTTAGTTAATTTAGAATTTTCTTTTGCTTTTGCAGCAAGTTTTCTTTCTAAATCACATTTCATCTGGGTAAATTTTCTCTCAGAGTCATTTGCTTTGCCTTGTAAATGCACATTAGTCACTCTTATGAGAGCAAAAGATTCTTTACATGAAGTTGAACAAAGTTTTGTTAAAGATTCTTTTGATACCTGAGACAGGGCAGATTTTGAGGTGCAGCCCTCAAATGCCATTAAGGCAAAATTCTTTCTGCCATTGTCAGCTTCTCCCCAGTTGATGTCAAACATTTTGTTGTCTGCATCAGGATTGAACTCAGTAGTGTCAAAAGGAAGACTACTCCAGTCAACATACCCTGAGGTGAACAAACTTTGTTGTGAGGGTTGCTAAGTCTGTGGAGGTTGTTGAGCAGATGGAATGGGAAGGATTGATTGTTGGCTCTGCATCTGTTGAGCAGGCATCTGTACATATTGTACTTGTGGCACATATTGGATTTGTGGAGCTTGTGCCTGTACAAAATATGCACTTCCCTGTGTTCCATTATTCCTATTATAACTAGGGTTAAACTGATTTCCAGACTGAGATTGGTTGAAGCTAGAGCTTCTACACTCTCTAGCAAAGTGTCCCAACTTCTGACACTTGTGACATCTAAGTTTAGACTTGTCAAAACCAATTTTTGTAGAACTGTTTAGTCCTGGAAATTTCCTTCCTGACCTTTTGTAAAATTTGTTTGTTTTAATACTTAACATGGCCAGTTGGTGTAAGATGTCCATTTCTTCTAAGTCATCGTTGCTAAAATTTTCTAAATCATCCATGATAAAACACATGTTATCAGCAGTTTGACTATATTCATCATTGTCATAACCTGGGAATGATCTTTCTGATGAGATCCCAGCAGCTATGTCAATGTGGTCAAAAGATCCAAAACTATTTGAACAAGTAGGTGAATCTTGTCCTAATAGTGCTGTACTACATGGTAGATAGTCATCAGCAGTTTTACCAGAACTTTGCAACTTTTTCTTTTGATCGATTTCTCTTTCAAAAGTTAGTAATCTCCCATGTAATTTTGTAAGAGTGAGGGAGCTAAAGTCTGGTGAGGATCTAAGGACAATAGAGTATGTTTCCTATTTTTCAGGTAAAGACCTTAAAAATCTATGAAGCATAGATAGAGTTGTGTAGGTCTGACTATTTAATTTTAGCTCAGATATTAATGAGGAGAATCTTTCAAATTGTTGAGTTAAAGTTTCCCCATTTATATGAGCAAAAGTTTCATATTGTTGAGCCAGGATTTCTCTGCTGTTGTCAATCACCTCTTCAGTTCCTCCAAACTGTTCTTTTAGGCAGTCCCAAAGCTCTTTGGCACTATCACAATGTAATAGTCCAGAGTAGATTTCATTTGGGAGTGCCATTGTCAACATAGAGAAAGCTTTAGCATCAAGCTCAAGTTTTAGGAAATCATCATCTGTATAGTCCTTTGGGTCTTTTGGTATTTCTACTTTAGTTTCAATATTAATATTTACTGGTTTGTGAGGACTATATATCACAAATTTCCAGCAACCAGTGTTGGTCTGTGATAATGTATGTGCCATTCTCCTTTGCCAGATATTGTATTCATTTCTAACTAGCATAGCAGGTTTATTGGCAGAACCAGTATTCTGTGGATCCATTTTAAAGAGTATTGATTTGTCAAATATCACTTAAAGTGATGGATGTTGATAAAAGTGAACTTTAATCCTTTATTGAATATCAATAAGAGCCTGTGTCTGATTCTCAATATGTTAGATTGATATGTGATCAGATAAACCAGTGCTTTGATACCAATTGTTGGATCAGTAATGCTCTTGATGTATTGCTTGCTAGTGAACACTTATGTGTTTAGCAAGTTCAATCAGATTTGCACAGCAGAATGAGTAAGTAAAGTTACACTATCAACAGGAGTTATTACTCCCCCTGGATGTTTGAAAACTAAAGACAAGTTTAATGAGAATCTAAGTATTGAATGTGAATGATAATAAATACTCAAAAAGATTCTCAATAAATGAAATGGAAATAACAATAATAAGCTTTGAAGGATTTCTGTTTCAATAAAAATCAATGTCTAAAATAGAGGGATGAACCAATCTATTTATAGACTTTACAAATACATGAACCTTGCCAAAAAGCAAGTATGTAACAAGTAGCAACAAGTTGCATTCTTGGAACTTGCACAAAAAGATAAAGTAATACTAAACAAATAAACTACTGAAACATAAGGCGGTGGAAAGATTCTGGTACAAGTGCTGATGAATGACAAACTACTGATGAGTAGTTTGTCTTCAGTAGGTCTTCAGTGAACTGTCTGGTTAGACTTCAAAACTTCTGATACTTCTTCTTCAGTACTTGTTGAATTCTTCTTCAGTATTTTAGTCTTCTTTCTTCAGTAGTTCTATACTTAAAATATTTGCAGACGTGAATTAGACTAAGGTTTACAAAAGTGGTTTCCTCAATCCTTTTTGTCCTAACAGTAAGATCTGTTATGGACTACGTGAAACCCCGTGTGAAAATACACGAATCCTATATCTATTTTTAAAACAATTACTCCACAAAATATAACAAACATAATTAGACCAACTGTTATGGTCTGTTTTTAAATAAATAAAATACTAAATTAACTTAAGAAATCCAAAAATTAACAATAAATTAGTTATATTCATTCCAATATTATTTTGAAAAATTACAACTTTTTTGTTACCAATATTATTTTATAACTATTTTTTCTTTTGTTTGGTTTTAAAGATGTTTATTTTGTTTTGGTGAGTTCGAAAAAGTTATAAGGTTGGTTTGAAAAGGTGTTTTTTTAAATCGATCGATTGATTGTTTATTTTAATACATTTGAAAAGAGTTTTTTTTAACAAATCGATGTATTTCAGTGGGGTTTTTTTTTTGCAAACTTTTTACCATTTATACATAAAGTTTATAAATATTTTTTTTAAATTAAAAATATTTTAAATGCTTATATGGTAGTATAGATCTTGAATTGTATCATAGGTAGAGGATCCGGTAGGAAAATTGTTTTGTGTAAGAAGTGTAGGAAGTGTTTTCAACCATTATATCAAATCTGATTAAATCTTTAGATGAAGGGCATTATAGACGTTTTGTCCATTTTTTTTATTTATTACAAACCCATTAAATTAACAACTAACATCTAGATATTTATGAAGATTAATCATCCTAAATTAACTAATTATTCATTATTTTTCAAAAGACTCATAAGATATTCATATCAAATAAGTTGATCGATACCCAAAAACTTGTTCGATTCTTCAAACGTATAACCCATCTCTATCACTTGTTCGATTATTCAAGTCATGACAGAAGGTTAACATCAGGAGTGTTTTATAATAACGTTAGAAGTGTTTTCTAATGAAAGAGAAACTAGTATACATTAATAAGGAGTGTTTTATAATATGATCGGGAGTGTTTTATAATAACATCAAGAGTGTTTTATATTGAAACTAAACACACTAGAAGTGTTTTAAAACTGATATGAGAGAGAAACTAGTGTGCATTAATTAAGGAATTAAGAGAACGGTTTCCAAACAAATATGAGAGAGAAATTGGTTTTCTCTAAATAAAGCACACACAATTACCATAGTGCCCTTAAATAAAACATTGATTGTAATCTTGCCCTCAACTACTATAAAAAATTAATTTAAAATTAAACACATATAGGTTTTTAATCTCAACCATCAATCTCAACATCCAATGGATCAAAACACTTCCTACCCTTCCTAAAAAAAATAATTTTCCTACAGGAATCTTACCCTTGTATCATATCATATATCATATAGGCTAAAATAGTATAGTATAGTATAGTATACCATTATTGACTACACGATAATGTTTTGAAAAATAATAAAATAATTGTAAAACTTTGTTAAAACAATTAAATGTTGATAAAATGTACAAAGCTTGCGAAAAAAAAAACCCACTATCAATATGTCTCATATAGGTCTATACAAGGCATATTAACGTTAATATGTTCCCCATATCACCTAGTCTCATATGTATTACCCTGATACATGGCTCTTTATACGCATCATATTGACCAATACGAGGCGTATCAAAAGCCATTTAACAGGGTGATACGTAGCACGTAAGGTGATATGGGGAACATTTTAGCCCTAATACGCCTCATATCGAGATACACGAGGCGTATTAGGGTTATTTTTTGTTTTTTTACTTATTTAATGTTTTTAAATAATTAAAGATGATAAAATAACTTCAAAAAATTTCACAAAATTAATAAAAAAAATAGTTTTCTTCATTCCAATATTATTTTATTAAAATTACAAATTTTCGTTACATATAGATATATACTGGATATCCTATACTACACCAACACTAATGTACAAGACAATACTACACGTATATTACACTATACTGACACTACAGCTAACTATACTATATAAGCCGATATACTAATACTACTACCATGACGACCACAACTACCGCAAAAACTACTACCATCATCCCTCACCCTACCACTACAACCACTACCACTGTTGTTCTTATTTAAAAAGCATATACTTAAGTATTTAAATAAGAAAATATTAAATTTAAATAGTATTTAGTTAAAAAAATATATAAATAATAAATTCAAATTACAAGTATTATTAATATGGTAATTAATAATTTTCTTATAGTTCGTTTTGCCCCCACCCTTGTGGTGGAGCGACATGAGAAATGATGGGTAGAGCCTAACCTGTTTGTGGTGCAAAGTTTGATCCTTGATCCCACCAGGTTTTACTGAATTTTCACTGTCGTGCCTTCGGGTGGGTGGGGGTCAGGTTTTCCCTGAAACTGGTGGCTTGGTGGGTTCTGGCTACCGAGTGCTACTTGCGGCCGGGCACCTAAGACGTGTCTTTACCCAGAGACGTATTGGGTGCTTTTGTAACGAATTGGTGGGTACCACGGATAGTCAAGACATCGTTTTTTGACCGTTAAAAAAATGGTAATTAAACATTTAATGCAATCAATTAAATAATCTAATGGTTAGTAAATAATGTATTAATGATGAAAAGCTTATTAAATGTTATGCTTTGAAAGGTTGTACATTATGCTTGACAACTTGTATAAGTAAACATCTTAAAATATTACAAAATTATTATTACATATCCTTTATAATATAGTATAGAAGTATAAGGTGAGGTTAGGGTACAAAGGGTGTTTTTTATGAGAAGGGTAAGAAGCCATAGAAACTTAACAAGTGGCAATATTAATTATCTTGCAACAAGGGTAAATTAGTCCATTTAGCCTCTAATTATTATTTGTTCATTTAATTATTTTCAAAAATTATTATGCATTTAATTACATTTCCATTATTTATAGAATATTATCTCTCTTCTTCAATACATTGTGTTATATGTATAAGATCATGTTCATTATTCTTAAAAACACCAAAGAAATCTAAAACACACTAGCATACAACCTATGTGTATAAAACACAGTGGCGGATCCAGAAATTTTTTTCCAGTGGGTTCATGGTTTTGTGATGTTCAAATTTCATAAGACCGGACAAAAAAATGGGTCGGTTCGATGGTTCGGGTCGGGTAAGCTTATCACATAATAAAAACTATTAGTATTACCCGCACGTTGCCATGGAGTGCGTCAAGCACATTACATGTTCGTATAATTTTTAGAGACAAGCATAGTAAGGTAATCATCAAACATCAATTTCGATAGACTCATAATCAATACAACGTAAGTATCTCCCATTGAAAATGTGTAAATACTTATTTGATGAATTTGAACTTGTTCCACATAATTGAAAGCATTTAATTAAACATAAGCATGAAGAAGAAAGGGACATTCTCTAACTTATTGCCAATCAAAAAGAGCATGACTTGACTTCCTCCAATATTAGTTAACTTGCTAATATTATTAGGCTATTGTTGGACTCTAAATATATATGCTGAATAAAATCTAAAGTAGACCAAGAACCCAATTCATCCTAGTTTGTTCTCCTAATAGGGACAACCCATTTCAAAGCAGTTTTGAGGAAATACATCTTTTTGAGTCTATGGTCAAAGTTGAAACCTTTGATACTAAAATGTGTTTTTTTACAGATTATTACAAAATAAATTGATATATATACCAAACTGTTTTAAATTCATAAACACGTAAAACTTTTTAACTAATAAAAACCAAGCAAAATAACACCATAAAAAATATGAAGGATTGAAGGGTAACCTTTGTCAATTGTCAAGGTTTGAGAATTTGGTCCAACTTCAATAACTACATCCTTATACAGAGAACCAAATATAAGAATATAATTACATATCGATGTGGCTGCTTATCATGAATGATTCAGAAACGATGGGAAGGCGAAACCTAAACCTGAACGATTCACGGCATGAACGATGGGTGGTGGCTGTGTTGTGGACTTGAAGGTGGGGAGCACATAAGTTAAAACATAACATTAAAATTTAAAACCCTAACTTTGACTTCTAGTTTATATTTAAAAAAATTGAACAGAACGCAACGCAACAAAGTGGATCGAACCCGAGACTTCTTATTTGAAGCCTGAAGGTGCAAAGTTTTAACCCATTGAGCTACTCATCAGAATTGTTAGTGGGTTCATTCCAATTTTACTTATGGGTTCATGGCATATTTTTGTATACATTTCTACTAAAATTTGAAACCGAGTGGGTTCGTATGAACCCGCCCCAATGTACTTAAATCCGCCCCTTTATACACAACATTATTATCATGATAAAACACAAAATTCCCAACCAATCAAAAATCAAAGAACTTATAAACAATCCCAAATATTACAAACATAAAACATATCACAAATAGAAAACAAATAAAACACCATGTTTGAAACCTGACTAATACACAAAGAATATAGAACACAAAAGGATGCTGATAAAACACACAACAACATACAATAAATTTACAGTCAAACACTATATTGAGAGTTCAACCACGTTCTTGTCCACCAAAACCTTTTATTAAACCACGCTCTCGTTGAATATAAAACACAAGAACATAAAACATAATTAAAAAAAAAAAGAACATAGAACACCACCATCTTGTTATTTTAAAAAGGGGTTTTAAAACATGATGATGATAATGATTATGTATCCATGTACAACCAAAAAAATAAAAAAGATCGCTGCAACTTGTTGTTATGAAAAAAGAACATAGAACATTTATTCTATATAACAAAAAAAAAGTCGCTGCAACTTGTTATCAGTTAGTTAGAGAGAGAGAAAGATGGAGGGAGATGAACAAGATTTGAGGATATGAAATTGTTTTCATCTTTTAAGCAAACACAATAACTATCATAAAAATAAAAAGAACTATAATACCCCCACTATGACTAATTAGTCAACTAACCTTATAACCATTATTACATTTTTCCCAACAATCAATCTCAACCCTCCATCTATAAATCTAACAGTCATAAACACTTCTTACCATTATCACAAAAATCACCTTTTGTACCTGAACCTTTACCTAGAAGTATATATATATATATATATATATATATATATATATATATATAATTTGAATGTAGAATACATAAGCATATAATTTATAACTGGAGCTAATGATTTTTAGTTCAATGGACAAATGCTAACTGGGATAGGTGTGAGGTAAGGGAGATGTATTGAGTTAAAACATACTTGTGGCATGAATAATGAAGAAACTTCTTGGGATGGCGAGGTTCAATCCCCGGTGTCTATGCCCCTTTATGAAAAAGAGGATGAGATTCTTTAGAATCATGGAGGTCTTATTAATTCCCACTTAGAAGTGCCCTTGACATAGGTGAGTCTAACACAATCGATTCTTGTGAGTTTTCAAGTATGCGTACTACCACTTGACCTAGCCGTTCTATAAAAATAATAATTGGAATTGAGATGTTTTTTTAGTTTGTTTTTTTTTTCTTTTTTTTATTGTTTTTTACATGAAAGTAATAGAACGCATGTTGAATCTAAAAGACTTTTAAGATCGAGGTTATTACTTTAATCTGTTGTTATTATTTACTTTAATATGTTGTTATTATTTACTTTAATTAAGTGAAAACACGAGAAGTCTATATCATTTTAAGACAATTAATCTCCAATACAGAGAATATAAACATGCTTTACTAAGGTTTGTTTACTAAACACCAAATTAAGAAGTCAATCATCTGTTGTAAGCAAAATCTGTTTACTAAGGTCTATTCCGTTGAAGAGAGACAAATGATAAATATTGATCAGATGTTGAAAACACTAAAGGATGTTGAAACCACGGATGGATAAATCAACAGATGTCACTTTACAGACCAGGTAAACAGATGCATGGAAAGGTCTGTTGGACAGAACAAACATTGAAAAAAAAGACAATGGTGACTCATCATTAGTTGGAAGCACTGAAACATGTTGAAACAAACCGACATCTTTAAAAAGTTATTATCAAATCAAAGTTCAATTGTTATGTCGTTTTATAGTTTATTCCATTGCACTTTATGTATTTCATTCTATATTTCACTTTTAAATTCAATAAACAACATAAACAATTTAACTTACAAACCCACAAAAAACAAAGAGACCAAAGATAATGATATGTAAACATGTCAATATAAACAAAATAAAATGAAAAAGTTAGTTATTCAAAGATTTTGAAAAACTTGTTTGTATAACACATTAGTGGTGTTTATACAAACTTATTTTTGCTTATCATAAATCAAAATCTTCAAGCCCTTCATACTTTTGACCCTGGATACAACAACATAGAGTTGTCCATGACTGAAAACAATACGTGGAAGATACATACCAACACGTGTAAGTGATTGTCCTTGACTTTTATTTATTGTCATTGCAAAGCATAGAGAAAGTGGGAACTGTCTTCGAGCAATCTTGACTAATATTCTTTTATCAGAAATGTCATCTTCAATCTTGAAATCAACGTACGATGACCAATATTACTTATTTGATAATATTCGCTTCAATCACAACTTTTCCAAGTTTCATGATCTGCAAGCTTGTTCCGTTACACAATCCGTTTGCCTGGTCAACGTTTCTAAGTAACATCAATGGAGCTCTCACTTTCAATACTAATTTATGGTTAAGTAACGCAGATAAATGAAAACTATTTAACACATCAGCAGATGTTGGAGACTCAGAAAAGATTTGAAAACACTGAAGGGAAGCTTATAAGGGAAGATTAATATAACTTCACTCTTAAAAATTCAATTATTGCTCTGAACAGATGTTAGAAATATTATTAATATATTTGTTGAACAACAAACGTTTGACAGAATAGACGTTTAGAAAAAGATGATGAAAACTTAGCACATGTTGAAAACACTGACGTAAGTTGAAATAACAGAAGGATAAATATATAAAACGTTATTGTTAGATCAAACATCATTATCAATGTTTTATAGTTCAATAAACAACATAAAAAATTAAACTTAAATACCAACAATTGTTATTGCTTGTGCAAATATTATTCCAATTCATATTATTATTTACATTTACTTTAGTTAACAACATCTCAATTTGTTCTTAACATATCACTATATATATTTAAATTACAGAAGTCTTTTCAACTTCATAATTAAGATATTAAAATGTGTAACAAATGATGAAGCTTAACCGCCAAAACATTGTAATAATTACTCACGGTTTTACATATAATAAACTTTATTTAACTTAATTACCCGCGCGTTGCAGCGGGATCCACAAATGGGTTGCAATATAATATTATGATACTTAGGTGTTTTGCCACAAGTTACGCAAAAAGAATAGAAATGTGCACCGCCACTTACAACTGATTGCAGTTCACCACAAAACCGTGTACTCATTATTGAACAAATCTTAATAAACCAAAAGTATGTTACTATAACAGACCAATATGAACATAAACATCACTCTTGTGTAAGCTGTCCGGTCATTGCATATCTAAATAACCGTGCCATTGAATACACATTGCTAAGTGATAATGTTCATTTACATGACAAAAGCATATAGTAATAATATGATATATTTGTGCCTTTTCAAATGTCATCTTAACTTTGACATTTTGAAAATATTTGCCCATGTTTAAACCACACCACAAAAATAAATGATACAAGAATTGTTCTCGTAAACACCGAATGAAACATACATAAAGCAATACAAAAGCTAAGGCAGAGGATATTACAAAATGTTATCCATCCATTGTATATCCTTATACATACCGAATTAGGTGGACGACATACATAGCTATCATTGTGTACCCTTATGCGTATTTATAAAAAATACATGTGATTGTAGAATATAGATATAGATAATGGTTTGGTTAATCTTTCTAAGGTGCATTAATGACTTATATAATTGGCTCTGGAGTTTGTGAGTAGGGGTATAAAGGGAAGAAAGTGGGTAAAATTTAGTGATTTATACTTATGCCTTTTCATATGTCATCTTAACTTTGACATTTTGGACATTTTTGCCCATCTCTCCCCCTTTATAATGTAGTATAGATTAGTTATTAATTTATTATCAATAGCAAAGGTTATGGAACAAACCACATATTCAAACAAAACATATATAATAACCATTTAGTTTAACATTAATATTTTTCAATAACAAACTATAAACATTATAAACAAAATAACCCCATTATAATAATATTCATACTTAAAAATGCAAGCAAATAAAAACATTTAAATTTCATCATCTTTATCACTTGAACTATAATAAGAGAATGACTTTTCCATAACTTGTTCCACCTGCTCCCTCAAATACATTATCCTTGCCCTGATAATTTGTTCTAGATTAAGATGAAATGTATTCCAATTAATGTTACTCATCCTTTTCCGGTCTAGTTCGTCAAGAAACTCCAAGTCGTTTGAATACTCTATCTTCTCTCGGTGGTATAATTTCTCCAAACCAACTTGCAACATGATATGGCTCAACTATTTCTTCATCAGCAATATTTGCTCCAACATTTCTATTAAGAGCATTTCATCTGAATACCTGAATTCATTTTTCTTACCAATTTCATACATCTTTGTATGCAAATCTAAATCCATATTTGCTATTGTTTCCCCTGATAATTAGTAGTGATAACATACATTTTTAAATACAAATAAATAAACAATACCGCGTGAGTTTAAAAACGGAGTTTCAAGGTCGTAATTATTACAGTCGATAGACCTAAAAGTCTATGAGGGACACTGTAGAAATGAAGGATCTAGATTATTTTATTTACAAAAAAGGCGCTTATTTATTGTGTATGGTACTTATTTTTACTATTAAATAGCTAAAAAAATGTTACCCTTAATTTACGTTTGATCATTTTTATTTTAACCAAACATTAAGAACTATTTAATTTTACAAAATTAATCTATAAATCCTTTAGGCTCTTTTATTTTTACTATAATTATTACTTTTAACTATCACACTTATTATTGGTATTTCATTACTTGACTGAAAATATATTTTAAAACAACAAAACTTCTAAAAGAATATCATCATATATAAAATGTCTAATTATAGTTTATATCATTATCTATAAAATGTGTGATTATAGTTTCTTGTTAACTAAGTTGAATGAAATATATTTTATAACAACAACATTTCTAAATGAAGCAAATGGGATAGCAATACAAAACGCTATATTGCAAAGTAACATTCACAAGATCCGAGTTAACAAACAGAATTAATAACTATCCTAAAGACAAGATTAGAGTTATTATTTTCCAGTCGGCAATCTTAATCATCAACTGAGATTTCATTAGAAATAAAAAATCAATGTTATAAAAATTTTATCTTTAAAAATAGTTTTTGCATGAACATTTGGTCAGATTTTTCTAAAAGTCTTCTGAGATAAAATAACCATCTGGTTGACCAAAGTCTTGAAGTGTTCAAAGGCATTCTGAGTTTATTGTATACTCTATTTACCAATTTCTATTGACTTGTCAACAGATGTTGTCAAACAATTGTTATAGCGTTCAAATTATTATTACAATTACACAATTTCACTGAAAATATCCGAGTTAACAAACTACATACAAAATACAGGCAAACATAAAATATGTCTGCTAAAAAAACAAAACCTAGAGAATGATCTTGGCTGCCATTCCTTAAATAGATCGAGATATATGGTTTCACTATATATCAATCTCGTCTCTAGACTTGCTCTGGATGTGGTAATGATATAATTATATTTTTCGTTAATTGTAAGAATCTTTCGAGAACACTAATTCCAACTTCATTACCAACGGATTGTTGGTAATACGTTTTTCTTTGAGTGTAAGAATCTTTGAGAAGACTGGTGGAGGCTATTTGAAGGTAATATCATTATGCATATGGGATGGAGGGTTGGAAAGTGACAATGGTTCAAGGAATATAAAGTTGGAAAATGACTATTGAGATTTCCTCCGCTTTAGGGTGAATAAAACATCTATCTATAAAGTTAGTTTTCAAGTATAAGTTGGATTTCAAGTATATATAAAGTTGGAAACTCATTTTTGGGGCCTTTTATAGAGTGAAACACAATTGGAACACATAAATAATAAAATAACATTTTTAATAATTTGAAATTATTGTTACGATTATAATTAACATTCAAGCAATATAAACTTTAATAAACTAAGTTTCAAAATCTTAATTATTAACTTTGACATTCGAGCCTCTGTTGAGATAAAATAATTATCTCTTTGACCAATCCTACAGTATTAAAAGGTATCCTCATTTTATTCTTGTGACACCCGGCACGTTTAGGTTAACATTTTATAAAACACATAAGTCTACCTTAGAGAAAAACGTTTTCAAACATACTTAACTAGGTCAGTTGAGTCGTTATGATGGTTTTGGGAATCATCGGGAGTCGTTACAATGATCCACGGGATCATTAGGAGTCGGTCCATAACCATGTCAACACGAATAGGTGATTTGTAGAATCATCGGGTTTAACGCACACACGTAAATCTCGGATCCCGGGAATTGGTGAACGGATGGGAACGTGTTAGTTATCATGTATTATGTGCTTACAATCATTATATGACTTGCCGGTATGTGAATACGTGTTTATATATGTTAAAATAGGGTTTAACGCGCCAAAAACTCGAATACTTGGGCTATAGGCGACTAGGGCATATGGAATAGCCCTAATCGCCAATAAACTAGCGAGTAGAAGAGTATTATAGGCGAATAGGAGCTATTCGCTAGTAACAACTAGCGATTAGCAGCCCTAATCGCCTGTAACAGTCTTGTACTCGCCTGACCTGCATGTAACGACTAAAAACGCCTATAAATACCACCCTTATGTTTTAAAACATCATTTGTGAAACCCTAATACACCCCAAAGCCACCCCACACCTTATTCAACCTCTGCAACACGTTTTTGAACAAGAAATCACATTTCTAAGCTTTACACCTCATAATCTCATCATTTCAAGGTGTGTTCTTCATCCCAAACTTTTGTAATGATATTGTTTTGATCCCTAAAGGTCCAGACCTGATTTATAAACATTTGTGTCTTTGAAAACTCATTAAAATCAGTTTCAAAACAAACCCAAACCTCTATACTTGTTATATGTGATGTATTCATGCAAGATAGGATTTTTATTGTTTAAACATGATTGTTCTTGTGTTATTATTTGTTTCTGACCTAAATGAGTTAGTATGATGATAACCTAGGAGTTTGAAGGTTCATAGATGTGAAATATTGATATTAGGCATTTTGACCCGTTTGAATGATTATGAAGGATTAATGATGATATGTTGTGTTTTGATCATTGTTTAAGGTTAGGGTTTATTCTAGGATGATGCTAGAACAGTAGGATATTGTCGGACAACGTCGTTATGTGATGAAATCTGGATAATTGCTATTTAGGGTAAGTTTTGCATGTTGATGTGATGCTTACATGCTAGTTATGCTATTTTGGGAAATCGCATGCATTCGGGACGGCTAGGGTGATGATAAATTAGGGTTTTTTGCTTGAAATAGTTGGGTTAATGTTTTGGGTTGGATATTGGGTGTCTACACATGTTTCGGATCTGATTTGGAGGGTTAAACGCGCAAAAAGGACGAAATAGTGCAGTACTAGCGAATAGGAGCCCTATTCGCCACTTTACTAGCGAATAGGAGCCCTATTCGCCACTTTACTAGCGAATAGGAGCTCTATTCCCCATTTTACTAGTAATGCTGCTTTATGTATATTTTAACATCCCGAAACACGGATTGACGCCTAGGAACATGTTAGGAACCCCGTGACATGTCTAATGACTTGGTAACACGTGTTCGGACTTGTTTATGCGTTAATTGGGCGTTATGCTAGATAGGGTGAATGTATGTGCATGCTAAGTGTTTAATTGCTTAAGTTGCATGATATCTTGTATGTGACTAACACGTGAGATGTCGGGTCACCAATGGGATGCCGGGTTTTGTCTGGTTTGGTCGGTTTAACGTTTAAACATGTTTTCAACAAACACGGTCACGTTCTGGATAACTTGGGAACTGATTAGCCTTCGGGTTAGTAGTCATGACACTTATATAAACTCATTGATAGGTCGTCACTAAGTTTGGTCATCATACACGGGTCGGAATTCTAAGTATCTGAAGGCGCACTCTAAGGTGAGTTTCACGGCCCCTCTTTTATACACTTTTTCTCAGGGGAGAAGCATACCACACGTTTTTAACAAATACAATGTTATGTTTATGAAACGCAACACTTTTTGAAAACACAATGTTTATGAAACAGAACACTTTTGAAACGCAACGCTTATGAAACGCTACACTTTTGAAACGCCACACTTATGAAACGCTAAACTTTTGAAACGCAACGCTTATGAAACGCAACGCTTGTTTTAAATTACTATACGACGAAACGCAACGCTAAGTACCTATTGAAACCATGAATGTGCGGGGCACAACGGGGGAAATGTGGATAGATCTATTGGGTTTGACAAACCCCACCGACGGCTGGGAGCCGGGCGGGTGCATATTGTCTCTATTTTTGGCAACTCAAACACGGGCGGCAACACAATGCAACACATGTCAGTAATGGTTTCGGCAACACAGTCGTAGTAGTAAGGAAATGCTTGTTATTTACTTGGAGGTTTTACACGCTTGGTATTTTGAGATGAAACTCTTTACGCTTGAAATGCTTTGTAAACTTAAAACCTGTGAACTCACCAGCATTATATGTTGACGTTTTTTTTGGCATGTTTTCTCAGGTCGCTAAGGTAGCAGCATTGAATTTAGGCGTACGGAGTCTCACGACGTCTAGGATCCATTTGCATTTCTTTTTAAGTGTTATCAGACTTTCATGTTTTACTTTTGAGTTGTAATAAGGTGTTACGATTCCGCAAGCGATGGATAGATTTGAAACTTAATGGGCTATTTACGTTGTTTTCATATCATATAGATGTCGTTTATTGTGACCGTTGACTTGGATCCTGGTGTGTCACGCGCCTCGCGGTAAAACCCCGCACGTGGAAATTTGAGGGTGTGACAATTCTATACTATGTTTTACAATATATGTTGACTTGTCAAAGATGTTCTCACACAAAGTCTATCAGTTTCATTTGTATTTAACACCTTTTTGGTGGTGTCTCTATTTTTTTAGGTGTTAATTCAACCGTGGTTGTAATGTGGTGACTTTAATTCACAACTTTTATTTAATTAATGAAAATATTATGCAAGTTTTTTGTTTAAGAGCCAAATTAAATCAATTATTCATAAAATGCAAGTTTGAAATGTGTGACATCAAACATCTGCTAAATTCCCAAACTGTACTTCAGTATGATCTGTTGCTATAAATTCTGTTATTGTAAAAACTCTATAACTAAAAAATCTGTTCAATACTTCCCCTGTTAAAATGTCTCTAAGAGTCCAAAGTATGTTTCTAGAACGGTGTCATACCCTCAAATTGCACGTGCGGGGTTTTACCGCGAGGCGCGTGACACACCAGGATCCAAGTCAACGATCACAATAAATGACAACTAAATGTAAAAGAAACGTAGACCATTCATTAAGTTTTCAAAATGTATCCAACGTTTGCGAAAGCATTAAATGTCTATACAACTCAGAAACGTAAATAACATAAGTTTGACAACGTTAGAAAACCATGCAAGTGAATCCTAGACGCCGTGCGACACCGTGTGCCGATCAACAGTTGCTACCTTAGCGACCTGAGAAAACATGCTAAAAACGTCATCACAAAATGCTGGTGAGTTCACAGGTTTTAAGTAAAATGTTTCCAAAAGTTTGATCATTCCATCATGTTACTGCTATGCTGTAAAGATGCCAACCCAGGCATATGAAACCGCTAATACGATACCAGGTGTGAAACACCGGTGTGTAACCGAACTGCTAACCCAGACATAACTAAACTACCAGACCATGGTGAACTGAACGACCGAGCCCAACCAACCGTACTACCGAACCACGGCTAACTGAACTACCGCCCAACGGTATAACTGAACTATCGTACTGTAAGAACTCAAAGTAACACTAGCATAACATGATCAGTATGAAAGGAAGTACGTAGCATTTTCTCCCGCGAAAACATAAACACTGAAAGAGGGGCTGTGAAATTCACCTTAGGTTGCGTCTTCAAATTAATAAGGATCCTGACATGAACTGATAGTCCCAACTACCGGTGACCTATCATAGTGTTTGTATAAGTCTCCCGACTAATAACCCATAGGTTAACTAGTCCCCGATTGTCCAGATCATGACCACGTATGTTTAAAAATGTGTTTAACCATTAAACCGACACACGAGACTGACCCGACATCCCGTTGGTGACCCGTTACACTAATTAATCAAGTATATATAGTTAACACACAAGAATCATGCATAAAACACTTAGTTTGTATAAAAAAATCGCACGTATGAAGTCGTAAGGTCGAATCAGCAAATTACCAGACTGGTTTGACCCATTTATAGGACCATTCGACCCATAAGAAAGTTGGTTCGACCCTATACATGTTCATTCAACCAAAACACAAGTTCATTCGACCTAACACATGTTAATTCGACCCTAACACATGTTTATTTGGCCTAAATCATGTTCGTTCATCCTAACTGAAGCTCATTCAACCTGTATGGAAGTTAGTTCGACCTTCATCATCCCCATTCAACCCCACGAAGGGTCGAAGGAACTTCCTGGTTCGACCTTATCAGTACAATCTTCCTAAAACGCACCAAAACGCATCTAAACAGTCCGAAAACGTCATGAAACACTACAAATCATAGCAGTCTACTGTCATTAATCTATCCCCACAAAACCTTACCCATTTTACCTCAAAATCAGTCCGTTTTACAAGTTATCCAAAATAGCAAATTATGGAAATGTCACATCATACGTGTTGGTGGTGAAAATCCTCAGGATGATTTTACCTCATTTCCTTAGTGTAGCATCCTCAGGATGCTATCCTCAGGATGCTGAGGGACTCGACAGACTTCAGGATGTAACTGAATTTTAGCATGTGCATATCCTGAGGATGGACTAACATATTATCTTTCTATGATATGATTGCAGGTACGATTGAACTATAATATGGACTTGTAACTTCTTTTTAATGTCTATATTATAATACATGGTCAAAGGAGACAAAGATGAAAGAGTTACACTTGCAAGCCAAAGTCCAAGCTTGAAGAAGGAGTCAAAGTTGTAACCGAAATGCATTAAAAGTAGGCGAAGAAGATGGAAACAGCCATACAACGACTATATCCAGTCGAAACAGCTACAACGGTCACATAAAGCCTTCAAGGAAGTTAACTAACGAAGCGGATTACGCGGGATCTCTCGTTTGTTTTCATGTATTATAAATAGAGGATGATTGACGAGTATAGGGCACAACACGTTCACCTGAACTACACATACACTATGCTACTTATAGAAAACTCGCACACTTAGCACAAATCATTGCAATCTTAGTACACTCGTCCCTCATTCATCCAAAGTTGTACTTATTTTTACCCTATTAATATTAACAAACAAAGGCAGGAGCCTAGACTCCTCCTGAGGTTTTATGCCGGTGATCTACAACTGATCAAGGGCTTTCCTTGTACATCGTGTGTTATTCTTCGTGTATTTGTGCTTAGATTATCCGTTTCTTCGATCTACCATATAGTTGCATCCTAAGGAAACAACTGTCCATCATTAACTTTACCCTAACCATCCCGAGCATAGTTGTCATGTTGTTGCTTATAAGTCACTATCCTAAAAATAGCACTAAGTTTTTACTATACTAGCACTCTACCTCACTTTTACTAATTTGGAAAACAAGGTTATTTCTAGCAAGTAATTTTTGACCAAAACAATTTGGCGCCCACCATGGGGAAAGTGGTGCTATTTTAACAAAAAAACTTTGTTAAAACCTTTTCTCAATTAATTCACTTCACAGATCTTGACAACTATGTCTTCCTCACAAAAATCTGCTTCTTCATCGATGCCATCTTCAACATCTACCAGAAATGCATCATTGCCACCCTACCTGCATTACCGAGAAGTTCTACTTCTCAAATCCCACCTAGACCGTCAATGGGAACATCTGGATCCATTCCTCCTGTTTTTGTGTCAAATGATGAACTCCTTTCCATGTTTGCATTGATGAAGGATAAAATACAACAACAGCAGGACACAAATGGGATGCTAATAAGAGAGATACAATCTCTCAAGACATCCTCAAGGAGGTCAACCAAGTACATGGGGACACCATTACAACCCAGGGTGTTGGATTTTAATTCCGGCATCCCCGAGGGCGTTCATCAAGGGGATTTCATCCCCATGAGCACTGGATTCTCTGCTCCTGAAACTACCACAGCACCCAGGATGACAACAACCAGGGATCCAGGATATACACCTGGGCCATCCCAAGGATATAACAATAATTGTAACAATTTAAGTTCCAGTACTTTTACTGCTAATGATGTTGCTTCTTTGCAGGATACAAGTATAAGTCCACAAATGGCAAGGGAGCTACAAAAAAAATAAGGATATGGTATCATGTGTACCAGGGATAGTACAACCTATCCCCGAAGTATCCTCAACATGTCATAGAGTGTCTCGGTTTGCACCTCCCATATGTGATGCAGAGATCCCAAAGCGGTTTCAAACTCCAAGCATGAAGCTCTATGATGGATCTATAGACCCCGAGGAGCATGTAGCTCAGTACAAAGAAAGGATGGAGATAAATCCAATTCTTGCTGATCTCAAGGAAGCATGCTTGTGTAAAGGATTCGGTTCCACCCTCACTGGTCCAGCCTTAAAATGGCTCCTAAGTGTTCCTCCATATTCTATTACTTCTTTTGCACATTTGATTAACATGTTTAATAATCAATTTTCTTGTATTCGAACGTTTGAACGTTTGACAAGTGACTTGTACAGGGTAACTCAACCACAGGGGGAATCACTAAGAGAATATATCACTAGGTTCGGAAAGGAAGCACTTGACATCCCGAACTTGGATGTCACAACGGCAGTACAAGCATTCAAGATGGGACTGCAAAGAGATTCACCATTCTACCAAGAATTGGTGATGAATCCTTGTAGGAACTTGGAAGAAGTCAGGAACAGGGCTCTAAGGTTCATCCAACTTGAGGATGATAAGAAGATACAAGAAAGGATCGAAGCATCCTCAAGATATAACCATCCCAATCGAAAGTCCACTCCCACATATGAACCATACAAGCATAAACCATATGCTAGACTTGATAATAAAAAGGTCAATGTGGTGGAGGATGACGATGAGAATGAATGTCCTAAATTATCATATTACTGTTTTTATGTGGATGTAACAGGATTGATATACGCCATGAAGGATCTTGGAGACAAAGCAAGATGGCCGAAGAAGGATAATAAGACAGGATGGAAGGATAAATCGAAATGGTGTGACTTCCACGAAGACTTTGGTCACATCACTGAAGATTGCATCGCCTTGAGAAAGGAGATAGCATATCTTCTGAGCAAAGGTCATCTTAAGGATCTCCTAGGCAAGAAGAAACCAAGGATTCAGGATGGCACCAACATACCAGAAAGAGCAGCATCACTTCCTAAGGATGGTGGCATAATTAACTTCATTTCGGGTGGTTCAGACATTTGTGGAACATCTTATTCAGCTACTAAAAGGCATGCAAGAGTGATGAAATCAGAGAAAGGAGAAAGACCCATAAAGACTACCATCCTGACAACTTCAAAAGTGATCAGTTTTGAAGAAGAAGATAGAAAAAATATCTTTGACCATCTTCATGATGGTTTAGTTATAGCTTTATATATTTCTAATCATTTTGTTCGCAGGATTCTTGTAGATGGTGGAAGCTCAGTCAATATAATCCAGCTGGAAGCCCTCCAAAGAATGAACATCCTGGAATCTGAAACAGTTTCCAGATCGTCAGTCCTGGTTGGCTTTAGTGGAGAGACTAAAAGTACAGTGGGTGATATAAAGCTACCGGTATATGTAGAGGGAGTGAATTCTATCCAGAGATTCTGTGTGATAGATACTCTATCCTGCTATAATGTCCTCTTGTGGAGACCTTGGATACATGACATGAAGGCAGTCCCTTCAACATATCACCAGTGTGTAAAGCTACCAACACCATGGGGAGTTGTTAAAGTCAACAACGATCAACAAAAAGCCAAGGATTGCTATACTACATCAATGAAGGCTTCATCAAGACAGGCATAGCAATTACAGAAAGATGTACAATGCCATCCTCAGGATGTCAAGGCACATCCTAACCAGGATGTAAAGGCTGTTTGCCTCGACGACAACAACAAGGATATCACTGTGCAGATTGGTAAGAACATTACTCATGACATTGAAGAATCACTAATTTCATTTCTAAAATGCAGGATGTCAACGTTTGCAAGTAAGCATGAAGATATGACTGGCATCTCCAAGGATGTCATTACCCACAAACTTGGGATTGATAAAAGCTTCAAACCCATCCAACAGAAACGAAGAAAGTTTGCACCAGAAAGGAATACCATCATACAAGAGGAGGTGGACAGGCTGCTGAAATCCAAGATGATAAGAGAAGTAAAATTCCTAAGATGGCTGACAAACGTGGTAGTAGTACAAAAGAAAAATGGGAAATGGAGAGTATGTGTAGACTACACAGACCTCAACAAAGCTTGTCCTAAAGGCCCATTTCCACTACTACACATAGATTCGATGGTGGATGCCACAGCAGGCCATGAGATGTTAACATTCATGGATGCATCCTCAGGATTTCAACAAATCCAAATGGAACCGGACGACCAAGAGGATACAACATTCATGACCCCATCAAGTATATATTGTTATACAACTATGCCATTTTGACTAAAAAATGCAGGTGCAACATACCAAAGGCTAGTGAATATGATGTTCAAGGAAAAGATTGGGGACACAATGGAAGTTTACATTGACGACATGGTGGTTAAATCCAAGAAGGCAGAAAACCATCTTCAGGATCTCAAGGAAGCCTTTGACATCCTGGATGCCTACAATATGATATTAAATCCAGCCAAATGTCATTTTGGAGTAGGTGTTGGGAAATTCCTTGGATATTTAGTGACTAAAAGAGGAATAGAAGCCAATCCCGAACAAATAAAGGTCATCCTTGACCTCAAATCTCCAACAAATGTCAAGGATGTGTAAAGATTAACTGGCAGGATAGCAGCCCTAAACAGATTCATCTCAAAGCCCTCAGAAAAATGCAAGGAGTTCTACGACATCCTGGAAAAGAACAACAAATTTGACTGGGGACAGAAGCATGAGGATGCATTGAAGAAGCTGAAGTAGTATCTCGCACCAGCTCCACTCCTGATGAAACCTGAGGATGGTGAACCTTTCAAGCTATACCTTGCAGTTTTTGGAAATGCAATAAGTGTTGTTTTGGTAAAAGACTATGAAGGGCAACAACATCCTGTCTACTATGTAAGTAAAACTCTATTAGATGCTGAAACCAGGTATTCACATCTTGAAAAACCCATTTAAGCTTTAATAATGGCATCTACCAAGTTAAGGCACTATTTTAAAAAACATAAGATACATATTCAAACTAATTATCCTATTAGAAATGTACTTAGAAAACCTGAAATGTCTGGAAGAATGGTAAAATGGTCAGTAAAATTAAGTGCTTTTGACTTGGTATATGAACCTAGAAATGCAATAAAATCATAGGCTCTAGCATATTTTGTGGTTTATTTCAGTAGTGACATCCTAAGTGAAGTAGAGTCTGAGGTTCAACAATTAAATGAAAACTTTGGAAAATGGACTCTATACACTGATGGTGCTTCAAATGCAAGAGGTACAGGGTTAGGATTACTACTAAATTCGCCACAAGGGGACAAAGTACCCCATGCTATTAGATGTGCATTTCAAACAACCAATAATGAGGCAGAATATGAAGCTCTCATTGCTGGTTTACAACTTGCTAAGGATATGCATATTTCAAATTTAGAAGTATTTGTTGATTCCTTATTGATTACTAACCATTTTAGTGGATCTTATGCAGTAAAAGGTCAAAAGTTAGCTATATATCTTGAAATAGTCATAAATTATCAACTTCTTTTGTAGAATTCACACTAACACAGGTACCTAGGGAAGAAAATGCTGAAGCTGATGCCTTGGCAAATCTAGGATCTTCTTTAAATTTACCTGAAGGATCCAAGATTCCCATTATCCACATCCTGAAGCCAGCAATTGAAGAGTGGCATCCTGAGGATGGCAAGACACATCCTGAGGATAAAACTGAACAACCTGAAGATAAGATGGTGCATCCTAAGGATAACATTGTTCTGACTACTCAGGTTCATGATAATTCATCCTGGATGACTCCTATACTAAAATATTTACAAGACGATGTCATCCCTGATGGAGAAAATGCAAAAGCTTTCAGGATGAAGGTATCAAAATTTACTATCATAGACAATATTTTGTATAGAAAATCCCTTGCAGGTCCATAGTTGAGGTATCTCAACAAGGAAGAAGCAAATGAAGTTCTTAAGGACATCCATGAAGGAGATTGTGGAGACCACACAGGAGGAAGATCTCTTTACTCGAAGACACTAAGGACAGGATACTATTGCCCAACCATGAAGAAGGATGCCATGTCGTATTCTCAAAAGTGTGATCCATGTCAAAGACATAGTAACATCCTCCATCAGCCTGCTGAACCTCTACACCCTATTATCTCATCATGGCCCTTCATGAAATAGGGGATGGATATAGTAGGAAAAGTACCCATAGCTCTTGGTGGAAAGGTGTTCATGTTGGTAATTACTGATTACTGGTATAAAATGGATCGAAGCTGAAGCATTCGTACAAGTTAGAGATAAAGAAGTGGTGTCATTCATCAGGAGGAACATCCTAATAAGATATGGAGTGCCAGCTGAAATCATTTGTGACAACACTTCTCAATTCATTAGCAAAAGGACAACAGACTTTTGTCAGAGCTGGGGGATCAAGATGATAACTTCAACACCTGTCCATCCTCATGCTAATGGCCAGGCATAATCCTCAAACAAAATCATTGTCAACAATTTGAAAAAGAAGCTTGGGGAAAAGAAAGGGAAATGGGCAGAAGAACTTCCATTTGTACTTTGGGCTGATAGGACTACTTCCAAGAATGCAACTGGCCAGACACCCTTCTCCTTAGTCTTTGGAACAGAAGCAATGCTGCCAACAGAGATGGTCATGCCTACAGCAAGGAAACATCTTCAGGATGCAACTACCAACTCTGAAGCACTATTGCAGGATTTGGAAACTGTGGATGAACTCAGGGATGTTGCTAAATTAAGGATGGCAGCTCATTAACAAAGAATTGCTAAAGCCTACAACAAAAATATAAGGATAAGGAGATTTCAAGGAGATTTGGTACTAAGGAAAGCCTTTCAAAATACAACAAAACCAAGTGATGACAAGCTAGCTCCTAAATGGGAAGGACCATACTTAATAGATTCCGAAGCTGGCAAAGGAACATATTGGCTATTGATGATGGAAGGAGAAATTCTACCAAGAGCTTGGAATGCTATTCATTTGAAATATTACCACGTATAAAATTGCATGTGACTGATCTTTCTAGAAGAGAAACCATGGTTCGGATTACTGGTATAAAATGGATCGAAGCTGAAGCATTCGTACAAGTTAGAGATAAAGAAGTGGTGTCATTCATCAGGAGGAACATCCTAATAAGATATGGAGTGCCAGCTGAAATCATTTGTGACAACGCTTCTCAATTCATTAGCAAAAGGACAACAGACTTTTGTCAGAGCTGGGGGATCAAGATGATAACTTCAACACCTGTCCATCCTCATGCTAATGGCCAGGCATAATCCTCAAACAAAATCATTGTCAACAATTTGAAAAAGAAGCTTGGGGAAAAGAAAGGGAAATGGGCAGAAGAACTTCCATTTGTACTTTGGGCTGATAGGACTACTTCCAAGAATGCAACTGGCCAGACACCCTTCTCCTTAGTCTTTGGAACAGAAGCAATGCTGCCAACAGAGATGGTCATGCCTACAGCAAGGAAACATCTTCAGGATGCAACTACCAACTCTGAAGCACTATTGCAGGATTTGGAAACTGTGGATGAACTCAGGGATGTTGCTAAATTAAGGATGGCAGCTCATTAACAAAGAATTGCTAAAGCCTACAACAAAAATATAAGGATAAGGAGATTTCAAGGAGATTTGGTACTAAGGAAAGCCTTTCAAAATACAACAAAACCAAGTGATGACAAGCTAGCTCCTAAATGGGAAGGACCATACTTAATAGATTCCGAAGCTGGCAAAGGAACATATTGGCTATTGATGATGGAAGGAGAAATTCTACCAAGAGCTTGGAATGCTATTCATTTGAAATATTACCACGTATAAAATTGCATGTGACTGATCTTTCTAGAAGAGAAACCATGGTTCGGATTACTGGTATAAAATGGATCGAAGCTGAAGCATTCGTACAAGTTAGAGATAAAGAAGTGGTGTCATTCATCAGGAGGAACATCCTAATAAGATATGGAGTGCCAGCTGAAATCATTTGTGACAACGCTTCTCAATTCATTAGCAAAAGGACAACAGACTTTTGTCAGAGCTGGGGGATCAAGATGATAACTTCAACACCTGTCCATCCTCATGCTAATGGCCAGGCATAATCCTCAAACAAAATCATTGTCAACAATTTGAAAAAGAAGCTTGGGGAAAAGAAAGGGAAATGGGCAGAAGAACTTCCATTTGTACTTTGGGCTGATAGGACTACTTCCAAGAATGCAACTGGCCAGACACCCTTCTCCTTAGTCTTTGGAACAGAAGCAATGCTGCCAACAGAGATGGTCATGCCTACAGCAAGGAAACATCTTCAGGATGCAACTACCAACTCTGAAGCACTATTGCAGGATTTGGAAACTGTGGATGAACTCAGGGATGTTGCTAAATTAAGGATGGCAGCTCATTAACAAAGAATTGCTAAAGCCTACAACAAAAATATAAGGATAAGGAGATTTCAAGGAGATTTGGTACTAAGGACAGCCTTTCTCAATACAACGAAACCAAGTGATGACAAGCTAGCTCCTAAATGGGAAGGACCATACTTAATAGATTCCGAAGCTGGCAAAGGAACATATTGGCTATTGATGATGGAAGGAGAAATTCTACCAAGAGCTTGGAATGCTATTCATTTGAAATATTACCACGTATAACATTGCATGTGACTGATCTTTCTAGAAGAGAAACCATGGTTCGGATTACTGGTAGGATGAAGGTGAAGGCTGATAGAGATGAATCATCTCCATATATAAGTACTTATTCTTAACCTATTTCAATTGTTTATATTTTTACTAAACATGGTCTAGAAATAGTCCATCCTGAGAATTTTGCAGTACCATCCTGAAGATGGAACGCTTTGAAGACTAGAGGGCTGGCCACCGTCTCCTCCGTTAAGGTGTCCGATACCTTCATAAGGTTTAAAGGTTTTCACCTTTCTCATTGGGTTAGCAACCCCGCCTGGTGCGTACGTTGTTCATGTATATTTTTTAGGATGGTGGGACCAGTCCATGTAAAAGTGGCTGACAATTTCATCATTTTTGAGATATATATTGAACTCTTAAGGTTTAGACATTTTTCAATGTCTCTTACGTATTTCGCCTAGTCGCCAGGGCCTTGTCGCCAGCTATTCCTAAGATATTACAATAGACCTTGTCGCCAGTTATCCTCAAGATGCTACATATTGGTCTTGTCACCAAGTTATTCTAAATGGGCTTGACCCCAGTTTATTCAAAGGCCTGGTCGCCAGTACAATAACAATGTTTGCCTTTATACAGGTTGTTATTAAATTTTATTAAACCTTTCTTGAAAAGGAATATAGACTTAAAGTCTATCTTGAAGATATTACACTGGGGACATCCTCAGAATGATAGAGACCATCCTAAGGATGACAAAGGAAGAAGAACTGGGGACATCCTCAAGATAGTAAAAGACCATCCTGAGGATGACAAAGAAGAATTAAGGACATCTTCAAGACATTGATCTAAGAAGACTACTTGATGCAAGAAAATGAAGGTATCATTTATATCATTCCTTTATACCTAACATTTGCTAGTGTTTACAAGATAACAAAAAGTACAAAGAAAAGAACACAAGGATGTAGCGTCAAAAAGTTGTTACCATATTATTTACGCACCATTATCAAAATTGATGCCAACCCCTGGCTTCATCCAAAACCAGGACCCATCCACCAGGGGTCGACATCTACGGTCCAGGTCAGAAGAAGATTTGGGGCTTCGTTTTGAAACCAAGATCCCTCCCCCCCAAACCTTATATTGTTTTAAACTATTACATGCCAACATAAAATTGTCTAAAATTGTTCAACCTTAGACTACCTTAATCACTACCACAAAAGATTTAAAAAGTGGGCTCCAGCCTAGTCTTCATATCCTTCATCGCCCACTTGAAGATCTTTCACCACCGTTGGCACCTTAGCCTCTGCCTCCTTCACCCCAGCATCCTCAGGATCCTTCGGTACATCTTTAGGATGTACAATAGGAACAGGCTCAGAATCCACATCTTTTCCACCAAGGCTCTTGATTTTTTCCTTCAAGCATCAACATCCCATTCCTCTTGCTTAAAGCCAGGGTTCCTAGATTGGAGACCCATCCTCACTCTAGCTTGTAGGACAGAAATGCTGGCAGATTTCATAAGCCCATTCCTGTATTCCTCCATTTCCTTCTCCTGATTCAGCACCTCCTGGGCATGTTCAGACTTCACCCGCTTCAGTTCAGCCTCTGCATCTGCCAACTTGCTCTCAAGATATTTGCTTTTATCATGAACAATCTTCTAAACGTCCTCAAGTTTAGTTTGGGCTTTATGAAGTTCTTTGGCAAAAGCATCCAAAGATTTCAACAAGTATTCATGACCCTGGCAGAGGAATAAGGAAAGGTAAGTGTTTCACATTAAAAATTTTTTACTATTAACATTTCAATGCCATCCTTAGGATAGCATTATACCTGGAGTGTGAACTGAGAAATCTTGCTCAAAACCTCCTCAAAGTTAAGATCCTTAAAGGGGGTGACCTCCTGAGTAATAACAGCAGAAGCAGTGGTCTTTCTCTTCTTTGAGGAAGCAGCAGCTCTAGACTTAGGAGGATTGGAGGGAGGACTGGTCATTTTGGAACTAGATGGTGATGCTGAAAGGACCTTGCTAGCCTTGACATCCATACTGTCAATATCGTCCAAATCAAAGGAAGCAGGCTTTTTTTGCTGAAAAATGGCAAAAATAGGGTAGATCTCTAAAAAACATAAACGACATCCTCAGGATGTAATGTAAGATATTTACGAGACATCTCGGAAGGTTGACTAGCGGTATGACTTCCTTCTATCTCAAAAGATCTTGCTGAAAGAGGTAAGTTAAATACAGCCTTGCACCTCGAATAATCTTCGTCCCAAGGAGAAACAAGCTTTGCAAGTGAAGTACCTATTGAACAAAAATTTTCAGAACATCAATAACATCCTCAGAATATATAACAAAAAAGTTTCTTTTTAAGCATCCTGAGAAAAGTTTACCACTTTTTAACCAAGAAAGAGGAATCTCATCCCCAAAAGGAATGGAACTCCTCTTCACAAAGAAAAACTTTGATTTCCAATATTTCTCAAGCCTAACAACATTAAACAAGAAAGGAGGATATTTCTTTATAAGTTGGAGAACATAGCGATGTGAACCATGTGTCCTCAGCTTATATACATGAGACAGGTCTCCTACTTGAAGATGGATACCATGAATTTCGATGATCCTGTTACAAACCATCAACATTCTCCAGGTTTCGGGCATAGCCTGAGCATAAGCCATCCCTGTCACATCAAAGAAATCTTGAATAAATGTGGGGAACGGATACTTCAAACATAGTTGAAAAGGAAGATACAAAAAACAGACCCATGTAGGGGATGCAAATCTGATCTTGCATTAGGGTCATGAGGACGAAAGACAGTAGAATCAGGGAAGACCCGTGAATCCTTCAAAGCTTAAATGTCTTTGTAATAGAAGGAACAAATTTCTTGTTCAGGGTGGCTAAACAAGTTTTGGGAGATGAAGTCATTCGAGACTATCATAGCCCCAGAAGATCTTATCGATTTTTTGACCATCCTCAAGAAATTTTTTAGAAATTATGCAGGTTTAGAAGAAATAAAGAGAAGAAACATTACCTTCTTTGATAACCTGGCACGAATATAAAGAAGGAGATATGATCAAGATATAAATGGCAAAGGATGATATTGTGTAACGGTCATTGCATGATTCTAGCCGAAAAAATAGCCGTTATCATTCTGACAAATTTCCCATCAGGATTATCAGATTAGTTCTATGATTAAAAAAAATATTATAACCGTATAAGATATTAACGGTAACATATTTTTTGGGGACAATTGTTGGTGGTGAAAATCCTCAGGATGATTTTACCTCATATCCTTAGTGTATCATCCTCAGGATGCTGAAGGACTCGACAGACTTCAGGATGTAACTAAATTTTAGCATGTGCACATCCTGAGGATGGACTAACGAATTATCTTTCTATGATATGATTGCAGGTACGATTGAACTATAATATGGACTTGTAACTTCTTTATAACGTCTATATTATAATACTCGGTCAAAGGAGTCAAAGATGAAAGAGTTACACTTGAAAGCCAAAGTCCAAGGTCGAAAAAGGAGTCAAAGTTGTAACCGAAATGCATTAAAAGTAGGCGAAGAAGATGGAAACAGCCATACAACGACTATATCCAGTCGAAACAGCTACAACGGTCACATAAAGCCTTCAAGGAAGTTAACTAACCAAGCGGATTACGTGGGATCTCTCGTTTGTTTTCATGTATTATAAAAAGGGGATGATTGACGAGTATAGGACACAACACGGTCACCTAAACTACACATACACTCTGCTGCTTATAGAAAACTCACACACTTAGCACAAATCATTGTAATCTTTGTACACTCGTCACTCATTCATCCAAAGTTGTACTTATTTTTACCCTATTAATATTAACAAATAAAGGCAGAAGCCTAGACTCCTCCCAAGGTTTTATGTCGGTGATCTACAACTGATCAAGGGCTTTCCTCGTACATCGTGTGTTGTTCTTCGTGTATTTTTGCTTAGATTATCTGTTTCTTCGATCTGCCATATAGTTTCATCCTAAGGAAAGAACTGTCCATCCTCAACTTTACCTTAACCATCCTGAGCATAGTTGTCATATTATTGCTTATAAGTCACTATCCTGAAAATAACACTAAGTTTCTACTATACTAGCACTCTACCTCACTTTTACTAATTTGGAAAACAAGGTTATTTCTAGCAAGTAATTTTTGACCAAAACAACACGCATGCAATCTTTACCTGATATGGAAACTTATCAAAATCATCTATCAATTAGCTTAATATGCTTAGATTATCATGAGTATGAAAACCCCTAATCATTTCATTATTAATATCATCATGAACAAGCCCTAGATCTAACAAAAAATCCCCAAAATGAGCAAAACATCATCAATAACCAATTGTAGCCCATATCAATCATAAATCATCATCAATAATAGCCTTAGATCATTGTTATAACACCTACACAGCAATCAATCATCAAACAATTCCATACAAGTTCATAACACATCATTTAATACCATTAACACATGTGTTTTGCATGAAAACTCATTGATAATGAAAAGGTTTTGTTTAGGAAGATGTTAGAAAGTTTTATATCCATGAAAGCATGTTTGAATCAGATCTGGACACTTAGGGTTTGATAAAAACGAATTAAAATGGTTTTAGATTAAGAACACAACTTGAATCTTCTCTTGTTTGTGATATAGAGGATATGTTTGTGTTAGGATTTGAAAAACAAGGTCAAAAACTCCTTTCTACAGGTTTGGGGTTGAGAGAGAGCACTTAGAGGCGTTTAGGGTTTGTGAAATGATGAAAAGTTGCAAAGTATGGTATTTATACTCCATGTTTGTTTGCACCGTGCATGGGTCGAACGTATTTGAAATGAGGGTCGAATGAGTGACCCAAATGTTGGTTCGAACCCCCATGTGGTCGAACCAATATGTTGGTTTCCAGTTTTCTATGATTTTGTCATTTAAACGCGTTTTAACACATGTTAACACATCCTAACACATGAACAAGCAATCCTAACATATGTTTAACATGTATAATCATATAGACACCATATAAACACGTATTCACACATTACACATCATATATGAAGCGATTCAAGTTTATCATTTAATCCAATTGTGTAAGTTCACCAACAACGGGACTCAAGATAAGTGTGTGTGCATAAGTTGACCCCAATGATCCTCCGAATCATTGAACCGTGGACAATACGTAATATAACCTAACTTAACTGACCCAATTAAGTGTGTTAAATGAATGTTTTCGCTAAGGTAGACTTAGGTGTTTGAAAAATTTTATCCTGAGTTTGTTGGGTGTCACGTGTGGAATAACACATGCTAGAATAGAAGAAGATTAAAGAACATCATCCAGTGCTACAATAGATGTTAATAACAGATCTTAGAACAACTGAAGATAAGGAGAACATCATTCACTGTTACAACATGTGTTGAATAACTGATATTGACCAAAATACCTTCAAAGCTCCTTTCTCATCCAAAGTCTGTTGCTACAACATACTGTTTTCAATACGGTCTGTTGCTATGCAGTCTGCTGAATGGCAAACTCTGTAACTACAACATTTGTTCAATACTATCTTTGTTAAAAGGTCTCTGGTGTCGTGTGGATTAGGTCTTTTTAAACCTACTTTTTAAAACCAACACTTTCCCAAAGGAAATGTCAAGACTCAGTGAAAAAGGGTAATTAGATGCGACCTTTAAATTAAGACATTTTTCAAGTTTTAAATTTATAAAATAAAATGATAGTTGCGAATTATTCTAAACCCACACAATAGGCAAGTGTACCTATCGAGTGTAGTATAGATTTCCAGCACGTACTGAGTATCGAACCCAAAGACACAACTTCCCCTACTCAGCCTTAAGTTGCTTTTTAATAAAAGAACATATAAAATAAGAAGAGAGAATGAGAATGACCAAAGTAGAAATCAATACCCAAAAGAAGTGTTGCTTCAGGATCCAACTGTCATTAGAACGGTTCAATAGTAGTTATTTAGTGGTGTGTACAGGGGCGCACTAATGCTTAACATGGAGTTGCAACAACATTCTCTAGAGGTGACTGTTTTCGCAAACCGAGCCGTGTTCTTATTGTTAAATTGAGGGGCTCCCAACCTGGAAAGCTCACCTCTCAAAACTGACAGATAGACTATTCGAAACTGTGCATGCCCAACACCGAATGATCCACCTCCTAATGTTGCGATAAAGACATCAAACTATTTTAAACTTTTATGAATAATTTGCAGGTGGCCGAAGCATGACCGAACAAATTACCATTTAATATCATAGAAGAGTCTTGACCAACCTGCACACGTGCATCCCCTACTTGATTTAATTAATTTGTCAAAACGTGAGTGGTCTATTATTAACTGTGCGGCAGTATAATAATGAAAGAAAATAAAGACCGTTTTCTCTCAACACGGGTTCATCAATCCTTAACCTGTGCCAAAGCTATCACATAGACAATGAAGCTAAGTCGCAAGATGAAGTCTTGACTTATCACTAGGACCAAGTATAAAGACCGTACCGACCCTAAATGAGATCTTGATAGTAGAGGATTAAGCCACTAAGTGTGTGTATTTCTACCCACGAATGGGCTAATCACTACTAGCGGGATTAGGTTAGCTCACAAGTGCATGGGTTTTTACACACTATGGGTACACTCACCAGTCCTCCCACTTCCCATCAAGACACCCACAAGACCAAAGACAGTGATTTTTTAATTATATCATTAAACAAAGTTTTGAATAGTAAGAATTAAACAAGAACACAACACCACTTGACAAATAAAAACTATATATAATCCATACCAAGAAAGTCTTCACCCTAACATCACTCAAATAATCTAGCCAAACATTGGCTTTACAACTTGCACTCTATATTGGGTGTCGGAAGAACACATAGTAGTGGTTGTATTTAGGGATTAAAGAAAGTTTTTGGGTGATTTCTAGTGATCTCTCTCTCAACTCTCAATCTCTAAGTGTTAATGGAGTGATCACAAGCTCCAAAGGTCATTTACAAGACCCTCAAGATGGCTGGAGAGTGTGTGAACTCGAGTGGAATGGATGGGTGAAGGGATGCTTCAAAATGTGGGGTGGAGGCCTCTATTTATAGGCAAACCAGCTCAAGCACACCCTCGACAAAGCTTTGGTAAGCCCCTGCTAGACAACGCGTACTATTGCAGAGTCCTTTCGCACAGAATGTCTCCTGAGTTGTCTGGCACGCCTGTGCTCAGGACATGGGCACGCCCGTGCTCAGCATCATTTGTACTCCCGTTGTCGGTTTTGGTCAGTTTTTGCCTTAGAGAACACGCTGGAGTAAAACACGGTCGTGCCATGCAATGGGGCACGCTCGTGCACACTTTAAAATGCCGATTTTAACCTCTTTTGACTTGGAAATGTTGACTTGTTGACCCGGTACAGTTGCACGTCCATGAGCACGGTTGTGCCATGTGTTGGGTCTGCTGACCTGGAGAAGAATAGATGATTGGAAAGCCAAAATATACTACTCAGTTGATCCTTAGAAATAAACAACATTTACAAGATACTTCTCCCAAAAGACTGTGGACCCTAACATTTGTTTTACCCAAACAACTGTTGTGACAACTGCTGCTGCAAAAGACTGTTGTATAACAACTGATAGAGAACAACTGTTGATTAAAGTGCTGAAGACTAAAGGTCTGTTGGAGCCAACAACACTTAGGCTCCAATAGATGATACAAGACCATCAGAGTTTTCTCAACAGTAGTTTACCTTTCAGAGTTTTACAATGTAACATTAGTTTGTATATAGCAGATGTTTTATGTTTGTTATTTTGTTAGAGGTCGCTGTCTTAGGTGACGTCATCTTAGATCACCAGTGGTTTAGATTTGTCTATTAATAGAACAGTGCTTGTACTGTTCTATTCATCACTCAAAACATTCTCTCAGACAAACATTCACGAGTGATCAGGCAGAGGGGGAGTACTTGTACAATTGACTGTAATCATTCAATATTATGAAAGCATTCGATTGAAAACATTTATTCTCTTGTTTTTATTTATAGTTTATTATTCCGCTGCACGTTCCATTTATATTTCACTTCGTTCATCACATCTTTACTTAAACAAATCAAAACAATCAAACTCAGATCCTAACAATTGGTATCAGAGCTTGGTCAATTAAATTCGATCTAACAAACCAATTTAATATAAACAGATCAGCTCACAATTATTGATATCGTTTGTTTGTCGGATTGAAAACAGAGAACTAGTTTATTTTTTATTCGACCGTTTGTAAACAGACTTTGTTTTTGAAAAATCAGAGAATGGCTTCAATCAATCACAATCCACACAACACTGGCATGAACAACAAGCCACCGATGCTTTTCAGATCAGAATACAATATCTGGCAACATCGGATGAGCCATGTTCTAGCTCAACAGAACACTGGGTGTTGGAAGTCGGTTATCTTCGGACCACATGTTCCGATGGTGCCGAGTACCGAAGATCCCAAGGTTCAAGAGCCTAAGAAACTTGAAAACTACTCTGACCAGGATTTTCAAAAGATTGAGTTAGATGCCAAGGCCTTCAGTATTGTGGCCATGGCTCTACCAAATGATATCTATGCTGGGCTGTTACACTGTAACAGTGCAAAGGAGTTGTGGGATGCACTGAAAGAACAATTTGGTGGGACTGAAGAGGTTATTGAAAACAACCGTGAAATACTTAACCAACAATATGAAAGATTCAGTCATGTTAAGGGGGAGTCATTAACTCAACAATTTGAGAGGGTTAACTGTCTTATTAGTGAACTAAAACTGGTTGGTCTAACTTACCCATATTCAACTTTGAATCATAGGTTTTTAAGATCACTACCAGATAAATGGGACACTATTGCTATAGTTATGAGAAACTCAATTGGATTCAAGGACCTATCACTGACCCAGCTTCATGGTAAGCTCTTGACCTATGAGAAAGAGCTTAACAAGAAAAAGAAGCTCCAGGACTCTGGAAAAGTGTCTGATGACTATGTATTTGGTAACACAACACTTTTGGGTCATGATGAGGTGCCTGGTAATAATAAGGATCAGAGTTATGATCATTTCATTGACATAACTTTAGGTTTTAACTCTGATTCTTATTCACCAAACTATGCTTTTACAGCAAGTGGTGGTGATATCCAGGCATCTGATAACATATCCTTTGATTATGATGACATAAAATATTTTGACCCTGATGATTTGGAAGAAATGGACATCATGCACCAATTGGCCCTTCTCAGTGTAAGAACTAACAATTTTTACAAGAAAACTGGGAGAAGGTTTCCAGGGTTAACTGGCAGGTCAAAAGTGGGGTTGGATAAATCAAAGATTAAGTGTTATAAATGTCATAGACTTGGTCATTTTTCTAGGGAATGTAGGAGTCAACATGGTACACCTATGATTACCTATCCAAATCAAAGGCCACAGACCAACACTTATCAATTTTCCCATAATACCCCTGGACCAAATGTGCAAAACACTGCTCATTTTGCACAATCCTCAAACACTGTTCCTGTCCAGTATGTCCAAACCATTGTTCCTCAGATCCACTATGTGCAAACCCCTGTTGCTCAGGCACCAGTGCCAATGACTGTTGCTCCACCCTCTGCTCCTGTAGAGACCAGTCAACAGAGTTTCTTCACACAAGGCTTTGTTGATTAGAGCTGTCAACCCGATGAGTTGACAGATGAAAATTTTGCACTAGTTGCCAAAGCTGAAAATGAACCAGAAAATTTCTGTTTCATGGCTATGGTAGAAGAGGTTGAATCTGTAGTTGTGACTGATGATATTGTTGATGAGGTAGTTGTAGGTGAAAAATCTGAAGAAGAGGTTGTGAATCTCTCAAATCCCTGGGGTGCATCTAATGATTGTGAGTGCAAGTGTGAATGTGCATTGATGGCTGCTGCTAAGGTATCTCCTCAAATCCTTAAAGATTTGTAGTCTGACAAATGTGTAATAGCATTTTCTAACATCAAAGAGGTAAATGAAAACCTTAGGAAGAAAATTTTAGGTGATGAAGTTAAATTTGAGAAACTTTCAAAAGAGTTAAAATCAAATTTCACTAAAAAAGAATCTGAAATAAGTAGCTTAAAACATGAAGCAACTATAACCAAAGACCAGCTCCAAACTATGATAACTAAATATCATAGTTGCAAAAGTGAGCTTGAGTCCACCCAAGTTGAATGTGAGAAATGGGTGGAATCACGTAAAGGTTTTGAGATGCTCCTCAACAAACAAACCAAAAGTCATGTGAAGTTTGGTTTTAGTTTTGAAACCACTGATCCAGCTTTTGAAAACACTGATAAAAGGGATCAAAAGTTAGTTGAGGTAGTACCAACTAATTTGAAGGGTCAAGAGATTAAAATCACTGAACCTAATGGCAAGAAAATTGTTCTTGAAAAACCAGAAGGTTCCTCATCATTTACTGAACTTGAAAAATATGAATTTAAACCTACTTGGTCTGATGAGTCTGGTACTCTTGAGAACTTCAAACCAGTTGAATTCAAAACCCCTGATGGTAAGAAAGCACCACAGGCAAAGGTCATTCCCTTGATAGATCTTTCAGCAGATGATCAAACATCTGTTGAAAAGAAGACTGAAAAAGGGAAAAAGAAAGAAAAGTCTGTTCACTTGTTCTGTGATTTCTGTGAAAAGAAGAATCATGTCACTAAAAACTGTTTTCTTCTAAACGCATATGATATCAACAAAGGAACAAGTGTGTGTGATTCTAAGGCCACATGCTCAATATGTGGTAAGAAGAATCACAAAACCAAAGAGTGCCTGTATCTCAAAAATTTTGATGTCAAAATACAAGAGTACAAGGCTAAACCTCTTGCAAATCAAGTGGTAAGTACTTCAAAAGGAAAACCTAAACATACTTTTGTTCCAGTACAAACATCTGTTACCAAGAATTTAGAAACATCTGCTTCCAGGGATGTTCAAGTAACAGATGCTCCACCCACCAGCAAGTACCCAAGAGGACATGGACAACCACCTTGTCTAAACCAAGAGTGAACAGAAATCCCTATGGGTACTATCCTCTGTTAGGAAGTGATCAAACAACTGTTGCACCAAGTGTTGACATCCAAGCACTGACCAATGGTCAGCACCATCATTGCTGAGAGCAAAGCACAAGTTGTTGCTCATAGGAGTGGCAATGTGTATGTAGTTGATATGTTGAAGGATAATCCTATGGCAAATGTCTGTCTGTTTTTTGCATGTCTCCACAAAAGAGACAGAATTGTGGCATAGGAGACTGGGTCATACCAACTTTCAAACTATCAATTCACTCTCCAAACAAAGCCTTATCAGAGGTTTACCATCAAAAGAATTCAAATGTGATGAGCATTGTGTATCCTGCTTAAAAGGAAAACCACATAAAAGCTCTTACAAAACAAGTCAATGTCTACAATTGTTGCACATGGACTTGTTTGGCCCAGTTAAAATCATGAGTCTAAGAAGAAAAAGATTTTGTCTTGTCATAGTTGATGATTTTTCTAGGTTTACATGTACTTACTTTCTACACTCTAAAGATGAGACTGCACGTATCTTGAAGGACTTTGTCACCAAAGTTGAAAAACAATATGACTTGCCAGTAAAAGTCTTTAGGAGTGATAATGGAACCGAGTTTAAAAATAAGGAGTTGGATGATTTCTGTGTGTCAAAAGGGATTGTGAGGCAGTACAGCATCCCAAGAACACCAGAACAAAATGGGGTGGTTGAGAGGAAAAATAGAACTCTCATTGAAGTTGCAAGAACCATGCTAGCAGATTCTGGTTTGCCACTGTCCTTCTGGGCAGAAGCTATAAACACTGCTTGCTATGTTCAAAACAGAGTTTTAATCAACCCAAGACATCAAAAGACTGCTTATGAAATTTTGTTCAAAATCAAACCACTCATCTCATTTTTCAAAATCTTTGGCTGCCCATGTTTCATCCTAAATCTTAAAGATTCCATTTCAAAATTTGCAACCAAATTAGATTGTAGATATTTTCTGGGATATTCTTCTACTGCCAAGGCCTACAAAGTGTTTAACACAAGGACCAGGACAATAGAAGAAACTCTGAATGTAAAGTTCAATGAACTTTCATCCTTAAAAATCCCAGCAAATCCTGCTGAGTTGTTTGATCTAGATAAATTCAAATTTGAAGATATTACTGTCAAAACTAACAGTGCAGGTATTCCACAATCTCCACAGCAAGACTACAGAACAAATGTTGTGATTCCAAGTCACTATAAAGTCTATTCTATATCAGGGGCAGCAGCTATTCAAAACACCTGTCAAAACTCTGCCACAGCTGCGTCAGCCACTGTTGGCCAGTCTTACACTCAAACCACTGCTTCACCAATTACATCCACTGTTCAATCATCCATTGACAAAAGTCAAACCTCTTTTGACAAAAGTCAGTCTAGTTTCACACCACTTGGACCCATTCCCCCACCTCCATTTCAAACATCTGTTGGCACTACAGAAGTGCAAATAGATGTTACATCAACAGACTCACCAAACCTCTGTCCTTCACCTCAAAATGCCATCATACCATATCAGGGAGATCTAATCTACCTGAGAGCTCATCCACCAGATAAAATTCATTGGCAACATCAGAGAGGGTGTGCTCACAAGAAGACAATCCTCAAATATCTATCTTTTTGCTGGCTTTCTATCTCTCACACAACCTGTCAAGTACCAAGATGCACTAAAAGACAACAGTTGGGTAGAAGCCATGCAGGAAGAGCTCCTTTAGTTTAAAAGACAACAAGTATGTTTGTCCAATTAGCACAAAGTGGGTCTTCAAAAACAAAACTGATGAAAGGGGTATAGTTGTCAAGAACAAAGCCAGGCTTGTGGTTCAAGGCTTCAGACAAGAAGAGGGGATAGACTATGATGAAACCTTTGCTCCTGTAGCTAGGCTAGAAGCTATCAGACTCTTCCTAGCCTTTGCTGTCAACCACAACATCAAGGTGTATCAGATGGACATCAAATGTGCATTCCTATATGGCAAAATTCAGGAGGAGGTCTATGTATGTCAAGCACCTGGTTTTGAAGACACATTCCATCCTGATTATGTGTACAAGCTTAACAAAGCTTTGTATGGATTAAAACAAGCACCTAGGGCCTGGTATGAAACTCTTTTCACCTTTCTCTTATCCATTGGTTTCACAAGAGGTAAAATTGATAAAACCTTATTTTTGAAATGGAGAGGGAAAGACTTAATGATTGTTCAAATATATGTGGATGACATCATTTTTGGATCCACATGTAACAAAATGTGTGAAGAGTATAGAGAACTCATGACAGCAGAGTTTGAAATGATTGCTATGGGTGAACTTCAGTGCTTCCTTGGTCTCCAAGTGAAGAAGTTGCAAAATGGCACATTCATTCATCAAAACAAATATGTGAAAAATTTGTTAACAAGATTTGAGATGAATGACTGTAAGCCATGTAGTACACCCATGAGTACAGTCAAGCTACTCACTATTGATGACAATGATGAACTGGTTGACTAGACACATTACAGATGCATGATTGGGTCTTTATTGTACTTAACTGCATCTAGACCAGACATTATGTTTGCCACTTGTGTTTGTGCAAGATCCCAGGCTTCACCCAGAAAGTGAAACCTTATTGCTGTGAAAAGGATATTCAGATACCTAAAAGGTGCTCCCACACTTGGTATCTGGTATCGTGTTAATGGAAACATTGAGCTTTCAGGTTATTCAGAAAGTGATTTTGCTGGCTGCCACACCACAAGGAAGTCTACATCAGGAGGGTGCCAGTTTCTAGGGAATGCCTTAGTCCCATGGCAAAGCAAAAAGCAAGCAGCAATTTCAACTTCAACAGCTGAGGATGAATACATTGCTGCTACAAGCTGTACAGCCCAACTCATGTGGCTTCAAAATCCACAGCTGGATTTTGGGATAACTGCACTAAAGACTCCACTCATGTTGGACAGTCAAGCTGCTGAAAATATCATCAAAAATCCAGTATCTCACTCCACCACAAAGCACATAGACATCAGACATCATTTTGTCAGAGATAGCTATGAAAAAGGTTTGATTTCTCTGCACCATGTTCCAACAGAGGATCAGTTAGCAGATGTGTTGACAAAAGTTTAGACACATCTACCTTCACAAATCTGATTTCTAGAATTGGTATGCTAAACATGGATTAAAAAACAAAAATGTTTTAAATAAAAATATTAAAATGTTTTAGAAAATCAAAATTCATCCTTAAAAATAGCATTTTGGTTGAAAAATCAGTTAAGGATAAAACAACCACTGTTTCATCCATTCTATCCACTGTTAGTTGAAAAATCTGTTTCAAACATCTGATCAGATAAAACAACCACTGTTTGTTAGGATCTGAGTTTGATTGTTTTGATTTGTTTGAAGTAAAATGAGAAATGAATGAAGTGAATATATATGGTAAGTGCAGCGGAATAACAAACTATAATCAAAACAAATGGAATAAATGTTTTCTTAATCGAAAGCTTTCATTATATTGAAAGATTACAATCAATTACAAGTACTCCCCCTCAGCCTGATCACTCTGTGATTGTTTGTCTGAGAGAATGTTGTGAGTGACTAATAGAACAGTATAGACACTGTTCTATTTATAGACAAATCTAAACCACTGGTGACCTAGGCTGACGTCACCTAAGATAGTGACCTCTAACAGAATAACAACATAAAACATCTGCCCTATACAAACTACTGTTATATTACAAAACACTGTAAGGTAAACTACTGTTGAGGAAAACTCTGATGGTCTTGTATCATCTGTTGGAGCCTAAGTGTTGTTGGCTCCAACAGACCTTTAGTCTTCAGCACTTGATCAGCAGTTGTTCTTCATCAGACCTTTGGTCAGCAGTTGATTTCTATCAGTTGTTATCCAGTAGTCCTTTGTAGCAGCAGTTATCATAGCAGTTGTTTGGGTGGATCAGTTGTTAGGGTCAACAGTCTTTTGGGAAGAGTAGGTTGTAAAGGCTGTTTATTTATGTGGATCAACTGTTAGTATATTTTGGCTTTTCAATCATCTGTTCTTCTTCAGTTCAGCAGACCCAACAATCTCCCCCCTAGAACAGATGATGCCAAAACTTAGACTTTATTCTTGATCTTTATTCCTCATCAGACTTTCTCTGATTTGACCTTTGAATTGTAACTCAAAGTTCAAAGAGTAGAGGTGTTCTGCATCTCTTTCAAGCTCAAGGTTCAGCAGTGTTTGGAGGTCATCTGCACACAGGCTATATGCATCATCCATGCTTAGCTTTTGAGCTTCTCCATCTGATCTGAGCAAAGTCAATTCATGGGTGTCTTTGTTGACCTTCCATTTTAGCATTTTTGAATCAGAGGATTTGCTGAGATGCACTTTTATTATGGATGAGTTTGGTGATGGAGGTCTCCCAATGAGTTCTCTGAGCTTTTCAGTAATGGGATCTGAGAAAAAATGTACTTGATTGAAGAGGCCCTCCTTTATATAAGTATCAGCAAACTTCTTCTGATCCTCTTCAGACATTTCTTTCTTTTTCTTGAATTGTCTTCTAGCAGCAACTGATAGATCAGAAGTATCAAGTAGGCTGTCTAATGTAAAAGCCTGTTGAGGTCTCTTCATCAGTGGTTCATCAGAGTAGACAGGTTTTCTGGGCAAGTTAGGGTCTTTCTTCCTGTTTTCTTCTAGTTTCTTGTATGTTTCAACCAACCTCATCTCAGACCACCTTGCAACAGACTTCATCTCCCCATAGTCAGTAGCCACAATTTCTTGTCTCATTCTTTTGAATTTCAATGCTCTGACTGGATCTCTGCCTTTACTGAAATCAGGGGCAAAGACCTTAGCTGGGGGATTCTTGGCCATCTCTTCAATTCTTAAGAGTTCTTCTCTAAGAGCATGAGTGGTCCAACCTGCAAACTGTTTCTTGTTTGCTTTATAAGGCATGGTTGCCAAGATCTGTTCAAGAAGTGATTCCCTAACCTCCCTTCCATGTCACTGTTGAGAGGCATGGTAGACATGGAGTTGCTCAGGGTCTTAGCAAAATCTTCAATCCTTCTCAATTTGCTAAGCTCTGCTGAATGGATGCCCTGAGCAGTCCTGTCATCCTTCCCTTTGCATTTCTCTTTTAAGATGGCATCTGCCTGTTCAGCCTTGTATTTTAGATATGTGTCTATATTTAAGGGAACAGGAAAATGTGGAAGAGAAGGGAAAGATCTTTTAGATGGTTGTTCAGCATTATAGAAGGATTGCATTTCCCCCTTGAGTAGATCAAGTTCAAGGGGATACTGAACAGCCAATGGTGTGATGGTTGGTGGTGGTCTATGGGATGTGAATTGTGATATGTGTGGTGAGAATGATGAAAGTGGAATGGCAGATATGGGTGTAGATTGTGTGGTTGAAGTAGTAGGTGGTGATGTGTGAATGTTTTCATCCTGTACAACAAAGGTAGATTTCCTCTTCCTCTTGTACAAGATTTTTGATGATGGTGATGTAGAAGCAGTGGTTGTGTCAACATCTGTTGGCACTTTTGTAGGACCAGCAGATGTTTGGATTTTAGGTGATGAAGTGGTTGTAGGTTCAATGATTGGTTTGGTGGCTGTGGTGATAGGTTCAAATGTTGGTTTGATGGTAGTGGTGGTATGTTCAGATGTTGTGGTGGTATCAGATGTTTGGGTGGCAGCAGTGGTTTTAACAGCCAGTTTAGATGGTGGTCTTCTGATATGCTTGGCAGGCATTTTCTTCCTTTTAAAGGAACCCACATCTTCAACTTCCTGTTGTTGTTCCCTTTTCTTTTGTATCAAAGCCTCTGCCTTAACTTCCAAAGTGTCAGCCCTCTTTTGCTTATCTTCAGTAGCGTTTTCAGCTTCTTCATTAGCAGAGTTGTCCACTTCTTTAGCTTTGCTGGTTTGAACATTGGATTGTTGTTGTTGTGGTGCTGTTAGAGTAGACCCTGGTTTGTTGGCTGACTTTGATTGACCTTTTTGTGAAGGTGGACAACCAAAGGGATCTAGCTTTGGAAATATATCTCTGCCACCCTCCCCCTTTTTGGCATCATCAGCTGTGAAGTCATCATCATCTTCATCTCTGAGAATAGTGGTAGGGGCAGAGCCAGTGGTCTTCAGCAGATGGTCTTTAATGGCTTGAATGTCTGCATGGGTATCTTTGTACCTAGCATCTACCATATTTCTGATTTCAGCCATGTAGGTTTCATGAGTCTGATCTGCTAGTTTTCTGTGAGCTATGATGATGGGAGAAACAGATTTCCATAGCTCACTAGCAATATCAGCTGTGGATGGTTGACTCTTGGTGAGAGTAGCCAATGATTCCAATATTGACTTGACATCTGATTTGATATCAGCAACAAAGGTTTCAATGGACTGTACTCTGGCCATCAATTCTTGGTATTTTAACTCATCACCTAAGTTAATAGGATCATCTGAATTCCTACCAGTGGTAGTTGTAACTGGTTCAGTCCTAGGAGGTGAGTCCAAGGGATGAGAACTAGATGCCCCTTTTTCTTGGTTTTGGGGACACTATAGTGGCCTCATCAGTTGTTGCCTTCAAGGGAGACTTAGTTATGTAACCACTGTCCTGTTGTGAGACAATGGTCTCTACATCAGTAGTGGCTGCCCCACTTGAAAACTCACCTAGAGTTTCATTGAACTCTAGGGGTGTAACCTCCTCTTCTGCTTGTGGGATGGCTGATTGAATTTCCTCAATCCCAGTCACTTGTGGAGGTATACTCTCATTAATAGGTGAAGGAGAGGAACTGGTATTTTCCTGAGTTTTTTCAATAGCCTCAAACAGAGGTTACATGGTTTGTGGAACATGTGTTGGTGAAGGTGGAGGAGTAAAAAGAGAATTAGCCCTGGGAGAGGGGCTTGTCAACATATGGCCAAGTGACTCAAATGTATCATGATGTGTTTCCCTTTGGCTTACAACATGATCCTTTTGTGAGGATGCATGAGGAGTTTGGGCAGGTTGAGATATTACCAACTGTTGTGAGGAAGTAACAGTAGTGGTTTCTTGTTGCTTTTGTGTTGCAACACGGTTATCTTCTGGTATCTCATCTTCCAGAAGTCCCCTTTTTGGTTGAGTGGTGGTTTTTGTGGATGGACGTTTTCTTTTGGAAGTGGCTGGTGTGGGTTTCACAGCACTGGATGTAGTTCCATGATCACCAGGAGCAGTGGGCTCAACAACAGAGGTTTGGACAACAGTTGTTGTCTTAGTCCTCTTTGTTTGTGTTTTGGAAACTTTTGACACTTTTAATAACTTTTCTTGGGTGGTTGAACCCAACATTCTTGTGAAAGTTTCATCAGTTAGACTCTTCATTTGAATAGACTCACCCTTTTTAAAATCTTTTTCAGGTAAAACCTTTTGAAGGATTACACTCAAAATTCTTGGGTAAATCAAAAAAGCATTATTAGACCCAGACTTTATGGCTTTCACATTTGACACTAAGTCCATAAACAGTCCCTCGGATAGATTGAAGTCAGAATCTGACAGCATTGCATAGCCCAAGTACTGAATCCTCAATGGGATTTCATTAAAGGAAGTGGACTTAGCATAGATACAGAGAAGGAGGGCATGAAAGAAAAATTTCATGACTGGTGGGAAAAACTTTTTGAAAAGTGTTGACCCAGTCATCTGTGCATCATAACCTCTTTCCTGAAATTCTATGTGAAGCTCTGCCTTAGGGAAAGAGTCTTTACCTGACAGGTCATTGAGTGAGAAGGTTGTGGATATGAGTTTAGGGGTAATGACGATACTTGTCTCTCCAATTTTTGAGATAATGAAAGTTGGCTTTTTGTCTTGAAGAAGAAACTCAGCATTCAACCAGAATTCTTGGAGGGTATCAAGATAGATAGGGGCGTCAGCGGTTAGGATTGTCAGGTATTTTGATTGTAAGATGATGTCGATGGTGGAATGGAATGGAGTGTTTTCATCTGTTTTTACCAGATATGGGAGGTAATTGTGGGTGGCTTTTGCTTGAAGATCCATTGTAGATATGAGTTCAGGGGTATACAGCTGTGGCCAAAGATCTGATGCAAACAGCTGTTGTTTTACCAAAGTGCTGATGCAAACAGCACTTGATATTTTTTTTATAGATAGATATACGTATATATGTATATATATATATGTAGATAATGAAACAGTTGTTTTATCTGATCAGAGGTTTGAAAATAGATTTTTCAACTTAACAGTGGATAGAATGGATGAAACAGTGGTTGTTTTATCCTTAACAGATTTTTCAACCAAAAAGCTATTTTTAAGGATGGATTTTGATTTTCTGAAACATTTTAAGGTTTTATTGAAAACACTTTTATTGTTTTAGTCCATGTTTAGCATACCAATTCTAGAAATCAGATTTGTAAAGGTAGATGTGTCTAAAGCTTTTGTCAACACATCTGACAGCTGATCCTCTGTTGGAACATGGTGCAGAGAAATCAAACCTTTATCATAGCTATCCCTGACAAAATGATGTCTGATTTCTATGTGCTAGGTGGTTGAGTGAGAAACTGGATTCTTGATGATATTTTCAGCAGCTTGACTGTCCAGCATGAGTGGATTCTTTAGTGCAGTTATCCCAAAGTCCAGCAATTGATTTTGAAGCCACATGAATTTGGCTGTACAGCTTGCAGCAGCAATGTATTCAGCCTCAGTTGTTGAGGTTGAAACAGCTGCTTGCTTTTTGATTTGCCAAGAGACTAAGGCATTCCCTTGAAACTGGCACCCTCCTGATGTAGACTTCCTTGTGGTGTGGCAGCCAACAAAATCACTATCTGAATAACCTGAAAGCTCAATGTTTCCATTAGCAGGATACCAGATACCAAGTGTGGGAGCACCTTTTAGGTATCTGAATATCCTTTTCACAGCAACAAGGTTTGACTTTCTGGGTGAAGCCTGGGATCTTGCACAAACACAAGTGGCAAACATAATGTCTGGCCTAGATGCAGTTAAGTACAATAAAGACCCAATCATGCATCTGTAATGTGTTTAGTCAACCAGTTCATCCTTGTCATCAATAGTGAGTAGCTTGACTGTACTCATGGGTGTACTACATGGCTTACAGTCAGTCATCTCAAATCTAGTTAACAAATTTTTCACATATTTATTTTGGTGAATGAATATGCCATTTTGCAGCTGCTTCACTTGGAGACTAAGGAAACTCTGAAGTTCACCCATAGCACTCATTTCAAACTCTGCTGTCATGAGTTCCCTAAACTCTTCACACATTTTGTTACATGTGGATCCAAAAATGATGTCATCCACATATATTTGAACAATCATTAAATCTTTCTCTCTCCATTTCAAAAATAAGGTTTTATCAATTTTACCTCTTGTGAAACCAATGGATAAGAGAAAAGTGGAAAGAGTTTCATACCAGGGCCTAGGTGTTTGCTTGAGTCCATACAAAGCTTTATTAAGCTTGTAGACATGATCAGGATGGAATGTGTCTTCAAAACCAGGTGGTTGACATACATAGACCTCCTCCTGAATTTTGCCATATAGGAAGGCACATTTGATATCCATCTGATACACCTTGATGTTGTGGTTGACAGCAAAGGCTAGAAAGAGTCTGATAGCTTCTAACCTTGCTACAGGAGCAAAGGTTTCATCATAGTCTATTCCTTCTTCTTGTCTGAAGCCTTGAACCATAAGCCTGGCTTTATTCTTGACAACTATACCCCTTTCATCAGTTTTGTTTTTGAAGACCTACTTTTTACCTATTGGACAAACATCCTTAGGCAGTGGTACACGTTCCCATACTTGTTGTCTTTTAAACTGAAGGAGCTCTTCAAGCATAGCTTCCACCTAACTGTTGTCTTTTAGTGCCTCTTGATACTTGACAGGTTGTGTGAGTGATAGAAAACCTGCAAAAAGACAGATATTTGAGGATTGGCTTCTTGTAAGCACACCCTCTCTGATGTTGCCAATGATTTGATCTGGTGGATGAGCTTTTAGGTAGATTAGATCTCCCTGATATGGTATGATGGCATTTTGAGGTGAAGGACAGAGGTTTAGTGACTCTGTTGGTGTAACATCTGTTGGCACTTCTGTAGTGTCATCAGATGTTTGAAATGGAAGTGGGGGAATGGGTCCAAGTGGTGTAAAACTGGATTGACTTTTGTCAACAGATGTTTGACTTTTGTCAACAGATGATTGACTTTTGTCAACAGATGATTGAGCAGTGGATGTGAGGGGTGAAGCAGTGGTTTGAGGGTAAGACTGGCCAATAGTGGGTGACTCAGCTGTGACAGAGTTTTGACAGTTGTTTTGAACAGCCGCTTCCTCTGATGCAGAATAGATGTTATAGTGACTTGGGATCACAACATCTGTTCTGTAGTCTTGTTGTGGAGATTGTGGAGTACTTGCATTGTTAGTTTTAACAGTGATATCTTCAAATTTGAATTTATCTAAATCAAACAGCTCAGCAGAATTTGCTGGGATTTTTAGGGATGAAAGTTCATTAAACTTTACATTCAGAGTTTCTTCTATTGTCCCGGTGCTTGTGTTAAACACTTTATAGGCCTTGGCAGTAGAAGAATATCCCAGAAAGTATCCACAATCTACTTTGACTGCAAATTTTGAAATGGAATCTTTGAGATTTAAAATGAAACATGGGCAGCCAAAGATTTTGAAAAAGGAGATTAATGGTTTGATTTTGAATAAAATTTCATAAGCAGTCTTTTGATGTCTTGGGTTGATCAAAACTCTGTTTTGAACGTAGCAAGCAGTGTTTACAGCTTCTGCCCAGACGGACAGTGGCAAACCAAAATCTGCTAGCATGGTTCTTGCAGCTTCAATAAGAGTTCTATTTTTCCTCTCAACCACCCCATTTTGCTCTGGTGTTCTTGGGATGCTGTACTACCTCACAATCCCTTTTGACACACAGAAGTCATCCAACTCCTTATTTTTAAACTCTGTTCCATTGTCACTTCTAAAGACTTTTACTGGCAAGTCATATTGTTTTTCAACTTTCATCCTTAGAGTGTAAAAAGTAAGTCCATGTAAACCTAGAAAAATCATCAACTATGACAAGACTAAATCCTTTTCTTCTTAGACTCATGATTTTAACTGGGCCAAACAAGTCCATGTGCAACAATTGTAAGCATTGACTTGTTTTGGACTCATCAATGGATTTGTAAGAGCTTTTATGTTGTTTTCCCTTTAAACAGGAAATACAATGCTCATCATATTTGAATTCTTTTGATGGTAAACCTCTGACAAGGCTTTGTTTGGAGAGTGAGTTAATAGTTTGAAGGTTGGTATGACCCAGTCTCCTATGCCACAATTTTGTTTCCTTTGTGGAGGCAGCAGAAAACAAACAGACATTTGCCAAAGGATTGTCCTTCAACATATCAACTACATACACATTGCCACTCCTATGAGCAACAAGTTGTGCTTTGCTCTCAGCAATGATGGTATCAATCTTTTTCACCACTTCTGGCCCAATATTCTTACAAGTTTTCTTAGTGAAGAATGAGCCATAACCTTTGTCACTCATTTGTGAAACACTAAGAAGATTAAATTTAAGATTATCAATAAGATTTACATTTTCAAACTTGAGTTTCCCAGCCTGAACAGTCCCTGAACCCAACACCTTACCTTTTGAATCATTACCAAAGGATATATCACCCCCTCCATGAGTTAAGAAGTCCAGAAGAAGGGCTCTACGTCCTGTCATATGCCTGGAGCCTCCACTATCTACATACCAAAGACTATCTAAACAAGCAGAAGCTCCCTGCACAGCAGTAATGAATTAGTTTTGGTGAGTGTCCAAAGCCAAGTTGGCTTTGGATGGGTCCACAGACTTTTCAGTCTCAAGCTTGGGAAGGCGATTAGTGGTTTAAACCAATGTTTGAATCAAGTTCAACAACTGTTGCTGACCTTTTGCAAGTGCTTGAATGTCAACACTTGGGGCAACAGTTGTTTGATCACTTCCAGACAGATGATAATACCCATAGGGATTTCTGTTCACTCTTGGTTTAGAAGGTGTTTTTGGTTCCTCATAAACATGTGACAGATTATGACATGGTGGTTGTCCATATCCTCTTGGGTACTTGCTTGTGGGTGGAGCATCTGTTACTTGGACATCCCTGGGAGCAGATGTTTCAAGACTTTTGGTCACAGATGTTTGGATTGGTGTAAAAGTCTGTTTGGGCTTTCCTTTTAAGGTACTCACCACCTGACTTGCAAGAGTTTTAGCCTTGTACTCTTGTATTTTGACATCAAAACTTTTGATACACAGACACTCTTTGGTTTTGTGATTCTTTTTCCCACATATTGAACATGTGGGATTTGAATCACATGCACTTGTTCCTTTGTTAATATTATATGCTTTTAGAAGAAAACAGTTTTTAGTAACATGATTCTTCTTTTCACAGAAATCACAGAACAAGTGGACAGACTTTTCTTTCTTTTTCCCTTTTTTAACCTTCTTTTCAACAAATGTTTGAGCATCTGTTGGAGGGTTTTGCAAGGGAATGATCTTTGCCTGTGGTGCTGTCTTCCCCACAGGAGTTTTGAAATCAACTAGTTTAAAGTTCTCAAGAGTACCACACTCATCAGACCAAGTAGGTTTAAATTCATAATTTTCAAGTTCAGTGAATGATGAGGAGCTTTCTGGTTTTTCTAGAACAATTTTCTCACCATTAGGTTCAGTGATTTTAATCTCTTGACCCTTCAAATTTGTTGTTACTACCTCAACTAACTTTTGATCCCTTTTGTCAGTGTTTTCAAAAGCTGGATCAGTGGTTTCAAAGCCAAAACCAAACTTCACATGACTTTTGGTTTGTTTGTTGAGTAGCATTTCAAAACCTCTACATGATTCCACCCATTTCTGACATTCAACTTGGGTGGACTCAAGCTCACTTTTACAACTATGATATTTAGTTATCATAGTCTGGAGCTGGTCTTTGGTTATGGTTGCTTCATGTTTTAAGCTGCTTATTTCAGATTTTTTTTAGTTAAATTTGTTTTTAACTCTTTTGAAAGTTTCTCAAATTTAGCTTCATCATCTAAAATTTTCTTTCTAAGGTTTCCATTCACCTCTTTGATGTTAGCAAATGCTATTACACATTTGTCAGAACATAAATCTTTAAGGATTTAAGGAGATACCTTAGCAGCAGCCATCAATGCACAATCACACTTGCACTTACAATCATCAGATGCACCCCAGGGATCTGAGAGATTCACAACCTCTTCTTTAGGTTTTTCACCTACAACTACTTCATCAACAATATCATCAGTCACAACTATAGATTTAGTCACCACCTCCTCATATTCAACTTCTTCTACCATAGCCATGAAACAAAAATTTTCTGGTTCATTTTCAGATTTGGCAAATAATGCAAATTTTTCATCTGTCAACTCATCTGGTTGACTGCTCCAATCAACAAAGCCTCGTGTGAAGAAACTCTGTTGACTGGTCTCTACAGGAGCAGAGGATGAAGCAACAGTCATTTGCACAGGTGCCTGAGCAACAGGTGTTTGCACATAGTGGATCTGAGGAACAGTGGTTTGGACAAACTGGACAGGAACAATGTTTGAGGACTGTGCAAAATGAGCAGTGTTTTGCACATTGGGTCCAGGGGTATTATAGGAATTTTGATAAGTGTTGCTCTGAGGCCTTTGATTTGGATAGGTAATCATAGGTGTACCATGTTGACTCCTACATTCCCTAGCAAAATGACCAAGTCTATGACATTTATAACACTTTATCTTTGATTTATCCAACCCCACCTTTGATCTGCCAGTTAACCCTGGAAACCTTCTCCCAGTTTTCTTGTGAAAATTGTTAGTTCTTACACTGAGAAGGGCCAATTGGTGCATAATGTCCATTTCTTCCAAATCATCGGGGTCAAAGTATTTTAGGTCATCATACTCAAAGGATATGTTATCAGATGCCTGGATATCACCACCACTTGCTGTAAAAGCATAGTTTGGTGAATAAGAATCAGAGTTAAAACCTGAGTTAAAACCTGAAGTTATGTCAATGAAATGATCATAACTCTGATCCTTACTATTTCCAGGCACCCCATCATGACCCAAAAGTGCTGTATTACCAAATACATAATTATAGAACACTTTTCCAGAGTACTGGAGCTTCTTTTTCTGGTTAAGCTCTCTCTCATAGGTCAAGAGCTTACCATGAAGCTGGGTCAGTGATAGGTCCTTGAATCCAATTGAGTTTCTCATAACTATAGCAATAGTGTCCCATTTATCTGGTAATGATCTTAAAAACCTATGGTTCAAGGTTGAATGAGGGTAAGTTAGACCAACCAGTTTTAGTTCACTAATGAGACAGTTAAACCTCTCAAATTGTTGAGTTAATGACTCTCCCTTAACATGACTGAATGTTTCATATTGTGGGTTAAGTATTTCACGATTGTTTTCAATAACCTCTTCAGTCCCACCAAATTATTCTTTCAGAACATCCCACAACTCTTTTGCACTGTTACAGTGTAACAGCCCAGCATATATGTCATTGGGTAGAGCTATGGCACAATACTGAAGGCCTTAGCATCTAACTCAATTTTCTGAAAATCCTGGTCGGAGTAGTTTTCAAGTTTCTTAGGCTACTGAACCTTGGGATCTTCGGTACTCGGCACTATCGGAACATGTGTTCCGAAGATAACCGACTTCCAACACCTAGTGTTCTATTGAGCTAGAACATGGCTCATCCGACGTTGCCAGATATTGTATTCAGATCTGACAAGCATCGGTGGATTGTTGTTCGTGCCAGTGTTGTGTGGATCGTGATTGATTGAAGCCATTCTCTGAATTTTCAAAAACAAAGTCTGTTTATAAGCGGTTGAATCGAAAATAAACTATTACTCTATTTTCAATCCGACAAACAAACGATATCAATAATTGTGAGTTGATCTGTTTATATTAAATTGATTGATTAGATCGAATTTAATTGACCAAGCTCTGATACCAATTGTTAGGATCTGAGTTTGATTGTTTTGATTTGTTTGAAGTAAAATGAGAAATGAATGAAGTGAATATATATGGTAAGTGCAGCGGAATAACAAACTATAATCAAAACAAAAGGAATAAATGTTTTCTTAATTGAAAGCTTTCATTATATTGAAAGAATACAATCAATTACAAGTACTCCCCCTCAGCCTGATCACTCTGTGATTGTTTGTCTGAGAGAATGTTGTGATTGACCAATAGAACAGTACAGGCATTGTTCTATTTATAGACAAATCTAAACCACTGGTGACCTAGGCTGACATCACCTAAGATAGTGACCTCTAGCAGAATAACAACATAAAACATCTGCCTTATACAAACTATTGTTATATTACAAAACACTGTAAGGTAAACTACTGTTGAGGAAAACTCTGAAGGTCGTGTATCATCTGTTGGAGCCTAAGTGTTGTTGGCTCCAACAGACCTTTAGTCTTCAGCACTTGATCAGCAGTTCTTCTTCATCAGACCTTTGGTCAGCAGTTGATCTCTATCAGTTGTTATCTAGTAGTTCTTTGTAGCAGCAGTTGTCATAGCAGTTGTTTCGGTGGATCAGTTGTTAGGGTCAACAGTCTTTTGGGAAGAGTGGGTTGTAAAGGCTGTTTATTTATGTGGATCAACTGTTAGTATATTTTGGCTTTTCAATCATCTGTTCTTCTTCAGGTCAGCAGACCCAACACTGTTTGGTTGAAAAATCTGTTTCAAACCTCTGATCAGATAAAACAACTGTTTAATTATATATATATATATATATATATATATATAATAAAAAAACCAAGTGTTGTTAGCATCAGCACTTTGGTAAGACAACAGCTATTTGCATCAGATCTTTGGCAACAACTGTATGCCACCAGATGTTTGCCATGTCTGCTCTCAAAAGCAGAGTTTTGGCCACATCAGCGGTTTCACCAGAGCCTATAAAAACCGTGTTTTACCACAACAGACGTTACACTGTCTCATTGTATTCAAAATAATGAAACCGCCATCTTCAACCTCAAACCCTTACTCAAATTCCTCTCACTCTCACACTCGAAATCCATTACAATGGATCTTCAAGCAAAAGCCACCCACAATTATCTCCCATATATGGTGAAAACAGATGAAAACGTTCCATTCCATTCCACCATCGACATCATCCCAAATTCCAAATACCTGATAATCCTAACCGCTGATGCTCCCATTTATCTCGATACCCTCCAAGAATTTTGGTTGAATGCTGAGTTTCTTCTTCAAAACAAAAAGCCTACTTTCATTATCTCAAAAATTGGAGAGACAAGTATCGTCATTACCCCTGAACTGATATCCACAACCTTCTCACTTAATGACCTGTCAGGTAACGACTCTTTCCCTAAGACTGAGCTTCACACAGAGTTTCAGGAAAGAGGCTATGATGCACAAATGACTGGGTTAACTCTGTTTAAAAAGTTTTTCCCACCAGTCATGAAATTTTTCTTTCATAACCTCCTTCTCTATGTGTCTGCTAAGTCCACGTCCTTTAATGAAATCCCATTGAGGATTCAGTACTTGGGATATGCTATGTTGTCAGACTCTGACTTCAATTTATCCCAGGGCCTGTTTATGGACATAGTATCAAATGTGAAGGCCATAAAGTCTGGGTCAAATAATGCTTTTCTACTTTACCCAAGAATTTTGACTGTAATCCTTCAAAAGGTTTTACGAGAAAAAGATTTAAAAAAGGGTGAGTCTTTTCAAATGAAGAGTCTAAGTGATGAAACTTTCACAAGAATGCTGGGTTCAACCACCCAAGAAAAAGTTTAAAAAGTGTCAAAAGTTTCAAAAACACAAACAAAGAGGACTAAGACAACAACTGTTGTCCAAACCTCTGTTGTTTAGCCCACTGCTCCTGGTGATCATGGCACTACATCCAGTGTTGTGAAACCCACACCTGCCACCTCCAAAAGAAAACGTACATCCACAAAAACCACCACTAAACCCAAAAGGGGACCTCTGGAAGATGAGATACTAGAGGAACACCCTGTTGCAAAACAAAAGCAACAAGAAACCATTGTTGTTACTTCCTCACAACAGATGGATATATCTCAACCTGAACAAACTCCTCATGAATCCTAACAAAAGGATCATGTTGTAAGACAAAGGGAAACACATCATGATACATATGAGTCACTTGACCATATGTTCAAAAGCCCCTCTCCCAGGGCTAATTCTCTTTTCACTCCTCAACCCTCACCATCGCATGTCCTTCCAACAATGCAACCTCTGTTTGAAGCTATTAATAAAACTCAGGATAGTCCCAGTTCCTCTCCTTCACCCATCAATGACAGTATACCTCCACAAGTGACTGGGACTGAGGAAAATCAATCAGCTATCCCACAAGCAGAAGAGGAGGTTACACCCCTAGAGTTGAATGAAACTCTAGGTGAGTTTTCAAGTAAAGCAGCCACTACTGATGTAAAGACTATTGTCTCACAACAGGACAGTGGTTACATAGCTAAGATTTCCTTGAAGGCAACAACTGATGAGGCCACTATAGTGTCCCCAAAATCAGTTGGAAGTCCCCAGAACCAAGAAAATGGGGCATCTGGTTCTCATCCTTTGGACTCACCTTCTAGGACTGAACCAGTTACAACTACCGCTGGTAGGAATCCAGATGATCCTATTAACTTAGGTGATGGGTTAAAATACCAAGAATTGACGGCCAGAGTACAGTCCATAGAAACCTCTGTTGCTGATATCAAATCAGATATCAAGACAATATTGGGATCATTGGCAACTCTTACCAAGAGTCAACCATCCACAACTGATATTGCTAGTGAACTATGGAAATTTTCTTTCCCCCATCATCATAGCTCACAAAAAACTAGCAGATCAGACTCATGAAACCTACATGGCTCAAATCAGAAGTATGGTGGATGCTAGGTACAAAGATACCCAAGCTGACATTAAAGCCATTAAAGATGACTTGCTGAAGACCACTGGCTCTGCCCCTACCACAATTCTCAGAGATTAAGATGATGATGAATTCACTGCTGATGATGCGAAAAAGGGGGAGAGTGGCAGGGATAGATTGCCAAAGCTAGATCCCTTTGGTTGTCCACCCTCACAAAAGGGAAAATCAAAAGCTGTCAACAAACCAGGGTCTACTCACACAGCACCACCACAACAACAACAACAACTAAGTGTTCAAACCTCTACTGATACTGAAACTGCTAAAACCAGCGAAGCAAAGGAAGTTGATACCTTTGCTACTGAAAAAGCTGAAAAGGCTGCTGAGGAGAAGCAAAAGAGGGCTGACACTTTGGAAGTCAAGGCAGAGTTTTTGGTGCAATTAAAGAAAGAACAACAGCAAGAAGTTGAGAATGTGGGCTCCTCTAAAAGGAAGAAAATGCCTGCCAAACATGTTTGACAACCTCCATCTAAAACTGCTGCTGCTAAAACAACTGCCACCAAAACCACTGCTGCCACCAAAACCACTGATACCACCACAACATCTGAACCTACCACTACAACCACCAAACCAACCACTTAACCTACTACCACAACCACCAATACACCACCTACAACCACTCTACCACCTAAATCCCAAACATCTGCTGGTTCTACAAAAGTGCCAACCGATGTTGCCACAACCACTTCTGCAACACCACCATCACCAAAAATCTTGTACAGTAGGAAGAGAAAATCTACCTTTGTTATACAGGATGAAAACATACAAACATCACCACCTTCTACTTCAACCACACAATCTACACCCATATCAGCCATTCCACTTTCATCATTTTCACCACACACCTCACAATTTACATCCCATAGACCACCACCAACCATTACACCATTGGCTGTTCAGTATCCTCTTGAACTTGATCTACTCGAGGGGGAAATGTAATCCTTCTACAATACTAAACAACCATCTAAAAGATATTTCCCATCTCTTCCAAATTTTCCTGTTCCCCTAAACATAGACAATTATCTTAAATACAAGACTGAACAGGCAGATGCAATCATCAAAGAGAAATGAAAAGGGAAAGATGACAGGACTGTTCAGGGCATCCATTCAGCAGAGCTTAGCAAACTGAGAAGGATTGAAAATTTTTCTAAGACCCTGAGCAACTCCATGTCTACCATGCCTCTCAGCAGTGACATGGAAAGGGAGGTTAGGGAATCACTTCTTGAACAAATCGTGGAAACCATTCCCTACAAAGCAAATAGGAAACAGTTTGCAGGCTGGACCACTCATGCTCTCAAAGAAGAACTTATAAGAATTAAAGACATGGCCAAGAATCCTCCAATAAAGATCTCTGCCCCTGACTTTAGGAAAGGCAGAGATCCAGCCAGAGCCTTGAAGTTCAAGAGAATGAGACAAGAGATTGTGGCTGCAAAGTATGGGGAGATGAGGTCTGTTGCTAAATGGTCTGAGCTAAGGCTGGTTGAAACTTACAAGAAGTTGGAAGAAAACAGGAAGAAAGACCCTATATTACCCAGAAAACCTGTCTACTCTGATGAACCCATGATGAAGAGACCTTAACAGGCTTTTACATTAGACAGCCTACCTGACACTTATGATCTATCTGCTGCTGTAAGAAGACAGTTCAAAAAGAAGAAAGAAATGTCTGAAGAAGATCAGAAGAAGTTTGCTGATACTTTCATAAAGGAGGGCCTCCACAATCAAATACACTTTTTCTCTGATCCCACTACTGAAGAACTCAGAAGACTCATTGGGAGACCTCCATCACCAAACTCATCCAGAATAAAAATCCATCTCAGCAAATCCTCTGATTCAAAAATTCTAAAATGGAAGGTCAATAAAGACACCCATGAATTGACTCTGCTCAGATCAGATGGAGAAGCTCAAAAGCTAAGCATGGATGATGCATATGGCCTGTGCAAATGACCTCCAAACACTGCTAAACCTTGAGCTTGAAAGAGATGTAGAAGACCTTTACTCTTTGAACTTTGAGTTACAATTCAAAGTTCAAATCAGAGAAAGTCTGATGACGAAATAAAGATCAAGAATAAAGCTTAGTTTTGGCATCATCTGTTCTAGGGGGAGATTGTTGTGTCTGCTGACCTGGAGAAGAACAGATGATTGGAAAGACAAAATATACTACTTAGTTGATCCTTAGAAATAAACAGCTTTTACAAGATACTTCTCCCAAAAGACTATTGACCCTAACATCTGTTTTACCCAAACAACTGCTGTGACAACTGCTGCTGCAAAAGACTGTTGGATAACAACTGATAGAGAACAACTGCTGATCAAAGTGCTGAAGACTAAAGGTCTGTTGGAGCCAACAACACTTAGGCTCCAACAAATGATACAAGACCATCAGAGTTTTCTCAACAGCAGTTTACCTTTCAGAGTTTTACAATGTAACAGTAGTTTGTATATAGCAGATGTTTTATGTTTGTTATTCTGTTAGAGGTCGCTGTCTTAGGTGACGTCAGCTTAGATCATCAGTGGCTTAGATTTGTCTATAAATAGAACAGTGCTTGTACTGTTCTATTCATCACTCAAAACATTCTCTCAGACAAACATTCACGAGTGATCAGGCTGAGGGGGAGTACTTGTACAATTGACTGTAATCATTCAATATTATGAAAGCATTCGATTGAAAACATTTATTCTCTTGTTTTGATTTATAGTTTATTATTCCGCTGCACTTTCCATTTATAATTCACTTCGTTCATCACATCTTTACTTAAACAAATCAAAACAATCAAACTCGGATCCTAACACCATGTCTGGCAAAGCTTCAAAGTCTTCAAATCTTCGTCTGTTTTGTGCCGGTTTGTGCGGATTTTCACTTCTTTTCATCACCGGACCTCCGAATCTACAATTATCAACAAAGAAAGATAAATCCTGATAAAACAGAGATAAAAGCATGATTTTGAGTATAAGATAGGTGATAATTATAAGTTAAAACATATCAATTTCTCAGCACATCATATCACCTCACACTTGAGCTTTTGCTTGTCCTCAAGCAAACCGAACGTTAGGCAATTTTTCTGGGATAAAAATTGTAGGTTTAACTTGATGTGCCGAGCTCAACTTACTCCTCTCATTCAATCGGGTTTCATTTAGAGGTGAACGCTCAGATTCTACCCGATGGACAACTCAAATCATAGGCTTGTATGCAAATCGCAACTCCACCATTTTTATTGAGGTGGAGCGTGCGAATCAAAAGGACTTTTTAAGGGTCATTTTAGTGGGATAGAGGAAAATAGGGTAGGAATGGAGTCTACCACAATGACTAACTTCGGGTTTGGTGCTTGTGGTGTTTATCAGAATTTTGGCGATCTTCTAAGTTGGTTTTGCTGATCTCTCGTTGGACTCTGTGGCCTACTCTTGTGATTCGTTCGGCGCAAGGGCCGCCTAATAGCCTCCACTAGGCTAGGTCGATCACTTGGTCTTTATAGAAAGTTTTGAAAAACTTTTCTTTTGAAGTTCTTTTTGATTCCTTTATTTCTGCAACATCTTTATTCACAATATTTTTTTTAACACAAATTTCACATGATGCTTGTTGGGTGATTATTAACACTTGGTATGCTCTTCTGATGTCTTTCTCTTATAGCCTCTTCACGATCTCGATTCTGAATTCTTGACGTGTGGCCTATGCTTCAAAGTCCAAAAATTGCCAACGAGCTTCTTCAACACCTCAAGAATTCCCTACTTTCGTAAGGAAATGAAAATGCTAAGGCTCAAAGATGAGTGACTAGGGGTGAGGAAAATATATGGAAGGCCAATGATAACGGAATGGGTAAGTCCTTGGTGCCTAGATCATTTTCACATACTCCCCTCTAATGTGGTCTTGCAGCGCATAAGACAAATGAACGAGCATGTGTAATATATATATATATATGTGTGTGTGTGTGTGTGTGTGTGTGATGGTGTGCTCGATAAGGCTAAATAATACTCACATGTAAGGGTAGGGGTTATTAAGGATTTGGGAACACCTTAGATGGTTCGTTCGACTACCAAAAACTTCCCTAATCTCCCGCAAAATCGTTGGGCAGACTAAAAGGGTTTGAAAATATTTTTGTTTCCAAAAACTCTTTTAAAAACTTTGCCTTTTTAGTTACGGTTTGCTGACTGCTTTGAGGTGTTTAAAATTTTACAAAAATTTTAAACACCTCACACTTAATTCTTATACACAGTTTTTAAATTAATATTTGTGATATGGTGTGCAAAGAAAAAGTGGGCAAGTCAAAAGGAACAAGTATCTCCCCTTTTATTCTCCAACGGTCCGTGTGCGGTCGGTCCCTGTAGCTGCCTCCACACGAACGCTTCCTTTGAGAGAAATCACTTGGCATGAATATATAGCTAAATACAAACTAAGAAAAATATAAAATCTACTATTAATAAAGTACTAAGTCCTAGTGCCGAAAGGGCATACCTGGTGGTTAGAAAAATAAAAGTGACGATCATACATGAGGGTCCTTGATTGCTTTTCTTACCGTATGAACCAACCTCTCAACTTATTCTTCATCGGGCTAGCCCTGGAAATACTAAATCCCACAATTTAAGATTTTGGGATTGACAAGGAAACATGCTTGTCACACCCTCCATTTCCACCTGCGGAGTTTTACCGCGAGGCGCATGACAAACCAGGATTTAAGTCAACGATCACAATAAACAACACTATATGAATACATAAAACCCAAACATAGTTCTCAAATTATCAAAATCGTAGAGGAAGCATTTAACCAGTTACAAAACCATGCACGACAATGTTCAAACAATTTTATTCAAAATATGAAACTAAGCCTAGACGCCATGCAGACTCGTGCGCCTAGTCCAATGTTGCTACCTTAGCGACCTGAGAAAAACATGCCAAAAAGACGTCAACATATAATGCTGGTGAGTTCACAGGTTTATTCAATAAGTTACCAAAGTTACCAAAACGTTACCATGTCCATACTATACCAATGTCACCAAGTACGCTAGCTAGGCGTAAGTTTTATTACTACTACGATTGGAAACCATTACTGGACACGTTTAGCAATGTTTAGCATATGTTTAAGCAGCCCGAATATGTTCAGCATGTTTAGCAAAGTTCGAGACAACATGCACCCGCCCGGCCCTCCAAGCCGTCGAGTGGGGCAGGTCACGCCCAATAGATCTATCCACATTTCCCCCGTTGTGCATCCCCGCACATTCATGCTTTCCCCTGGGACTTCCAAAGATCGTATAGCAATACAAAGTTAAAACCATAGTATGACATATGTTACCAAAATAGTTTAGCGCATGTTTTCTCCCCCAACAGTTAAAGCTGTAAAAGTGGGGCCGTGAACTCACCTTAGATAGCGTTCTTCGGTTACTAGTAAAATGCTAAGCCCTTGATAATCCCTCTACCGGAGATCTATCAAAATGTTCACATAAGTGTTCCGACTAATAACCATAAGGTTATCTAGTCCCCGATTGTCCAGATCGTAACCAAGTATGTTTAAAACGTGTTTAAATGTTCAACCGACACACTAGACCGACCCGACATCCCGTTGGTGACTCATTACCCTAACTAATCAAGTACACATAGATTACACACAATGTTCAAGCATAAAACACTTAGTTTGTATCAAAAATCTCATTTCTGCATCAGAACGGTCGAACCAGTCAGATTAAGTTTCCTTCGCCCGTTTTTAAGTTTCCTTCACCCGTTTTACCACGTTCGACCGTTTGATGTCTCCTTCGACCGTTTTATCAGGTTCGCCCAAACACATCCCAGGTTCGACCCTGGAATCACTCATTCGACCATTCGTTTGGTCGAATGAGCCCAGGTTCGCCCCTGTTGTATAAATTTTCCTAAAAACGCTTCAAACACATTCGCAACATCTCGAAACATCATCAAACACAGCAGTCAAGTATGATTATCATATCCCTACAAAACTCCACCAATTTTTCCCCAAAACCAGCTTGTTTTAATACTTTCCCAAAATGGCAAAATTATGGAAACGTCACATCATGCATGAAATCTTTACCAAATTTGGAAACTTTTTAATACCAACCCATAATCATCTACAAATGCTTAGTTTATCTTGTAATCGAAAACTCCCGTTCATTTTATTAATAATACTAAACATGCACAAGCCCTAGATTTCATAAAATCCCCAAAATACCCATAATATCACCATATATCTAATTGTAACCCTAAACAACAATAAACCAACATCAATAACAACCTTAGATCATGTTTCTATCCTTAGAACAGCAGCAAAACACATAACATTACATAACACACAATTATCATATGTTTATTGATACAAAACCTATGTTTAATGATAGGGTTTAGATTTAGAAAGGTGTTTAAAAGGTTTTTATTGAAAAAAACATCCTTAGAACAGATCTGGACCTTTGGGTTAGATAAAAACGAATCAAAATGCTTTAAAAAGATTTAGGATTAAGAACACACCTTGGATTCTTGTTTAGATGTTGTTGATAGGTTAGATTATGAAAAGGAAGAGCAAATACTCCTTCCTTAGTGATCAAAATCGTTTGAGAGTGTTTTGAGACGGTTAGGGTTTGTGAAATGGTGAAAAATGACAAAGTTTGGTATTTATACTAATCCACCTTCGACCCCTGTCAATGGTCGAATGTGGCCTCCTTCGACCCTTTCACAGGGTCGAATGTACCCTGTTCTGGTCGAAGGGAATTCTTCCAATCCCATATCCCAGGTTTGCCCCTTTCCAAAGGGTCGAACCAAGACAAAATTCCACCTTCGACCACTCGAAGTGGTCGAACCAGAACCTATGTTTAACTAGTTTTCCGGTTTGTCGTGTTTAGCGCATTTTAACACACCTTAACATATGAGCATGCAACCTTAGTCTATGTTTAACATATTTAAGCATGGATAATCATCTACACATCATTTACACACATCTATGTATATAATCCACCATACGACCAATAACCCACATATACACTTAATTAGTTTATGTAATTTCACCAACAACGGGACCCGGTACTAGTGTGTTCCCAAAATGACTCCCAATGATCCTCCAGATCATTGAACCCTGGATAATCCTAACTTGACCCGACTCAACTAACCTAGTTAAGTTCGTTTATAAACGTTTCCCACTAAGGTAGACTTAGATGTTACTAAAATGTTTAAGCCAAATATGCCGGGTGTCACAATGCTAGAGGTGATGACGAGTCGCGCGATGTTTGCTACAACAAATGTTGAATAACAGATGTCTCATAACAGATGTTGCTAAAATGTTCTGTAACATATGTTTCTACCTAACACTTAACATGATGAAAATATGTTGTCCAAATAACATTTTAAGACTTTTTTATACTAATGTAGTCATGAAAATTCATTTGCAGGTTGATCTTTTAAATAGAAATGTTAACAATCTTCATAACTCTAATTAATCTGTTATTATTATTGGCTTTCATTGACTTTTTAAACCCTAAACAAAAGATGTGTTATACCCTAATAATAAAATCATAATCCAGCCATACAGGTTAATAATCAAACAACAATATTTGACAAGATAACAAATCAATAAAGATATGCCAATTATCAACATTTCATTAATTGGCACCAATACTAAAAGCCATTACAACATAAGATTAACCACCATTACAAAATTGTTAAAGCAGTCAGTTGAAACATTACTAACATACATTTGCACTTGAAAAATTTCACAAAAACTTATCACTGAAATGGCTACACACACATAATAAGAAAGTCTTAAAGATAACTAACTGTCTTCCACTGAACTTTCGTAACAAATGTTAAGGACAAGCTGCTAACTTTTGAACCTAGATGACTTCTTCTTGATTCTTTTGCAAGTAGAGGATTGCTCACCAACATTTACCATATCACAATCTTCAACACTTGTTTTTGCATTGGAACTTGCAGGAGAATCCATTCCAGCATCAACAACGGAAGAATCGGCCATAACAGGCACAACAACCTAAAAACAAATCACAAAACAACTAATAAAATGCTAAATATGAACACGAAATCTACCATAAACTTAGACATACTTGCACAAAGACATACTAACCTTAGACATAACTTGAAAACCCACTTGAGAAGATTCTGAAAGGTTAACACATTTGCTTTCACTACCTCCCTGACTGACCTAAGAAGTGTTCATATACCAAAAACATAACAATTGACTGTTGAGAAATGTATGTAACCTCCAGTTAAAAATAAATGCTTATTACAATGGACTTTGAATTAATACCTTATCAGAATTAACATCTACATTCTCATTTCCATCAACCAACTCTCCAAGTATAACAGGATCATCACAAATCTTTACTACTGTGTAAACATGATAGTCACGTGTAAGATTGTAATCGGAAACCTCAATCTTGAAAGCCAGCTTCTTTTCAACCATGCGAGACAACTCGTGTGGCAAAGTTTCCGTATCATTCGCCTTCAACTGTCTTTCTCTAACATCACTTGCAGCTGATCCAATAATCCTCATCACATCTTTATCAAACAACATAAAAGATACACAACCAGTTTCATCCTGAACCCTAACCTGCACCTTGAACCTAAAACATATAGAGGCAAAGTTTATTTGTAAACTTGTACGAAATGGACAAATTGTTAACAAACAAAGTGTAAATAATCATCTTTGCTTGCTTTATGGTAATGGATGTACATTGACACTGACATTTTGGACAAATCAAAGCAGTAATAGGCAATTTTAGAATTGCTTTAGACACATCTTCAACATGTTGTAAATACTCTGATTAACTGAACACTTTCTTGAAACACTTGCGGCACGCAGCATAAAACTACACATAGCTTTCTTACACATTTTTATTGTTCCAACCACAACAGAAGACATTGGCTGCAAACACAATATATATACGTTTATTTTTTATAAAAAAGAAAACTTTAATAAACTAAAGAAATATCCAAGCTATGTATAAAATAGTGAAACCTTCTCAGTCTCGCTAAGCTCATCAACATGTTTCTTCTGGGCTCCAACTATGAATTCTTGATGCAATGGATAAACAAACTGGGAGGAGAGGACTGATCGAGAAGTACAACCAGAATCTTGTCCTTGTTTCAATATAAAACTAAAAAGGGAGCAAACAGTTACATCTATATTAGCTAAAAGAAAGTGTAAAGTTTGAAATATAAATATAAATACATTGTACCTCCCCTTTAGCTCGTCAACTTAATCTATTTCTTTATTCAGAAAGAGCCGACTTCCAAACTTATCACTTTCTATTGTCAATTGTTCTAAATTCCACAATACACATATCTTTAGTGACTTCATTGGTATTAATATTGTTTAAAATAACAGCAAATGAGGAGAAGTTACCCTTCCAGTCCTTAACCCTTCCATGCTGGATAACAACCATCACATGCTCATTGGAACTATTTTTGGAAATGAATTTGTTAAACTGTTCTGCATATTCATTCCACATTGTACATCGCAATATCTTACCTCTGCATGAAAACAATAGAACCATAGATGTAAAACATATACAAAAATTTTATACCCTACATTAATTTGAGATACTTTATTGCATCAATAAATGAGGTACACATACTGTCGCACCCCAACCGATGGCGGAATACATCGAGGCGCGACTTGTGATAGATTGTTCAAAGACTTCATGATACTAGAATTTGTGACAAATAATTTAAAGTTTTCATTTCATAATATTAAAATCAAGAAGTACAAATTGTTCAAAAAGAAATACAACATTCATAGAGATCAAAGATTAAAGCAGAGCGTTTCTAAGTCCAATCCTAACGAGTTTCTTGAATCATCGCATCAAATATTTCCTGCAACATGTATAAAATATCCGTCAACACATAAAGCATTGGTGAGCATACTAATTTTGACCTACGTACATAGTATAAGAAAGTTTTACTCAAGTCATCATGTCATAGTCATGCGTATACAGAACCATACAAAAGGCATCAACACTCTAATACACAATTGAGAACAACTTAACTTGACCCATAAAGGGGGCGGTGTGTCACTCCTATAGCGCTATACATGTAAGGTGGGTTGTATGCTAATAGACATTTGTATGTAAGAATTAGATTCTAGCATGGCATAGCATATAAGCATTAGATTGAGCATAAGAGTATAAGAGTATGAAGTCGTTTAAGGTTTTTGTATAGATACATGTTGAGTCCCAAAGAATTAAAGAGTAAAAGGGGACAAGTATGAACTCACCTTAGGGTGCATTAATAAATTCCCAAAAACGGGTCTTGAGAATTGAAGATTTGTAATGACGTCAGCACATGTCACCAGTGGTTTAGGTTTGTCTATAAATAGAACAGTGCTTGTACTGTTCTATTACATCACACACAAACATTCTCTCAGACAAACAATCACTGTGTGATCAGGCTGAGGGGGAGTATTTGTAGTGATTGTAATCTTTCAATTAATGAAAGCATTTGATCATTGAAAACATTTATTCATGTTGTTTTGATTATACTTTATCTTTCCGCTGCACTTTCCATATATACTTACATCATTCATTTCTCATCTTATTCTAAATATATCAAAACAATCAAACTCAGATCCTAACAATTGGTATCAGAGCTTGGTCAATTAAATTCGATCTAACCAATCAATTTAATATAAACAGATCAGCTCACAATTATTGATATCGTTTGTCTGTTGGATTGAAAACAGAGTAATAGTTTAATTTCGATTCAACCGTTTTTAAACAGACTTTGTTTTTTGAAAAATCCGAGAATGGCTTCAATCAATCACGATCCACATAACACTGGCACGAACAACAAGCCACCGATGCTTGTCAGATCTGAATACAATATCTGGCAACGTCGGATGAGCCATGTTCTAGCTCAACAGAACACTGGGTGTTGGAAGTCGGTTATCTTCGGACCACATGTTCCAATGGTGCCGAGTACTGAAGATCCCAAGGTTCAGGAGCCAAAGAAACTTGAAAACTACCCCGACCAGGATTTTCAGAAAATTGAGTTAGATGCTAAGGCCTTCAGTATTGTGGCTATGGCTCTACCCAATGATATATATGCTGGGCTGTTACACTGTAACAGTGCAAAGGAGTTGTGGGATGCACTGAAAGAACAATTTGGTGGGACTGAAGAGGTTATTGAAAACAATCGTGAAATACTTAATCAACAATATGAAACATTCAGTCATGTCAAGGGAGAGTCATTAACTCAACAATTTGAGAGGTTTAGTTGTCTCATTAGTGAACTAAAACTGGTTGGTCTTACTTACCCCATTCAACTTTGAACCATGGGTTTTTAAGATCATTACCAGACAAATGGGACACTATTGCTATTGTTATGAGAAACTCAATTGGATTTAAGGACCTATCACTGACCCAGCTTCATGGTAAGCTCTTGACCTATGAGAGAGAGCTTAACCAGAAAAAGAAGCTCCAGGACTCTGGAAAAGTGTCTGATGATTATGTATTTGGGAATACAGCACTTTTGGGTCATGATTAGGTGCCTAGAAATACTAAGGATCGAAGTTATGATCATTTCATTGACATAACTTTAGGTTTTAACTCAGGTTTTAACTCTGATTCTTATTCACCAAACTATGCTTTCACAGCAAGTGGTGGTGATATCCAGGCATCTGATAACATATCCTTTGAGTATGATGACCTGAAATACTTTGACCCTGATGATTTGGAGGAAATGGACATTATGCACCAATTGGCCCTTCTCAGTGTAAGAACTAACAATTTTTACAAGAAAACTGGGAGAAGGTTTCCAAGGTTAACTGGCAGATCAAAGGTTGGGTTGGATAAATCAAAGATAAAGTGTTATAAATGTCATAGACTTGGTCATTTTGCTAGGGAATGTAGGAGTCAACATGGTACACCTATAATCACCTATCCAAATCAAAGACCTCAGACCAACACTTATCAAAATTCCTATAATACCCCTGGACCAAATGTGCAAAACAGTGCTCATTTTGCACAGTCCTCAAACATTGTTCCTGTCCAGTATGTCCAAACCACTGTTCCTCAGATCCACTATGTGCAAACACCTGTTGCTCAAGCACCTGTGCAAACGACTGTTGCTTTATCCTCTGCTCCTGCAGAGACCAGTCAACAGAGCTTCTTTACACAAGGGTTTGTTGATTGGAGCAGTCTACCAGATGAGTTAACAGATGAAAATTTTGCATTAGTTGACAAAGCTGAAAATGAACCAGAAAACTTTTGTTTCATGGCTATGGTAGAAGAGGTTGAATCTGAGGAGGTGGTGACTGAATCTAATGTTGTGACTGATGATGTTGTTGATGAAGTTGTTGCAGGTGAAAAACCTGAAGAAGAGGTTGTGAATCTCTCAGATCCCTGGGGTGTATATGATGATTGTGAGTGCAAGTGTGATTGTGCATTGATTGCTGCTGCTAAGGTATCTCCTCAAATTCTTAAGGATTTATGTTCTGACAGATGTGTGATAGCATTTGCTAACATCAAAGAGGTGAATGAAAACCTTAGAAAGAAAATTTTAGATGATGAAGTTAAATTTGAGAAACTTTCAAAAGAATTAAAAACAAGTTTAACTGAAAAGGAATCTGAAATAAGCAGCTTAAAACATGAAGCAACCATAACCAAAGACCAGCTCCAAACTATGATAACAAAATATCAGAGTTGTAAAAGTGAGCTTGAGTCCACCCAAGTTGAATGTCAGAAATGGGTGGAATCATGTAGAGGATTTGAAATGCTACTCAACAAACAAACCAAAAGTCATGTGAAATTTGGTTTTGATTTTGAAACCACTACTCCAGCTTTTGAAAACACTGACAAAAGGGATCAAAAGTCTGTTGAGATAGTACCAACAAACTTGCAGGGTCAAGAGATTAAAATCACTGTACCAAATGGTAAGAAAATTTTTCTAGAAAAACCAGAAGGTTCCTCATCATTCACTGTACTTGAAAAGTATGAATTTAAACCTACTTGGTCTGATGAGTGTGGTACTCTTGAGAATTTTAAACCTGTTGATTTTAAAACACCTGAAGGAAAGACAGCTCCTTAGGAAAAAATCATTCCCTTGAAAAACCTTCCTGCAGATGCTCAAACATATGCTGAAAAGAAGGCTGAAAAAGGGAAGAAGAAAGAAAAGACTGTCCACTTGTTCTGTGACTTCTGTGAAAAGAAGAATCATGTCACTAAAAACTATTTTCTTCTAAAAGCATATGACATTAACAAAGGAACAAGTGTATGTGATTCCAAAGCCACACTATGCCAAAATGTGGCTTTAGCCACACATTTCCTAAAATTGCGTTGCCACACTTCTGATTAAATGTGTGGCTAAAGGTCATTTTTTACATATGAAAAACTTACAGCCCACTTTTCGCCACACATCTTACGTGTTTATGTGACCATTGTAAAACAACTCAAAATCTTTAGCCACACTTCAAGAAAAAAATGTGACATTTACTAGCCACACTAAAAAACGTGTGGCCAAATGTGATCTACGACCACATTATTTGCTTCGTGTGACGAAAAACACAAGATTTCGAATCTTTTAGCCACACTTTAAGAAAAAATTGTGGCATTTAGTAGCCACACTAGAAAAGTGTGGCCAAATGTGATCTACAGCCATAATATTTGTTCGATGGTGTGGCTAAAATTTAATGCAAATGGCCACATATAGTATTGTGTGACCAAAGGCTAGATAATAGTCACCCTTAAAATTACAAAATTTGATGTGACTCTACATAAGCATTTGTCACACCATCGTCACTTTGTTATTTTTGCATGACGGAATGATAGCAAAATGTCATGCAAAAAATATGTGTGACCAAAGGTTAAACAAGAACCACACTTTTTCCAATGATCTTGACTCTTGGCTCGACTTGTTTGCGCACCTAGTATTAAGTTTTTTAATTTTTTAAATTCCCTCCTAACATTTTCACTTTAAAAGATTTCACTTCCAGCCTAATCCCGCTTTGAATTTCAACTCCTTCAAATCAAATTAGTTCACAAAAATCCTCCCCATCCTCATCAAAAGCCCTAAATAGCGGCTTTCATTGTTTCCCCAATCACAACTACATCATCTTCTTTACTTTCCGATCTCTTTCTTCCTAACTTAACACATTTGACATCTCACCGCCCTCACATCCTCCGACAACTCTTTTCCGTCATTTTGCCACCAATCGAATGACCAACCAAGACCTGTTCTTTTCAAGATTGTTGCTTCAGAAACAAACCTAAAACCTGATATTTGCGCAATGTTTATGGACTTCATATGCTAAACCTATTTGCAATTGGGTTGGGTCCCGGTACAAACTAAAAAGTGATGAAAAAAGGCCTTATATATGCCGTACCCTGTAGCATGTTTGCTGTGATTGGTTATTTTAGCTTATTTTATTAAACCTTCCTGTACAGTCTCAATTAAATTGAAATGCATCTTTTGAATGTAAGTTGTTTCTCTAATTGATTAGCAATTAATTAGTTCTTTTGGTCTTTTAATTATGTGTTTATAGTATGTATAACTTTTTTTTGCTAAACAATAATTATGGCTATTGATTATCTGGTAAATAATTAAGGTGATATAAACTAAGGTTATTTATTTTGGAGCTGGGAGAAAGCTCCATAGTTATATCTATCATAATATATTACATTTGGTTATCTTGATTGTTATTAGCAATCTAGTAACAGGCATTGGTCTTTAATCATGTACTTTGAATGTGTCCATATAGGCTAGTTAATGGTTTGTATCATGTTTGTGTTTGTATTTTGTAGTTTCTTGTTTAACCCAATTTGGTATAATGATCCATGGCCTCTTTTTATCCAAGTATAATAGTTGTAAATTGATAAAATGTTTAGTTACGTGAGAGATGTATGGTATGCATAATGTTGGCTTAGAATGACTATCATCATTGCTTATGGCTAATATTGTGATCATCTCTTCACAGGATGTTTCAGTGCGTCGTGTGTCTGGCAGAAGGTAACTACTTGGTGCAGGAACCCACCGGTGTATGCCTTTAATGTTCGGGACCTTCTTAATGTTTATAAGACCACGGGTGTTGAGAAGAATAAGCAAAAATGGGTGAGATTGGTGATTATAGGCGTATGTTGGGCGATTTGGAAAGCTCGCAATGGGTTGATATTTTCTGGAAAGAGGGCTGGTCCATAAGCAGTGGCGAAGCTTGACCCGAAGGTTCGTGGGGTCGGAAGTCACCGGGGGTTCGGAAGTCACTGGTTTCGGGGGGTCGAAAACCAGTTTCGGGGGGTCGAAACCCTATATTTTCAAAATTTTCTATACGGATACTATATAATCGGAACTTCTGCGCGAAAATTCGGGGGGGTCGGCCGCCCCTCCCCGCCCCTACAAACCTTCGCCACTGTCCATAAGCTATTTTCGGTGAGGCGCAGGCAATGGTTTACTTATGGGCGAAGCACAAGGCAAAGAGAAATGCTTGGACTTGGGAGAATTGGATCGCTTTTAATGTTCCATTATCATAATTAGCTTAGTATTTTGGTGATGTAACTTGGCGATTAAACTATGTCTAGCACCTTGCTAGGCTTGTGTATGTATGGTTTTGTGGTGAAATGAATGAAGTTGTTTGCCGATCAAAAAAAATAAAAAAAATAATAGCAATTATTTCTTTAAAAAAAAATCAAACATGTGCTAACATTTGTTTAATGACAAAGAAATGTCTTATTATGTGTTTTGTTTTGTTTTGTTTTCAGGTGCTATCTCAAACACCTGACCCTGGAAAACCTTTTCCTATAGCAGATGGTTTTCTCATCAATGGGCATTCTTCAACCATTTGTTATCTTGTCATATTACTCATACTCACCGGAACTGAATGAATATGTCAATGAAGGTGGTGCGAGTGAAGCCCCATATCAGGAATGCATATGTGTTTCCCCCCTTTCATGTCTTATTATAATTGTTCAATTTTTATTCAGGCATGATGCTATCTTTGGATTGGTTCTTACACGATATTATTACATTGTCATTTTTATGCAAATGGCAGGCATCTTGTAGATGTTAAACACAATTTGGATTAGATGACGGAAACAAAGAAGATCATGAGGAAGAAGAGGAGAAAATGGATGTTGAACTTCGAAAGTTAATCCAATGATGCAGTAAGTTTTGATATGTAAATGTTTTTACAATTGTATAAGCGTATAACATGTGAATTGTTGGTTGGCAATTTGAACACATTTAATAATTTAACTTATTACAGGCTGGTGTCGGTTATGTTATATCTTTAAGGGGTCAGATGGTTAAAATTAAAAAGATATGGCTAACATCAAAACAAACCAAATGGGTCAAATGCTAACAACTTTCTAAGCCACTTTATTCAAGAAAATTAGATTATTCTTTTAGTAACATATTTATGTGATCACCTTAGTAAAATAGTCACTTTTAAAATTTAAAAAGATGGACAAATCGGTAAGCGAGTCAACTCGACTTTATTTATAAGGTTTGACATGCTTGCTTTTAGTTTGAATTGGCACAATGGTTGTTTGATCAGGTAGATCAGATACCTCTGCCAATGTTGTTCATGCGGACACTTATCCAGAAAATTGGTGCATTTCCCTCCTAGGTAAGTTACTCTTTAAGCATTTGACTTTTGAGGAAGATTCCCCCTGTAAACATACTACTACAAGGGTGTTTTTGTTTTCATAAGATCATTGTGTCATTATATAATTACAACCAAAGAATCAGGTATAATGAAATTTGGTAATAACTATTATAAGTCTTTTTAGTCTTGAGGCATCATTTCTCGATCAAAAATCATTGTTCTACAATTGTGATGAAGTCTCTAACATTGATAATACAGGTCAAATTATTATGGAGATTCTATCTCGTCTTGTGAGCACACAAGTGAGAAATGTTTAAACATCTAGTAGCGCTATCTTAGACCACTGGGATCCAAGTTCCCCTATGATGGAAAAAGATCAAGGTAGCAAGCTGGCTAGGCTTACTAATTCTTTATACTTTTGACCCAATCAACTCGTTCACCTAAAGGAAATATATATTTATATTTTTCTTACAGTTTGCTATGATTGTTTTTTTTTTCTAGATACATTGTGGATAGCAATTCTTCCCAACAACCCATAGATGCAAATTTGCAGCACTTCCAAATTTAAAGCATGGATCATATGGACTTGAAGAAAACAACAAAGAATAGTTCATAGTTTATGTGCACAACTATTTACGTTGGAACTTTTGTAGATAGGTTTTCATTAGAAGATTATGTATTTAATATTTAAATTGAAAACTTATGTATAGATTTTGGGTTCTTATTGTTAATATGAATTGCTTTTTAAGCTTTTTCATATTTATTGTAGTTTTTATTTTACCAAAAAATAAAAATAAAATGGATAATTACAAAAAAATGGTCACATAGAATCACAATAAATATGTGTGACTAAAGGTTAGAAAATAGCCACATTTACGAATACAAAATTTCATATGGCTTTATATAGCCATTAGCCACATATTCGTTACTTTGTTTTTCTTTGTGTGACCAAATGATTGCAAACGTCATGGGAAAAAATTACGTGTGACCAAAGGTTAGATAATAGTCACACTTAAAATTACAAAATGTTGTGTGGCTTTACATACCCATTAGCCACACCACCGTCAGTTTGTTTTTTTGTTGTGTGACGAAATGATAGTAAATGTCATTGACAAAAAAATAAGTGTGGCCAAATATTATACAATAGTCATACTTAAAATTACAAAATTGAATTGTGTGTCTAAAAATAGGTTTTAGTCACACTTAAAAAATTTCATGTCGTCGTTACTATTCTTTAGCCACACTTAAGGGACATAATACTTGATTACAACCTCTTTTGCCTCACTTTTTTTTTTTAAAATAATGTGGCTAAAACAAACTTTTTTAGCAAACTTGTATGACTATATAACTGAAACAGTCACACTTAAAGTAATTTCATATGACCGTTGCTAACCTTTAGCCACACTTAATGGATAGAATGCTTGATTCCAACAAGAAACGATGCTACCCTTTAGCCACACTTTTTAGTAGCTACGGTCACAAAGTGTGAATGTGACCGTATGATACCTATGATGACTCGACCTTTAGTCACACTTGACCTGGAAAAAATAAGTGTGGCAAAAGACATATGGTCACAGTTTTTTAGTGTGGCTAAAGCCCATTTTTGACATAGTGCCACATCTTCAATATGTGGGAAAAAGAATCACAAAACCAAAGAGTTCTTGTATCTCAAAAATTTTGATGTGAAAATACAAGAGTACAAAGCTAAAACTCTTGCAAATCCTGGGGTAAGTTCTTCAAAAGGAAAGCCCAAACAGACCTTCACTCCTGTCCAAACATCTGTTACTAAAAGCCTTGAAACATCTGCTCCTAGGGATGTCCAAGTAACAGATGCTCCACCCACAAGCAAGTACCCAAGAGGATATGGACAACCACCATGTCATAGTCTGTCACATGTTTATGAGGAGCCAAAAAGACCCTCTAAACCAAGAGTGAACAGAAATCCCTATGGGTATTATCATCTGTCTGAAAGTGATCAAACAACTGTTGCCCCAAGTGTTGACATTCAAGCACTGGCAAATGGTCAGCAGTAGTTGTTGAACTTGATTCAAAAATTAGTTCAAACCACTGATCATCTTCCAAAGCTTGAGTCTGAAAAGTCTGAGGACCCATCCAAAGCCAACTTGGCTTTGGACACTCACCAAAACTAATCCATTACTGCTGTGCAGGGAGCTTCTGCTTGTTTAGATAGTCTTTGGTATGTAGATAGTGGAGGCTCCAGGCACATGACAGGATGTAGAGCCCTTCTTCTGGACTTCTTAGCTCATGGAGGGGGTGATATATACTTTGGTAATGATTCAAAAGGTAAGGTGTTGGGGTCAGGGACTGTACAAGCTGGGAAACTCAAGTTTGAAAATGTCAATCTTATTGATAATCTCAAGTTTAATCTTCTGAGTGTTTCACAAATGAGTGAAAAAGGTTATGGCTCATTCTTCACAAAGAAAACTTGCAAGATTATTGGGCCAGAAGTGGTGAAAAAGATTGATACCATCATTGCTGAGAGCAAAGCACAACTTGTTGCTCATAGAAGTGGCAATGTGTATGTTGTTGATATGTTAAAGGACAATCCTATGGCAAATGTCTGTTTGTTTTCTGCTGCCTCCACAAAGGAGACAGAATTGTGGCATAGGAGACTGGGTCATACCAACCTTAACACTATCAACACACTCTCTAAACAAAGTCTTGTCAGAGGCTTACCATCAAAAGAATTCAAATGTGATGAGCATTGTGTTTCATGTTTAAAAGGGAAACAACATAAAATCTCTTACAAATCCATTGATGAGTCCAAAACCAGTCTATGTCTACAATTGTTGCACATGGACTTGTTTGGCCCTGTTAAAATCATGAGTCTAAGAAGAAAAAGATTTTGTCTTGTCATAGTTGATGATTTTTCTAGGTTTACATGCACTTACTTTTTACATTCTAAGGATGAGACTGCAGGTATATTGAAGGACTTTGTCACCAAAGTTGAAAAACAATATGACTTGCCAGTAAAAGTCTTCAGGAGTGATAATGGAATAGAGTTTAAAAATAAGGAGTTGGATGATTTCTGTGTGTCAAAAGGGATTGTGAGGCAGTACAACATCCCAGGAACACCAGAGCAAAATGGGGTGGTTGAAAGGAAAAATAGAACTCTTATAGAAGCTACAAGAACCATGCTAGCAGATTCTGGTTTGCCATTGTCCTTCTGGGCAGAAGCTGTAAACACTGCTTGCTATGTTCAAAACAGAGTTTTGATCAACCCTAGACATCAAACAACTGCTTATGAAATTTTGTTCAAAATCAAACCATTAATTTCATTTTTCAAAATCTTTGGCTGCCCATGTTTCATCTTAAATCTCAAAGATTCCATTTCAAAATTTGCAGCCAAAGTAGATTGTGGTTATTTTCTGGGATATTCTTCTACTGCCAAGGCTTATAAAGTGTTTAACACAAAGACCAAGACAATAGAAGAAACTCTGAATGTAAAGTTCAATGAACTTTCATCCCTAAAAATCCCAGCAAATCCTGCTGAACTATTTGATTTAGATAAATTCAAATTTGAAGATATCACTGTTAAAACTAACAATGCAGGTATTCCACAGTCTCCACAACAAGATTACAGAACAGATGTTGTGATTTCCAGTCACTATAAAATCTATTCTGCATCAGAGGAAGCAGCTGTTCAAAACAATTGTCAAAACTCTGTCACAGCTGAGTCAACCATTGTTGGCCAGTCTTACCCTCAAACCACTGCTTCACCTCTCACAACCACTGAACAATCATCTGTTGACAAAAGTCAAACATCTGTTGACAAAAGTCAGTCCAGTTTTACACCACTTGGATCCATTCCCCCACCTCCATTCCAAACATTTGATGGCACTACAGAAGTGCAAACAAATGTTACATCAACAGAGTCACCAAACCTCTATCCCTCACCTCAAAATGCCATCATACCATATCAGGGAGATCTTATCTACCTAAGAGCTCATCCACCAGACCAGATCATTGGCAACATCAGAGAGGGTGTGCTCACAAGAAGCTAATCCTCCAATATCTGTCTTTTTGCAGGGTTCCTATCTCTCACACAACCTGTCAAGTACCAAGAGGCACTGAAAGACAACAGTTGGGTAGAAGCTATGCAAGAAGAGCTCCTTCAGTTCAAAAGACAACAAGTATGGGAACTTGTACCACTGCCTAAAGATGTTTGTCCAATTGGCACAAAGTGGGTCTTCAAAAACAAAACTGATGAAAGGGGTATTGTTGTCAAGAATAAAGCCAGGCTTGTGGTTCAAGGCTTCAGACAAGAAGAAGGAATAGACTATGATGAAACCTTTGCTCTTTTAGCAAGGTTAGAAGCCATCAGACACTTTCTAGCCTTTGCTGTCAACCACAACATCAAGGTGTATCAGATGGATATCAAATGTGCCTTCCTTTATGGCAAAATTCAGGAGGAAGTCTATGTATGTCAACCACCTGGTTTTGAAGACACATTCCATCCTGATCATGTCTACAAGCTTAATAAAGCTTTGTATGGACTCAAACAAGCACCAAGGGCCTGGTATGAAACTCTTTCCACTTTTCTCTTATCCATTGGCTTCACAAGAGGTAAAATTGATAAAACCTTATTTTTGAAATGGAAAGGGAAAGACTTAATGATTGTTCAAATATATGTGGATGACATCATCTTTGGATCCACATGTAACAAAATGTGTGAAGAGTTCAGAAAACTCATGACAGTAGAGTTTGAAATGAGTTCCATGGGTGAACTTCAGTGTTTCCTTGGTCTCCAAGTGAAACAACTGCAAAATGGCACATTCATCCATCAAAATAAATATGTAAAGAATTCGCTAACTAGATTTGTGATGAATGACTGTAAGCCATGTAGTACACCCATGAGTACAGTCAAGCTACTCACTAATGATGACAAGGATGAACTGGTTGATCAAACACATTATAGATGCATGATTGGGTCTTTATTGTACTTAACTGCATCTAGGCCAGACATTATGTTTGCCACTTGTCTCTGTGCAAGATCCCAGGCTTTACCTAGAAAGTCAAACCTTATTGCTGTGAAAAGGATATTCAGATACCTCAAAGGTGCTCCCACACTTGGTATCTGGTACCCTGCTAATGGAAACATTGAGCTTTTAGGTTATTCAGATAGTGATTTTGCTGGCTGTCACACCACAAGAAAATCCACATCAGGAGGGTGCCAATTTCTAGGGAATGCCTTAGTCTCTTGGCAAAGCAAAAAGCAGGCAGCTGTTTCCACCTCAACAGCTGAGGCTGAATACATTGCTGCTGCAAGCTGTACAGCCCAACTCATGTGGCTTCAAAATCAATTGCTGGATTTTGGGATAGCTGCATTACAGACTCCACTCATGTTGGATAGTCAAGCTGCTGAAAATCTAATCAAAAATCCAGTCTCTCACTCCACTACCAAACACATTGACATCAGACATCATTTTGTCAGAGATAGCTATGAAAAAGGTTTGATTTCTCTGCACCATGTTCCAACAGAGGATCAGTTGGCAGATGTGTTGACAAAAGCTTTAGACACATCTACCTTTACAAATCTGATTTCTAGAATTGGTATGCTAAACATGGATTAAACATCACAAATGTTTTAAATAAAAACATTAAAATGTTTCAGAAAATCAAAATTCATCCTTAAAAATAGCTTTTTGATTGAAAAATCTGTTTCAAACCTCTGATCAGATAAAACAACAACTGTTTCATTCATTTTATCCATTATTGGTTGAAAAATCTGTCTCAAACCTCTGATCAGATAAAACAACTGTTTTATTATCCATATATATATATATACATATATCTATATAAAAAACAGCTGTTTGGCATCAGTTGTTTGCATCAGCTGTTTACCAAAACAGCTGTCCCCCACCAGATGTTTTAACCATCAGATGTTTGCCACATCTGCTCTTACAAGCAGAGTTTTGGCCACATCAGCGGTTTCACCAGAGCCTATAAAAACCCTGTTTTATCACAACAGTCGTTACACTGTCTCATTGTATTCAAAATACTGAAACCGCCTTCTTCATTCTCAAACCCTCAATCAAATTTCATTAATTCTCAACTTCGAAATCCATTGCAATGGATCTTCAAGCTAAAACCACCCACAATTACCTTCCATATCTGGTTAAAACGGATGAAAATACTCCATTTCATTCCACCATCGATATCATCCTAAAATCCAAATACCTGACAATCTTAACCGCTGACGCCCCTATCTATCTTGATACTCTCCAAGAATTCTGGTTGAATGCTGAGTTCTTGCTTCAAGACAAAAAGCCTACTTCCATTATCTCAAAAATTGGTGAAACAAGTATCGTCATTACCCCTCAACTGATATCCACAACCTTCTCACTTAATGACCTGTCAGGTAAAGACTCTTTCCCTAAAACAGAGCTTCACACAGAGTTTCAGAAAAGGGGGTATGATGCTCAGATGACTGGGTCAACACTTTTCAAAAAGTTTTTCCCACCAGTCATGAAATTTTTCTTCCATACCCAACTTCTCTGTGTCTCCGCTAAGTCCACCTCCTTTAATGAAATCCCATTGAGGATTCAGTACTTGGGCTATGCTATGTTGTCAGATTCTGACTTCAATCTATCCCAGGGACTGTTTATGGATTTAGTGTCAAATGTGAAAGCCATAAAGTCTGGGTCAAACAATGCTTTTCTAATTTACCCAAGAATCTTAAGTGTAATCCTACAAAAGGTTTTACCAGAAAAAGTTTTCAAAAAGGGTGAGTCTATGCAAATGAAAAGTCTAACTGATGAAACTTTCACAAGAATGCTGGGTTCAAACACCCAAGAAAAAGTATCAAAAGTGTCAAAGGTTTCAAAAACACAAACAAAGAGGACTAAGACAACAACTGTTGTCCAAACCTCTGTTGTTGAGCCCACTGCTCCTGGTGATCATGGCACTACATCCAGTGCTTTGAAACCCACACCAGCCATTTCCAAAAGGAAACGTCCATCCACAAAAACCACCACTCCACCTCAAAAGAGACTTCTGGAAGATGAGATACCAGAAGATAACTCTGTTGCAACACAAAAGCAACTAGAAACCACTGTTGTTACTTCCTCACAACAGTTGGAAATATCTCAACCTGACCAAACTCCTCATGCATCCTCACAAAAGGAACATGTTGTAAGCCAAGGGGAACCACATCATGATACATTTGAGTCACTTGGCCAAATGTTCACAAGCCCCTCTCCCAGGGCTAATTCTTTTTTTACTCCTCCACCTTCACCATCACATGTTCAACAGACCATGCAACCTCTGTTTGAGGCTATTGACAAAACTCAGGAAAATCCCAGTTCCTCTCTTTCACCTGTCAATGTGAGTATACCTCCACAAGTGACTAGGACTGAGGAAATTCAATCAGCCATCCCACAAACAGATGAGGAGGTTACACCCCTAGAGTTCAATGCAACACTAGGTGAGTTTTCAAGTGGAGCAGCCACTACTGATGTAGAAACCATTGTCTCACACCAGGACAGTGGTTACATAACTAAGACTCCCTTGAAGGCAGCAACTGATGAGGCCACTATAGTGTCCCCAAAATCAGTTGGAAGTCCCCATAACCAAGAAAAAGGGGCATCTGGTTCTCATCCTTTGGATTCACCTCCTAGGACTGAATCAGTTAAAACTACCACTGGTAGGAATTCAGATGATCCTATTAACTTAGGTGATGGATTAAAATACCAAGAATTGACGGCTAGAGTTCAAACCATTGAAACCTCTGTTGCTGACATAAAATCTAATGTCAAGCTAATATTGGAATCCTTGGCTACTCTTTCCAAAAGTCAACCATCCACATCTGATATTGCTAGTGAGCTATGGAAATCTGTTTCCCCCATCATCATAGCTCACAGAAAACTAGCAGATCAGAATCATGAAACCTACATGGCTGAAATCAGAAACATGGTAGATGCAAGGTACAAAGATACTCATGCAGACATTCAAGCCATCAAAGACCATCTGCTGAAGACCACTGGCTCTGCCCCTACCACCATTCTCAGGGATGAAGATGATGATGCATTCACGGCTGATGATGCCAAAAGGGGGGAGAGTGGCAGAGATAGGTTGCCAAAGCTAGATCCCTTTGGTTGTCCACCTTCACAAAAAGGTAAATCAAAGTCTGCCAACATACCAGGGTCTACTCAAACAGCACCACAACAGCAACAACAAACTCAAACTGCACCACAACAACAACAAACCAACAAAGATAAAGCAATAGACAACTATGCAAATAAAGAAGCTAAAAAAGCTGCTGAAGACAAACAAAAGAGGGCTGACACTTTGGAAGCCAAAGCAGAGTTGTTGGTACAACTAAAAAGGGAACAACAGCAGGAAGTTGAAGATGTGGGATCCTCAAAAAGGAAGAAGATGCCTGCTAAACATGGCAGACAACCACCATCTAAACTGAAAACCACTGCTACTAAAACCTCTGTTGATAAAGCCACTGCTGACAAAACCACTGATAAAACCACAACACCTGAACCTACAACCACCAAACCTACATCTGAACCTAAAATCACATCACCACCCAAATCCCAAACATCTGCTGGTCCTACTAAGGTGCCAACAGATGTTAACACAACCACTGCTTCCACACCACCATCACCAAAAATCTTGTACAAAAGGAAGAGGAAATCAACCTTTATTGTACAGGATGAAAACATACATACATCACCACACACCACCTCAACCACACAATCCACACCTATATCAGCCATTCCACTCTCATCATTTTCACCACACACATCACAATTCAGATCCCATAGACCACCACCAACCATTACACCACTGGCTGTTCAGTATCCCCTTGAACTTGATATACTCAAGGGGGAAATGCAATCCTTCTATAATACTTAACAACCATCTGATAGATTTTTCCCTTCTCTTCCACATTTCCCTATTCCCTTAAACATTGACACATATCTTAAATATAAGGCTGAACAGGCAGATGTTATCATAAAAGAGAAATGCAAAGGGAAGGATGACAAGACTGCTCAGGGCATCCATTCAGCAGAACATAGCAAATTGAGAAGGATTGAAGATTTTGCTAAGATCCTGAGCAATTCCATGTCTGCCATGCCTTTCAGTATTGACATGGAAAAGGAGGTTAGAGAATCCCTTCTTGAACAGATCTTGGCAACCATGCCTTACAAAGCAAACAAGAAACAGTTTGCAGGCTGGACCACTCATGCACTCAGAGAAGAACTCTTAGGAATAGAAAAGTTGGCCAAGAATCCCCAAGCTAAAGTCACTGCCCCTAATTTTGGTAAAGGCAGAGATCCAGCCAGAGCCTTGAAGTTTAAGAGGATGAGACAAGAAATAGTGGCTGCTGATTATGGGGAGATGAGGTCTGTTGCAAGATGGTCTGAGCTGAGGCTGGTTGAAACATACAAGAGACTTGAAGAAAATAGGAAGAAAGATCCCAGCCTACCTAGAAAACCTGTCTACACTAATGAACCACTGATGAAGAGACCTCAACAGGCTTTTACTCTTGACAGCTTACTTGACACTTCTGATCTATCAGTTGCTGCTAGAAGACAGTTCAAGAAACAGAAAGAAATGTCTGAAGAAGATCAGAAGAAGTTTGCTGATACCTACATAAAAGAGGGCCTTTTCAATCAAGTGCACTTTTTCTCAGATCCCACTACTGACAAGCTCAGAGAACTCATTGGGAGACCTCCATCACCAAAATCATCAAGAATAAAAGTGCATCTCAGCAAATCCACTGACTCAAAAATTCTAAAATGGAAAGTCAATAAAGACAACCATGAATTGACTCTGCTCAGGTCAGATGGAAAAGTTCAAAAGATAAGCATGGATGATGCATATAGCCTGTGTGCAAATGATCTCCAAACACTGTTGAACCATGAGCTTGAAAGAGATGTAGAAGACCTATTTGCCTTGGACTTTGAACTTCAATTCAAAGGACAAATCAGAGAAAGTCTGATGAGAAATAAAGATCAAGAATAAAGCTTAGTTTTGGCATCATCTATTCTAGGGGGAGATTGTTGGGTCTGCTGATCTGGAGAAGAACAGATGATTGAAAAGCCAAAATATGCTAACAGTTGATTCCACAAATAAACAGTCTTTACAACATATTCTTCCCAAAAGACTGCTGACCCTAACAACTGTTCCATCCAAACAACTGCTGATACAAAGGACTACTAGAGAACAACTGATAGAGAACAACTGCTGACCAAAGGTCTGATGAAGAAACAACTGCTGATCAAGTAATGAAGACTAAAGGTCTGTTGGAGTCAACAGCACTTAGACTCCAACAGATGTTGCAAGACCATCAGAGTTTTCCCTTAGCAGTAGTTTACCTTACAGTGTTTTGTAATGTAACAGTAGATTGTATAGGGCAGATGTTTTATGTTGTTATTCTGGTAGAGGTCACTATCTTAGGTGACGTCAGCACATGTCACCAGTGGTTTAGGTTTGTCTATAAATAGAACAGTGCTTATACTGTTCTATTACATCACACACAAACATTCTCTCAGACAAACAATCACTGTGTGATCAGGCTGAGGGGGAGTATTTGTACTGATTGTAATCTTTCAATTAATGAAAGCATTTGATCATTGAAAACATTTATTCCTGTTGTTTTGATTATAGTTTATCTTTCCACTGCACTTTCCATATATACTTACATCATTCATTTCTCATCTTATTCTAAATATATCAAAACAATCAAACTCAGATCCTAACACATCTTTAAGATGATTCGGATGGTCAAGAGCTAAAATTAATAACCAAGCACAAAACCACCATGTAGGCGATTTGGATGGTATGAGTTAGAGTTAGGAATGTCAATCCATTAGAATGTTCATGTCACGACCACCTCGTTTATTGAATAAACGTGGGTCTTGGAGACGGGATTTACCCCTTTCTTGTATGGAACTAATCCGGGCTACAAGATGGGTCAAGAGATTGGTAAGGTAGGGTGTAACCACAAACCTTCCAAAAATCGGTTATTATAGTAGTAGGATTAAAGATTGAAAGTATACTTATGATAATACATAATATAACTAGGAGGTTTAAGTAGAGTATGGTGACTTGTTTGGATGAGCCTTGGCTCTCCTTAGTCAACCATTATCATACCACAAATCCATCCAACATTAAATTGTTGGTGGACTTGGTTGGTATCTCTACAAGAAAGATCCTAGAACATAAAAGAACAATGAAAAATAATCGCCTTTGAGGCCTCTTTTTTTGGGGCCCTACCCTTACACATTTCTATGGGTAAGCAAGGGGTAGATGTAACACCCCAACCGATGGCGGAAACATCGGGATGTCACGTATTGATGATTGTTCAGTAGCTCATGGTGAATAATAGATTCCATTAAATGATTTAAATGAATTACATACAATTGTTCTAGAATTTGTACATCAAATTGAATAAAACTATGCACATATCTTCAAGCATCAATTCAAATCTTCAAGCAAATAGAACCTGAAACATGTTAAGTTGAAAATGTTTTGGGTCAACAAAAGTTGGTGAGAATTTCATAGGTTTTTGATAATTGAATAAAAATGTTGTGCAATTCATGTGTCATGTCAATCCAGTCCATATGTGAGAACATACTAGAAATAAATCGAGTGCATAATCAACCCTGATGACTGTTATAATATGATACATACCATAAGCTCATGGTCCAATTGAATATGTTATACGATAACAAACACCCACGCTACCTTTGTAGGAGGCACGTATCCGGGTGGGATTGTCAGTCCAATAGATCTATCCATGTTTACCGCCGGCTTGTACGGAGTTAATGATTATGCTAGAATGGTGCTTACTCTAATCATGCTCAAGACATAATGCAACATAGAAAACACATAGACAGATTGATGATTGAATTGCATGAATGATGTTGTAACATGTTTCACCCCAAAAATGGTGATAAATAGAAAAGGGGCTATGTAAAACTCACCTTGGTAAAATGTTATCTCTTGAAAATAGTGTGTTGCCCAAATGTGTCAAGTATCACCCTATAATAAGGTAATAAATATGTCTAAGTCTATCTAGTCTACAAATGTATACGTTCTAGGGCTTTGAATTGGGGATAATTGCTCGTTTGATTAATATTAAAAATATTCGCCAATTGAGAGAAATTTAGTAAATAAATAACCAAAAATCTTTTTATGAAATTTAAACTTAAGATGGTTACAAGAATGTGTTTAAAGTATAAAAATAATTTTTATAAAATTATTTTCTTTAAAATAGATTATTAAATCTATTTATTACAAATAGCCAATATTTAACTTTAATATTCAAAAATACTAAAATTAAAGAATTATCATTTTAAAAATCATATTTCTGTTCTAAATATTTAAAAATAAATTGTATAAAATTTTGGTGCAAAAATACCAAAAATTGGATTTATTATGATTTAATTATGATTAAATCAAACAAAAATTGCTTAAAAATATTAAATAAATGATTTTTCAGAAATAAAAATCATTTCTGAATAGCTTAATGTTATAAAAACTTAGGATAATTTTTGTGGAAATTTATAAGATCGTTTTGATATTTTAATGGATTTTTATAAATAAAATGGAATAAACTTGATTTATTTATTATATATATTAAATAAATAAATTTTTGAAAACTAAAAATTGGGTGTTGAACTTTTTCATCAGATTAACATAATATAATTTTTGTAGAATTTATAAAAGGGTTTTGGTATTTTAAAATGAATTTTAAATATATAAATGAATATATATATATGTTAAGCTTTTTTTTTTAAAAAAAATGGTGCTTGTGGGACTCGAACCCGGGTGCCCATGGTCACGAGCAGCGATCACAACCACTTGGCCTAGGCCTGTGGTTGTGATTTAAGTCTGTTAAAAATAAAATAAATACACTAGTTCAAATCAGATTATCCCCAAATTGGCATGAACCCTAATTATCTAATCAACCTATATACGTGATTATAGGCCAATTAATCATGGGGCTTATGACATACTAGGGCCGATTAACATACTCAACTAAGGAATTTGATACTTACAAACCAATCTCGTGTGATTCGATGTAGTCAACGAAAAAGTCAACTGTTCAAGATTTCTTTGAAAACGATAGCTTGTTTACAGAATTAGGGAGTGAGGGTTTGTTTTGTGGCGAGTATAAGGTGGAGTGGAAGCCTCAATTTATAGTGTAAAGCTCTGGATCGAAGGAATGGTAAGTGTTGACCAATATTGAATGTATACGCGTGAATTGTACATAATTGGAAACAATTGATTGTGATTGTTCGTGTGTGTTGACTTGGTGATGGCCGATAATCAAGTTTCCAAGTCAATCCCTTGATTAATTACACATAACTTCGCTAATTGATTGGTCAAAAGAAGAAAAAAAAGAAAAAAATAAAAAAAAAAACGAAGTCTGCTGCTGTCTCGCGTCCACAGGGAAGAAGGAACAAGAGACGAAAAGTCTGCTTAAATATAATTAAAGTTGACAATAAACCAACCAAAGTGTGTGTCTCAAGTGGTGGAGTGCGTGTGTGAGGTTAGGCTTGGCGCGGGTTCGAAACCCGGCCAGAGCCCTTTGTGTTTTTTTTTTGATTAAATCTAAAAGGAGGGGAAGGAAAGAAACAAATGGGCTGGACACTGGGCCTGCATCAGTTGGGCTTCAGAAAGGAACAAGGGGTATTGGGTTTGAGTGTGTGGGCTGGACCATGTAGCTGAGTTTGTTTAGCCAAAAAAAAATTAAAAACTTAAAAAAAAGCTGATTATTTTTATTATTATTATTATTATTATTATTATTATTATTATATATACATATATATATATATATATATATAAGTTGTGTGGTCGGGAAATAAAGCTTAGGCACATTATACGTTTTCAAATCTGAAAATTTTTGCGATGTTACAGTAGATCCTAAAGGTTTCTCCAAGGATTTTTAAGAAGGAAATAAGTGAAAAATCAGAAAGAAAGTTGAAGTTTTAAGCCCAAAATCTTACTGATGCAATGCAGAAAGTTTGGCTTGGAAACTTGAAGATTTGGGAGGTTTAGAGAGTGATTTGGAGTGAATAAAGGATTAGAGAGTGTAGGGAAGGGGGTATTTATAGTTGTGGTAAAGGAGTTGGGTAATTAATGGAGTAAATAAGGTAGTTAGGAGTGAGTTACGTGGGGGTTAATTTTGGTTGTTTATGAGATGGTTCTAGTGGTTATATGTTGTTGTGGACCTCTAGTTTTAAAAGAGAAAGTAAAAACGAACGACAATATTGATTTATATATGGATTTATGTTGTATGTTGTCATTTGGAGACAAAAGTCGAAATGCTAAGTCACGATTTTCTTTTCTTTTTTTTTCTTAAAGTATTATTATTAATAATATATATGTTTAATTAAAATATATATATATATATATATATATATTAAGATCTTAACTAAATCAGTTTCTAGTTATAATGCCTAAATTGAATAGGATAAAATATAATGACGATTCGTCATGTATTGGTAGGAGTAGCATAAAAGAAGCGAATAAAGGCGAACTTGGAATTTGTTAAATATAGAATTTAAAATACATGAAAAAGTAAAAATCACGAGATGTTTCAGTCTCCCCTACTTTAGAAAATTCCGTCCCGAAATTTCCTTGAGAGTTGACCTTTTGAAAGTAGGTATGTGGTTTGATATGGGTTTAATAAGAACAAATACTAGTTAGTTTATTATTTTTAAATCGAATACGGTATCTAGTCACTGTGCGATAATTATGCTCATAAGAGAAATACTTTTAAAATTTTAACCCAAGGTCGTATGTAGGAATTTGACAGTTTAACCGACTAAAACATTTTTGTGAATAGTGAAAGAAAAAAGAAAGGTACGTATAAGTAGGTTTGCGTATGGAGTTAATGCAGCAAATTTTTGGGAAGATAAGTAAATATAATGTATGAAATAGTAAAAATTTTGTGAAGATAGGTAAGTACACTGTGTATGAGAGACAGTACAAATTTTAGGAAAATAAGTAATTATATGGCATAACATATATAAAATAAAAGTTTTGGAACATTAGTTTTTATACTGTATAACATATAAGAAGTAGTAGAAATCTTGGCTTGTAGAAAAAAAATTTCTTTGGGTAGTTTGGTGGAATAGTAAATATGTGAGAATAATGAGTGACTAGATGTGGGGATGAGTAGTTTTTAGTAAAAGATATTTGTTTTGCACAAGGTCGAAAATTTTATTAGGAAAACTTTATAAAAGGCGATTAAATAAACAAGAAATCGGACTATTTGAAAACAACTTTTTGACGAAATAAATATTAGTTATTTACTTTTGAAATCCAGTATATAATTAGTCAAGAAAATATAAGAAATGAGAGGCAAATATTGTTTTAAGTGTATAAATGCTCTTAGAGGTTAAGGCCAAAATTTACGGGACTTAGAACGAGATTCTTGATAATGGGAGGATTGCTGATTAAGCAAGGAAAGGCACGAGGGAAAAAACAAAGTTGATAGAGAATGCAAGTATAGATTATTCATAGCAAGGATGATGTTGCATAGTAGAGAGTGTGGTTCATAACAAGGTTATAACATGCACGAAGGATAAATAATGTAAGCGTAATTATACTAGCAACTATAACATGAGGGTATCACAAATGGTAAATAATGAAGGTGTTGACCAAAACTTTAACTCGACACCCAAAACTTCTCATGGCACGAATAGCTCTACTTTTGGTAGTATGACAGGACATTTATGTATAGGATGTACCGGTGGCGTATCCACCATGTCGTTATCATACCTCATCCGTGTTGTTATTCAAGTCATGATAGGTTACACACACTGGGACTTGTTATGTTTTCCATGCGCCCAATTTTTGTAATTACGTGTGCACCCGTAATTATTCCAATTGTCGCATGATCCACATAATTCGTCTTAGTTATGTGTGGGTTGACGCAAATTATTTATACAAAGGAAACGACATTAAACTAAGACATTAAACAGTTTTGATGTTATAAACATAGCAAGCAACGTGACATATAAACACATAATGTGAATAGGCATTAAGCAAGTTTTTAATGCTGTTAACCGTACGTGTTTTTGGCGTAGATGTATGGTTTCATGACATAATGGTGCACACTTGTGCATATGTGGTTATGTTCATATATATAAAATCTAACAGAAGTGTAGACAATTTTATTCTTAATGAAAATGTTCACGTGTAAAATGTTTTGACTGTGGGCAACATAGAATTCGGGTTTATTACAATTGAGTTTTATGGGTACGCGAGAAATTTTTAGCTTTTCAAGACTGAGGGTCAAGTTTGATGGTAGAAGAATTTAGTCCGTTGGATGTTAAAGAAAATAGATTTAATTGAGGTGGGGAAAATTTAGTGTAAAAGTCTTACCGAAGATGGACGTTTGATTTATGAAAAATACATTTTATTAAGCGAGGAAAATAGTTTATTGAGAATTTTAGTTTGGCGTTGGTGAATATTTTGACTCGTAATACGATTTCAAGGGAAAAGGTTTTGGGATTATATGTTGTCCTGGATGGTATCGCTGGAGTTTGGAGTTGGGTTTGTTGGTGTCCCAAGGTTAGGGAGAAACTTGATTAATTATTGGGCAATAAGACTCGCCAGTTGGTTGAGATCGATGTTGTTGAGACGGGAAGACATCTACGAGAATCATACATAGGAAAATTTGCATGAGCGTTTTTAAAAAAGGTGACTTTTGAATTTAGGAAATAAGTTACTAGAATTTTGGTTAACAATGAAAAGCTTGCGGGTAAGATTAAATCGGTGAAATTGTGCAAATTTAGATTAACAAAATACATAAGCTCAAGTTGTTCTCATAGATTTAGTATGCAAGTTCAAGTTACATGTATAGGACGCAAGTTTCACATTGTCCAAATAGCGTAACACGTATGTATAAACAAGTATAGTGCACTTTGTTAACATAATGGAGTTTTGATTTATGTTGGTTGTGATTATTAGTATTGTTTGGAGATCGCGAGAGTTGATTGTAAATGCGAGTCTTGAGATTGTACGTGAGTGAAATAAATCGAATATATAATGAAAACATAATTGAAAGTAGTATTAGCATAAAAAGAAAGGCTCGTTAAAAAAATAAATGGAGTTTTCCGGAACGGAACTAAGACTAACCAAAGTGATTCGAATGTTACCATTGAGTTTGGAAACATGCTTTGGCCTAATAGGTGGAAATACTCTCGCCGAAATTTTCGGTTAACGGTATTCACCCTTCCAGTTACTACATGTCCCTTGTCGTTGAAAATTTGAGACTTTGGGGAGATCGAAAAAAAAGTCAAGGGTTGAAACTAGTCGCTAAGTTGCGGATTTCACTCCTATCTTAGCGGTGTTGTTTCTTGAGTGTGGTTTTTGCACTTGTCCAACGAGATAGGAAAAATTAATTCCAATACTCAATTGGTAAGTGTCACACCCTCAAATTTCCACTTGCAGAGTTTTACCTCGAGGCGCGTGACAAACCAGGATCTAAGTCAATGGTCACAATAAACGACACTATACGATATGAAAACAACGTAAACTGCCATTGAGATTCAAAACCGTTCTAACACAGCGGAAGCAAAATGTATTATTACAACTCAAAAGTAAAACTCAAAGTCTGAAATGTTTAACAAAACATGCTTATGATTCCTAGACGCCATGAGACTCCGTGCGCCTATCGACAGCTGCTACCTTAGCGACCTGAGACAAACATGCTAAAAACATCAGCAAATAATGCCGGTGAGTTCATAGGTTTTTAATGAATACTGACTCCAATGAATACTGACTCCCAAATGAATACCCATGGTCAATCCAGACCACATGCATGAAAAACATATGAATACCTATTACTATTGCGATTGGAAAACCATTACTGGACTCGAATACTGTGAATACTGAAGACGTGCCCGAATGAATACTGAATAGTGAATACTGCATACTGAATACCTAAGAGACAACATGTACCCGTCCGACCTCCAGTCGACGACTGGGGCAGGTCAAGCCCAAATAGATCTATCCACATTTCCCCCGTTGTGCATCCCCGCACATTCATGGTTCTCCCCGGGACTTCCAAAGATCGCATAGTAATATAATGAATACTCCAAAACATAATGAATACTTGAAAACATAATGAATACTCCAAAACCCAATGAATTCGTGAATACCAAAACATAGTTGACACACCTTTCATGAAAACATAGTTGAAACGCCTTTTATGAAAACATAGCTGACACACGTTTAAAGAATACAGCATGTTTTCTCCCCCGAAAATGTAAAACCAGTAAAAGAGTGGGGCCGTGAAACTCACCTTAGAGTGCGCCTTCAGATACTTAGAATTCCAACACATGTATAATGACCCAACTTAGTGACAACCTATCAATGAGTTTGAATAAGTGTATTGACTACAAACCCGAAGGTTAACTAGTCCCCGATTGTCCAGATCTTGACTACGTGTGTTAAAAGTGCGTTTAAACGTTAACCGGACATACCAGACAGACCCGACATCCCGTTGGTGACCCATTACATCAATTAGTCATGCACATAAGGTTAACACATAACTTTCAAGCATAAAGCACTTTGTTTGCATCAAAAATCGCATATACGAAGTCGTAAGGTCGAATCGGGAGTTTCCTGTGTTTGGTTCGCCGCCAAGGGCTTCTGGTTCGACCCATGGACCCTTGGTTCAACCCTCATGATGTTCATTCAACCTATTCACAAGTTCATTTGACCTAACACATGTTTATTTGACCCTAACTAATGTTTATTCGACCTTAACGTATGTTAATATGACCCTAACACGTGTTAATTCACACCCGGGCACCCAGATTCGACCCCAGGCACCCACATTCGACCCCCAGACACCCACATTCGACCCTATGGTGCTACATTCGACCCATTAGAGCCACGTTCGACCCTTTTGAGCCACGTTCAACCCTTTTTGAGCCACGTTCGACCCTTTTGAGCCACGTTCGACCCTTTGAACCACGTTCGACCCTTTTGAGCCATGTTCGACCCTTTTTGAGCCACGTTCGACCCTTTTGAGCCACATTCGACTCTTTTGAGCCACGTTCGACCCTTTTGAGCCACATTCGACCCCACGAAGGGTCGAATGAGTTCCACGTTCGACCCTTTGCTGTAGAACTTCATAAAACACACCAAAATGCATCTAAACGGTCTGAAAACATCACGAAACATCACCAATCACAGCAGTCAACTATCATTAACATATTCCTACAAAACCCTACCAATTTTATCCCGAAATCCGTCCGTTTTGCAAGTTACCCAAAATAGTAAATTATGGAGATGTCACATCAAACGCATGCAATCTTTACCCAATTAGGAAACTTTCTGAAATCAATCAATAATCAACTTAATATACTTAGATTATCATGAACAAGAAACCGCCAATCATATCCTTCTCACTATCATCATGAACAAGCCCTAGATCTAACCCAAAATCCCCAAAATGAGCAGAACATCATCAATAATCAATTGTAACCTATCTCAATCATAAATCATCATCAATAACAGTCCTAGATCATTGTTATAACATCTATACAGCAATCAATCATCAAACAATACATAACACCACATAAAAAACTATTAACACATGTTAATTTGTATGAAAACTCATTGTTTATGAATAGGTTTTGTTTAGAAAGATATTAGGAAGGTTTTTATCCATGAAAACATGTTTGAATCAGATCTGGACTCTCGGGGTTTAATGAAAACGAATTGGAATGCTTTAAAAATGATTTAGAATAAAGAACATACCTTAGATCTTTGTTTAGAAGATGTTTGTAGGTTAGATTATAGAAAACAAGGGCAAAAACTCCTTCCCTAGTGATTAAAGTTGCTAGAGAGTGTTTAGAGGCGTTTAGGGTTTGTGAAATAGTGAAAAATGACAAAGTGTGGTATTTATACTAGTCCACATTCCCCTTTCTCATGGTCGAATGTACCCACATTCACCCCTTGCTCAGGGTCGAATGTACCTTTACTGGTCGAATGAACTTCTATTGTTTTCACATCCTAGGTTCGCCCCTTTATTGAGGGTCGAACCAAGCTCAATTCCCAGGTTCGCCCCTACGCTATGGGTCGAACCTGGACCTGTGTTTTCTAGTTTTTCCAGTTTGTCGTGTTTAACGCATTTTAACGCATCCTAACACATGAACATGCAATCTTAATCTATGTTTAACATATATAAGCATGGATAATCATCTACACATCGTTCAAACACATATTTGCATATAATCCACCATATAAGAATCAATCTACGCGTAACACCTAATTTAGTTTATGTAATTCACCAACAACGGGACTCGTAACGTGTGTGTGTGTGTGTGTGACTAACCCAATGATCCTCCAAATCATTGAAACCTGGACAATACGGACTGTGTTCCGACTCGACTGACCCCGTCAAGTATGTTTAATAAACGTTTTTCACTAAGGTAGACTTATGTGTTTATAAAATGTTAACCCAACTTGCCGGGTGTCATATCATCCCCCTGTTGAAAGAATTTTCGTCCTGAAAATTTCCCGAAGTCAAAGAGAACGAAGCGATAAAAAGAAAAAATTTCCCGGTCGTCACATCATACCCCTGTTGAAAGGAATCTCGCCCCGAGATTCACTCTTCGACAATAATGAGTGTCGACCTAACCCAAGTAACGTTTCCCAGAACGCAAACGAAATGATAACCACGAACAAAAGATGATATCAACAGATACTCTATGCCAGGGAATCGCCCTCCCTAAAGTGAATACAAAATAATGAATCCTCCTGATCGAAGGCCTACTAGAGACTACTGTGATCGGTATAAATGATACACCGGTACCATCCAACTAGCATCTATAAGGGACCCACATCAGACCCATGAATGCAAAACGATGACCAAATACCAAACTGAATGCACACAATGAATACGAATCGCCAAACAATGTGAATGAGAATGAATACAATGTAACACCCCAACCGATGGCGGAAACATCGGGATGTCACGTATTGATGATTGTTTAGTAGCTCATGATAATACATATGTTTAAATAATCCTTTATTACATTACAATATTGAATTACATTAAAGTCTACATCAAATAATCAAACAAAGCTTAAAACTTCAAATATCTCCTCATGCTAGCTCTAGACTTCATGCATCAGTATTTCCTGTTGAGTTTGGAAAAATGGGGGGGGGGGTCAACTAGAAGTTGGTGAGAATACATAATCCATGTTAAGCATATAGTTTAAGTATAAAAGTTTAGCAATTCGTATGTCTATCGTAAATTTAAGTCTACATGAATAGTATAATATGTTGACATAATCAAACCTCCGACTAGTTTAGGTCCATCCCGTCATCTACGGTTCACCTTAGTAATATGTTGAACGATAACAATCACCCACGTTACCTATGTAGGAGGTACACGTATCCGGGTGGGGTTGTCAATCCAATAGATCTATTATTGAGTATCGCCGGCTTGGCCATAGCTAATGATTATGTAAATGTTGAAACTCGTTGAAACTCGTTGAAACTGTTGACTAATTCATGAGGCAATAAAGTTTACTACTAGACATGCATGTTGAATTGCTTAAATAATTGTTGCAAGTATAAAGAATCGCATAAACATGGTTACGTAAACTCACCTTAGCAAAGTATTAAGTCTCGAGAAATAGAATATGTGTAGCCCCAAAGTTGCCAATTACAAGACCTTATAATCAAAGCTTCAATTATAGAAGTAATAGACTATAGAAGAAAGGTATGAGGGAAAGTTTAATCGGATTGAAACAATCGATTTAGAGGTGCAAAGTATAATGGGTCATAGGTGGGTTTTTATACTAGTTTTGGATTCAATTAGCCATTAAAATTGGTCAACACCATAAAGTAAGGTTTTATGATGAATTGACTATTTGACTAAGACTTTGACTGTTTGACTAAGACTTTGACTAGGACTTTGACTATTTGACTCAAGGCTTTATTTAAAAAAAAAATCTTGTATGTGAAAAAAAAGAATTTAGAATCATATTATTATTCTTATTATTATTATTATTTATATACATTTATGTATGTATATAAGTTGTGAGTTAGGATAAATAAAGACTTAGGCACATTTGTATAATATTAATGATAAAGGTGTAATAAAATATATATATATATATATAAGGGCTTTTTATGTATTAAAATTTTGGGGAAAATTTTGCACTGTTACAGTCTCCCCTACTTTTGGAAACTTCGTCCCGAAGTTTATTGAAAACACAGGGTTGAAGGTGATTGGGTAGAAATTAGGACAAGGGTGGTTTGGGAAGTTTCGAGTTAAGGCATGACATAAATTTATAGGTAATAGAATAAACTGTTTCGAATAATTTGGGTAAGAGTTTTGATATGTGTGAGTTTTAAGGGTTGGATTAGGTTCATCTGAAATAGCAAGGAGAATAAGAATCTTAAGTTTTAGGAGTCCTAAAAGGAATGAGTTGATGGACTATTGAAAGATTAAATGAACTACCAGATAACTAAGGTTTATAATTGGTCAACTACCGAAAACCTTGATAGAATTTCACACTACCTTAACGTACCTGTAAATTCATGATTACGTTCCGGACCGCAATCACCAATTTACCTTACATTAGGGTTTTGTGTCCTTCTGTAACTCTAGACACACATGTAAAATAATATGATTAACCATGTATCCAAAAATCAGTCCAACTGTTGAGCAGGAAAAAGACTTCTACCAGTCAGTGAGTAGGAACCTCTACCGATTGTTGAGCAGATATGATAGCCTCTACCAGTCGTTGAGCAGGTTGTAGGGCCTCTACCGACTGTTGAGCAGACATGATGACCTCTACCAATCGTTGAGTAGGTTATTTTGTACTCTACTAACTGTTGAGCAAGTACTTCATCCTCTATCAGTTGTTTGATTAAGTGTACCAATTATTACACACATGAATTGCAAATTGATAATATGTACATGTAAGCAATCAAGTATCAAGTATAGCATACGAGTTGTAATAGAGTTGCCCTAGATAAGGTTAATGACTCTAGGTGTGTCTATAGTAAATAGCTTATATTCCATGAATTCTAGTTTCAAATGTTCAAATAAGGCAAATAGTCGAATCCTCATGTATAACTAAGGATTATGTTTGATGCAACACACAATCAAGTTTCAATAGTTTGGTTATCATGGGTAACTAGCTCATGTGTGAGAAGGTGAAGGATATGAATTTAGTTCTTGAGAGGATGATGAAAAATTCTTGAAGCAGAATCAAAGTTGTGAGAGATAGTGAATGTGAAGATAGTTGATAAAGAGTTTATTTTATAGTATGGAGATTATATGATTTGAGTAGGGTGTTGAATATTTAAAAAGTGGCTAAGATGGTAAGGTGAAGTGTGATTGTGAAATCCATGGATGGTTATGAAATGAGATTGATTTAAGATGTAAAATTTTGAGATTTTTGAGCTTAGTTTAAGGAAGGTGAGTGTAATCATTTATTCATTAATTAAAACGAATAAACGAAAACGTTGACTTATCAAAACTTCTAGATTCTAATAACATAGTGAAGACATGCTTTAGCCTATAAGTGAACACTCATCCCGAGAATTCCCAGGTAGGCATCCGGGTCCCTCGTCTGATTGGGATATATGCGCAATGCCAGTCCTAGACAGAAAACTCAGAATACAGGCGTTCACCCTTCCAGATTGCACGTGTTCGTTATTAAAATCTAGAACTTCGACGAGATCTCAAGGTGGTTCAGGCTAAACCTGAGGATTGTCCTATTATTCTAAGAGTAGATCTTGTGATGGAGAGCAATCTGTAACACCCCAACCGATGGCGGAAACATCAGGATGTCACGTATTGATGATTGTTCAGTAGCTCATGATAATACATATGTTTAAATAATCCTTTATTACATTACAATATTGAATTACATTAAAGTCTACATCAAATAATCAAACAAAGCTTAAAACTTCAAATATCTCCTCATGCTAGCTCTAGACTTCATGCATCAGTATTTCCTGTTGAGTTTGGAAAAATGGGGGGGTCAACTAGAAGTTGGTGAGAATACATAATCCATGTTAAGCATATAGTTTAAGTATAAAAGTTTAGCAATTCGTATGTCTATCGTAAATTTAAGTCTACATGAATAGTATAATATGTTGACATAATCAAACCTCCGACTAGTTTAGGTCCATCCCGTCATCTACGGTTCACCTTAGTAATATGTTGAACGATAACAATCACCCACGTTACCTATGTAGGAGGTACACGTATCCGGGTGGGGTTGTCAATCCAATAGATCTATTATTGAGTATCGCCGGCTTGGCCATAGCTAATGATTATGTAAATGTTGAAACTCGTTGAAACTCGTTGAAACTGTTGACTAATTCATGAGGCAATAAAGTTTACTACTAGACATGCATGTTGAATTGCTTAAATAATTGTTGCAAGTATAAAGAATCGCATAAACATGGTTACGTAAACTCACCTTAGCAAAGTATTAAGTCTCGAGAAATAGAATATGTGTAGCCCCAAAGTTGCCAATTACAAGAGCTTATAATCAAAGCTTCAATTGTAGAAGTAATAGACTATAGAAGAAAGGTATGAGGGAAAGTTTAATCGGATTGAAACAATCGATTTAGAGGTGCAAAGTATAATGGGTCATAGGTGGGTTTTTATACTAGTTTTGGATTCAATTAACCATTAAAATTGGTCAACACCATAAAGTAAGGTTTTATGATGAATTGACTATTTGACTAAGACTTTGACTGTTTGACTAAGACTTTGACTAGGACTTTGACTATTTGACTCAAGGCTTTATTTAAATAAAAAAAAAATCTTGTATGTGAAAAAAAAGAATTTAGAATCATATTATTATTATTATTATTATTTATATACATTTATGTATGTATATAAGTTGTGAGTTAGGATAAATAAAGACTTAGGCACATTTGTATAATATTAATGATAAAGGTGTAATAAAATATATATATATATATATATATATATATATATATAAGGGCTTTTTATGTATTAAAATTTTGGGGAAAATTTTGCACTGTTACATACAAGTATAAAGAGAATCCACAGTATCAGGATCCTCCTGGTTCTCCCTAGCGCCAATGAAATAAAAACGACCCGGAGCCGCTCGGCTGCCACCCTCGTTGTTCCCAGCATCACCTGCAGTCCCTTGCTTCAGCTTAGAACAATCCCGCTTGAAGTGTCCATTATCCCCACAGTGATAACATCCCTTCCTCCCGTGAGGAGTAGTAGCAGTGGTAGTAGCAGTAGTGGCCTGTGCCAGTTGTAGCTGAAGAGTAGTCCTACAGTCCTTAGAATGATGACCAAAACGCTGGCACCGACGACAGCGAAACTTCTCACAATCACCCGTATGATGAAACCCACACTCACCACACTTTGGGAGTTTCCCAGTATAACCCCCAGAACTCTGCTTGGATGACGCTCCCACAACCTCCTGTTTCTTCGCCTGCAGCTGGGACGACCCAGCGCTCTTTCCAGCACTCTCCCACTTCCTCTTGTTGTCCGCAGGGGCTTTCAAAGCCGCACCCCTCGGAGGTAGAACGCCCTCAGCAACCTTCATGTTGGTCAGCTTGTGAGCTGCCGGAACAGGAGCCAACATAGTAGTGTGATCAGCGACAGCAACAAGCCCAGCAATCTCCGGCACCAACCCAGCAACGTAGTGCTCAGTCCTCCGGTACTCCGGTGTAGCCAAACCAGGGCACATCACGGCCAACTTGTTGTGCCTAGCAGTAAACACCTCGATCTCTGACCCGACCATCTTCAGATTCCAAAACTCGTGTTCCAGCTTCATAATCTCATCTCTTGGGCAATACTCCGCCCTCAACATCTGAACAAACTCGGACCACGGCATAGCATTGGCCTCACCCAGACCAAGATTCGCAGTGGTGGAGTTCCACCAAGTCAAAGCGTGTCCCTCCAGAGTAGCAGAAGTATACTTGACGCGATCAGCGTCGGGACAGTTACACATAGCAAACACCGATTCGATCTTCTCCAACCACCGAAGTAGTCCCACTGCTCCTTCAGTCCCATTGAAGTAATGGGGCTTACAGTCCATGAACTTCTTGTAGGTGCACCCAGACTGCACCTGATTAGTATTTCCCAAGGTCTGCTGAGCAGCCTAGAAAGCAGCCAACGCAACGTTCAACTGCTACTGCAACATGTTCTCCAACTCCGCCTGAGTCATGGTGATGTTCCCACCACCTCGTCCACCGCCATTACGACCCCCGCCGCCACCACGGCGTCCACCAGCACGTCCACCAACGCGACCAGACATGTTCTGCCACACATGAGACGAGATACTCAATACCGCTATCGGATCAAGCTACAAGTAACCAAATGAATTCAGAACGTGGTTCCGGCATGACCATTAGTCCGAACACGAAGTCCACCAATATTTTCTTACATTTCGATTTATGATTTCGTGTGCACCCGAAATAATAAATCGCTCTACATGGTCCTCTAGGCGTGCTCCTAGCTAGAACTTCCAATCACCCGACACCCACATTCCTAAAAGAAACTGTTATCGCACGAGGATCCCAAAGGGAACAGTCACTCAGGAGTGTACTATGACAAGTACTAGTGCATGATAGTGTGTGTGTAGGCAAGTATGTACATTAGAGCATAGAGGGGAGATATCCAAATCCCGGAAAAATCTCAAAAGTGTGCCGAAGCCACCCCATTGTACACTATTGCCAAGTATAAGCGATAAGCCTCTTCATCTTCAAACCCGAAGAAGAAGATAGAATAAGTGTAGAAATAGTCCAAAGATAGATAATACGATACTGTGTGATGAGGACACCGACACCCCGACAAGGTTAGTATGTTTACCAAATGACACGACTCGTAACTATGTGTGACCTTCTAACGTGTGTGATACTCGGCTATAGACTAGACTCTACATGCAGTCCTAGTTCACTATAACCATTGGCTCTGATACCAATTTGTCACACCCTCAAATTTCCACTTGCAGAGTTTTACCGCGAGGCGCGTGACAAACTAGGATCTAAGTCAACGGTCACAATAAACGACACTATATGATATGAAAACAACGTAAACTGCCATTGAGTTTCAAAACCGTTCTAACACAGCGGAAGCAAAATGTATTATTACAACTCAAAAGTAAAACTCAAAGTCTGATATGTTTAACAAAACATGCTTACGATTCCTAGACGCCGTGAGACTCCGTGTGCGTATCGACAGCTGCTACCTTAGCGACCTAAGACAAACATGCTAAAACGTCAGCAAATAATGTCGGTGAGTTCACAAGTTTTTAATGAATACCGACTCCAATCAATACTGACTCCCAAATGAATACCCATGGTCAATCCAGACCACATGCATGCAAAACATATGAATACCTGTTACTACTGCGATTGGAAATCCATTACTGGACTCGAATACTGTGAATACTGAATACGTGCCCGAATGAATACTGAATACTGCATACTGAATACCTAAGAGACAACATGCACCCGCCCGACCTCCAGTCAACGAGTGGGGCAGGTCAAACCCAAATAGATATATCCACATTTCCCCCGTTGTGCATTCCCGCTCATTCATGGTTCTCCCCGGGACTTCCAAAGATCGCATAGTAATATAATGAATACTCCAAAACATAATGAATACTCCAAAACCCAATGAATTCGTGAATACCAAAACATAGTTGACACACCTTTCATGAAAACATAGTTGAAACGCCTTTTATGAAAACATAGCTGACACACGTTTAAAGAATACAGCATGTTTTCTCCTCCAAAAATGTAAAACCAGTAAAAGAGTGGGGCCGTGAAACTCACCTTAGAGTGCGACTTCAGATACTTAGAATTCGAACACGTGTATGATGACCCAACTTAGTGACAACCTATCAATGAGTTTGAATAAGTGTATTGACTACTAACCCGAAGGTTAACTAGTCCCCGATTGTCCAGATCTTGACTACGTGTGTTAAAAGTGCGTTTAAACGTTAACCGGACATACCAGACAGACCCGACATCCTGTTGGTGACCCATTACATCAGTTAGTCATGCACATAAGGTTAACACATAAGTTTCAAGCATAAAGCACTTAGTTTGCATCAAAAATCGCATATACGAAGTCGTAAGGTCGAATCGGGAGTTTCCTGTGTTTGGTTCGCCCCCAAGGGCTTCTGGTTCGACCCATGGACCCTTGGTTCAACCCTCATGATGTTCATTCAACCTATTCACAAGTTCATTTGTCCTAACACATGTTTATTTGACCCTAACATTTGTTTATTCGACCGTAACGTATGTTAATTTGACCCTAATACGTGTTAATTCGCCCCCGGCCACCCAGATTCGACCCCAGGAACCCACATTCGACCCCCAGACACCCACATTCGACCCTATGGTGCTACATTCGACCCATTAGAGCCACGTTCGACCCTTTTGAGCCACGTTCGACCCTTTTTTAGCCACGTTCGACCCTTTTGAGCCACCTTCGACCCTTTTGAGCTACGTTCGACCCTTTTGAGCCACATTCGACCCTTTTGAGCCACATTCGACCCCACGAAGGGTCGAATGAGTTCCACGTTGGACCCTTTGCTGCAGAACTTCATAAAACGCACCAAAACGCATCTAAACGGTTTGAAAACATCACGAAACATCACCAATCACAGCAGTCAACTACCATTAACATATTCCTACACAACCCTACCAATTTTATCCCGAAATCCGTCCGTTTTGCAAGTTACCCAAAATAGTAAATTATGGATATGTCACATCAAACGCATGCAATCTTTACCCAATTAGGAAACTTTCTGAAATTAATCAATAATCAACTTAATATACTTAGATTATCATGAACAAGAAACCCCCAATCATATCCTTCTCACTATCATCATGAACAAGCCCTAGATCTAACCCAAAATCCCCAAAATGAGCAGAACATCATCAATAATCAATTGTAACCTATCTCAATCATAAATCATCATCAATAACAGTCCTAGATCATTGTTATAACATCTATACATCAATCAATCATCAAACAATGCATAACCCCACATAAAACACTATTAACACATGTTAATTTGTATGAAAACTCATTGTTTATAAATAGGTTTTGTTTAGAAAGATATTAGGAAGGTTTTATTCATGAAAACATGTTTGAATCAGATCTTGGCTCTTGGGGTTTAATTAAAACGAATTGAAATGCTTTAAAAATGATTTAGAATAAAGAACACACCTTAGATCTTTGTTTAGAAGATGTTTGTAGGTTAGATTATAGTAAACAAGGGCAAAAACTCCTTCCCTAGTGATTAAAGTTGCTAGAGAGTGTTTAGAGGCGCTTAGGGTTTGTGAAATGGTGAAAAATGACAAAGTGTGGTATTTATACCAGTCCACATTCGCCCATTTCGCATGGTCGAATGTACCCACATTCGCCCTTTGCTCAAGGTCGAATGTACCTTTACTAGTCGAATGAACTTCTATTGTTTTCACATCCAAGGTTCACCCCTTTATTGAGGGTCGAACCAAGCTCATTTCCCAGGTTCGCCCCCACGCTATGGGTCGAACCTAGACCTGTGTTTTCTAGTTTTTCCAGTTTGTCGTGTTTAACGCATTTTAACGCATCCTAACACATGAACATGCAATCTTAATCTATGTTTAACATATATAAGCATGGATAATCATCTACACATCGTTCAAACACATATTTGCATATAATCCACCATATAAGAATCAATCTACGCGTAACACCTCATTTAGTTTATGTAATTCACCAACAACAGGACTCGTAACATGTGTGTGTGTGTGTGTGTGACTAACCCAATGATCCTCCAAATCATTGAACCCTGGACAATACGGATAGTGTTCCGACTCGACTGACCCCGTCAAGTATGTTTAATAAACGTTTTTCGCTAAGGTAGAATTATGTGTTTATAAAATGTTGACCCAATTTGCCGGGTGTCACAGTAAGTTTCCACTAGAACGAGAGGTTGTGAAATTTCCACCAAGGTAAGGAATTCACGCCTATCTTGGTTTAGTTTCAAAAACACAAAGAATTAATGCGGATTGAAAGTTGTCACCAAAGTGAGGGTTTCACTCCTATTTTAGTGACTTCCTTTCGTTTGTGGTATAAGAGTGTCTTTGAGTGTAGTAGAATCCACCATAAGGAAGGTAAATTTTATAGTCCACAAGATTAGAGCAGAAACAATTTAGGGAGAACAAGTATCTTTAGCATGAAGAAGGAATGGTTAATAAGAGGTTCCTAACTATAGTATAGGTCAAACATGGCAATTTTTCCTAATTCCCTATAGTCATGGCTCTGATACCAATCTGTCACACCCCAACCGATGGCGGAATACATCCAGGCGCGAGTTGTGATAGATTGTTCAAAGACTTCATGATACTAGAATTTGTGACAAATAATTTAAAGGTTTCATTTCATAATACTAAAAGCAAGAAGTACAAATTGTTCAAAAAGAAATACAACATTTATAGAGATCAAAGATTAAAGCGGTGCATTTCTAAGTCCAATCCTAATGAGTTTCTTGAATCAACACATCAAATATTTCCTGCAACATGTATAAAATATCCGTCAACACATAAAGCATTGGTGAGCATACTAGTTTTGACCTACATACATAGTATAAGAAAGTTTTACTCAAATCATCATGTCATAGTCATGCGTATACAGAACCATACCAAAGGCATCAACACTCGAATACACAATTGAGAAAAACTTAACTTGGCCCATAAAGGGGGCGGTGTGTCACTCCTATAGCGTTATACATGTAAGGTGGGTTGTATGCTAATAGACATTTGTATGTAAGAATTAGATTCTAGCATGGCATATCATATAAGCATTAGATTGAGCATAAGAGTATAAGAGTATGAAATCGTTTAAGGTTTTTATATAGATACATGTTGAGTCCCAAAGAATTAAAGAGTAAAAGGGGACAAGTATGAACTCACCTTAGGGTGCGTTAATAAATTCCCAAAAACAGGTCTTGAGAATTGAAGATTTTAGCTCCGAATAACTAGAATTAGAAAGGAATGCGTTTTGGGTTCAAGAGTTGGATTATTAGATTCAAGAGAGTCAAGCAAGCCTTTTAGGCAAACCAAAACACAAATCATCTTTAAGATGATTCGGATGGTCAAGAGCTAAAGTTAATAACCAAGCACAAAACCACCATGTAGACAATTTGGATGGTATGAGTTAGAGTTAGGAATGTGAATCCATTAGAATGTTCATGTCACGACCACTTCGTTAATGGAATAAACGTGGGTCTTGGACACGGGATTTACCCCTTTCTTGTATGGAACTAATCCGGGCTACAAGATGGGTCAAGAGATTGGTAAGGTAGGGTGTAACCACAAACCTTCCAAAAATCGGTTATTAGAGTATTAGGATTAAAGATTGAAAGTATACTTATGATAATACATAATATAACTAGGAGGTTTAAGTAGAGTACGGTGACTTGTTTGGATGAGCCTTGGCTCTCCTTAGTCAACCATTACCATACCAGAAATCCATCTAACCTTAAGTTGTTGGTGGACTTAGTTGGTATCTCTACAAGAAATATCCTAGAACATAAAAGAACAATGAAAAATAATCGCCTTTGAGGCCTCTTTTTTGGTACCCTCCCCTTACACATTTTTGTGCATAAGCAAGGGGTAGATCCTAGAGGTTTCTCCAAGAAGTTTTAAGAAGGAAAGAAGTGAAAAATTAGAAAGAAAGTTGAAGTTTTAAGCCCAAAAACTTACTGATGCAATACAGAAAGTTTGTCTTGAAAACTTGAAGATTTGGGAGATTTAGAGAGTGATTTGGAGTGAATAAAGGATTAGAGAGTGTAGGGAAGTGGGTATTTATAGTTGTGGTAAAGGGGTTGGGTAATTAATGGAGTAAATAAGGTGGTTAGGAGTGAATTAGGTGGGGGTTAAGTTTGGTTGTTTATGAGATGGTTCTAGTGGTTATATGCTGTTGTGGACCTCGAGTTTTAAAATAGAGTAAAAACGAACGACAATATTGAGTTATATATTGATTTATGTTGTATGTTGTCATTTGGAGACAAAAGTCAAAATGCTACGTCACGATTTTCTTTTCTTTTTTTTTCTTAAAGTATTATTATTATTAAAAATATATATGTTTTATTTAAAATAAATAAATAAATATATATTAAGATCTTAACTAAATGAGTTTCTAGTTATAATGCCTAAATTGAATAGGATAAAATATAATGACGATTCGTCATGAATTGGTAGGAGTAGCATAAAAGAAGCGAATAAAGGTGAACTTGTAATTTGTTAAATATACAATTTAAAATACACGAAAAAGTAAAAATCACGTGATGTTACACATACAAACTAATACAGTCAAGCAAGAAATAACTTCTTGATCTCATTTATTACACCACTTGTATTCAAGTTTGGAAACATATGAGGTACCACTTCAGGAGTAGAATATTGTTATTATCAACTGCCAGGTGTGTTAAAAGTTTAAGAAATACTTTTACCTAAAAAAACTATAACAATATACATGAATCCTTACTCCAAGTCTTGAATATCAAAATTCATACGTCTGATTTCTTTTAGAGGTCGTCGAAACACATCCAAACCTCCACACCAAATCACACTTCTAACAACATCTATAAAAATAAAAAGTACAACTCTATCAAAAATCTGTTAACTTTAAAGCACTAATAAGAAAGTAAACTGTAGATTAAATAATAATAAACAAACCAACAGACAACAGTTTCTTAGCTTTTCCGTTAAGAATATCTTTAAAAGGAATGAAATTGAAACCATACTCAACACCTTCCTAACCATTAACATGCTTGACAGTAGTACAACGATAAAATTTGATTTTGTATTCATGTGCTACAAGAGGTTTTTATTTTCACATACCTCAAATTTAGATAGAACCACAACATCATCTTCTTGAAGTTCACTGTAAAAAAGTTGTATCAAGTGACTTTTAATAGACCCTTGAATCTTATCACCTTGAAAATAACCATAAACAAAACATGAAGATCAAACACAGCAACTCTCGCATAACTAAGTAAACAAAAAAACAAAGCACAAAGTATAAGGAAAAGACCACGTTTATAAATTAACAAAAAACAAAGACATATACTTTACCTGCTCAGCCATCAATATGACCTCCATCTTAAAAATTTAATTCCATTTTCATAAAATTTGGGCCTTCATGTACCACATATCTTTAGCTGGATTCAGATCACGAACATATCTAAGATTGTTGTTCACATTGTCCATTAACATTGACATCGTTTTAAAGAACTCATTTAGGTATTTAAATTTCAAAAGTCTAATAGAAATTTAAACACTGATACTACGAATGTTGTATTTGTTATGTGGTTATGCTTATAAAGGAAGATTAGTAATGATTATATCTACAACATATTTAATGAACCATGATTCCCTATGTTAATTTAAGACTTCCCTCTTCAAATTTCAAACTAAAGCGGCTTAAGATCTGCTAACAGATATTCATAACATCTGCTTGTTAAGTAAAGTGCTCAATTATTGGTGTGAACAGCTATTCGTTAATCGAGGCTAACGAACAGATGATGTTGAGCTCAACAGTGCTAAAAGATTGTGACCCACGTATTTTCTTGAATATTTTAAGTAGATTAATAATATCATTATTTGCATCACACAAGAATTATTGGCCTATTTCTATGGTTAATACATCGGCTTTCTTATGTCACTCACAACTCTTCTATTATACTAAGTATAGATAATTTTCAATGAACATGATGAAGAGGGTGCGATAGATCGCTCAAAAAGTCTTGAAATAGAAGTTAGTGACTTATTAAGCTTTTGAAAAGAGAAAACCCGCGGTTTCGTGAATGTAGATCCCAAATCTGATGATGTTCGTATTGGTAAACTTAATGTATAACATGGTATGTATGGGTAGGGGGTTTAAATGAGAACACTCATCTTTTGTGAGAACCATGAGAACAAATCTCAGCCACCCATTTATATTCCCTTTTGTTTTAATGAGAAGGTTAAATTGGTAATTATACTAATCCTCTTTTTCATTCTCACACAACATCATCGTTTATATTCTCTGATTAAAAGAGGATTTCTTACACTCCACATTAGGTCATGGATTCTTCAATCAGTTTGAGTTCTTCCATGATTTATGTGTTATGCACTCAATTATGAACCACTCCAATGGTTTCTTCTGTGATCTACAAGGAATTTGATTCCAGGTATCAAATTTTTTTATCTATCATCAATTCAATTATAATGTGTAATGATTTTTGGATTTGTTAAACATATAACACGATTTCAATTATAAAGTGTTCTTAATCCAGGTTTATTAACCTTGTTCTCTTTCCCATCAAATTCTTAAATTGTTATTTTTAGGGTTTGAAGGGCATGTGGAATTAGGGGAATCGTATAGTAGCTTTGTTTAAATATAGAAAAGTTGTAGCCCATGTCACATAGAAATTATTGATAAATGATTACTTGGTTTCTTATACAAAGGCTGGTTAAAATAGATTTGGTGCTACTAATCCTGCACCAAAACCATATAGTACAACAATTGATCAAAAATATGATAATATTTGCTTCTTCAAGTTGTTTATATGTGTTGATACAATTAAAATTGTCAAAAGTTGCAGGTTTCCATCGGTATGAACTGGGTTCAAATCAAGATGAGTGATTTATAACCAAATAAAGGCCAAATATAGTTTCTTAATTATGTATAACCATAGTTTCATAACATATTTATAGCTAATATATTGTGGCTTTCTAACAGTTATTTGGCCTTGGTGTGACTAATAGATGCGGGTCCATGTTTTCAAAAGGTGGGATCCGTATAAAGGTTAGCTTATTATATGTAGTAAAATATGATAATACTTAGATTATGTGCTGCACTTTTATTAGATTATATGTGTTGGCGTACGTTTTAAGAATCAGTTTATTCTACTGAATATGATGTGTTGTTGTATAGGTTTGTTCTCAAGGTCAACTAAAAAGCATGCAAGTGGGTAAAAAACCAAAACCAACTTGGAGATTCCATTGGTGTTTCCATTGTTACATCACCAATAGTAGGAGGAAAAGAGAGCAAGTCCGGTGGTTCTAGTAGTAGCATTATTCGCAAGATGAAGCCAAGTGATATAACTCATACAGCAGCTGATTATAACTATGTAGAGTTCGATTTAAATCTTGGTGGTCCTTTGAAAACATGAGCAAACATTGTTTCTACACTTTATTATTTTGTAATGGTGAATGAAGTTTTTTTTTTCTCTTGTTTTAGTTTGAATAAGGTATTAATGTACTATGAATTTTAAACATTTAACATATGGTTAGATTTAAAATTTTGTTTTGACGTTGGATTTTATAGTTTATATATTATTATTATTTCAATGTTCCAATGTCATTATGTGTTTGGGTTTGTTTTCTTATTTGTCATCAAATTCTATTTGTGTATGTGTCAGTTTTACACAAGTGTAAATATCATTTGTTCTTATGTAATAGGCCTTACATAAGTGTAAATTGTTAGACTGTTACTTATTTTGTTTTGGTTTTATACCTTTGCATATGAATTGCACATGTGTAAATTGTTTACTTTCACTCATTTGTTTATAACTAACACATGTTCAGTTGTATTACACATGTGTAAATTATTCATTGTCACTTGTTTGCTTATGTTTTATATATTTGCATCTAATTACACATGTGTAGTCTGCGCACTGTCACTTATTTATCTCTATTTTACATATGTTCAGTTGTATTACACATGTGTAAATTTTCACTGTCACTTATTTATTACTTTTTTTACACGTTTGCATATGAATTACACATGTGTAAACTTTCACTAATTAGTTTCTAACTAGCATATGCTCAGTTATATTACACATGTGTAAATTATATAATGTCACTTATTTGTTTATGTTTTACACATTTCTATCTGAACTACACATGTGTAAACTGTTTATTGTCACATATTTGTCTCTATTTTACAAGTGTTCAATTGTATGACACATGTGTAAACTGTAAACTATCAGATTTTGTCTCTAGTTGACAAATGTTCAGTTGTATTACACGTGTGTAGATTATATATTGTCACTTATTTGTTTCTATTAGCATCTGAATTACACATGTGTAAACTATTCACGGTCACATAATTTTTTATTTTTTATATAATCAGTTGTATTACACATTTGTAAATTATATATGGTCACTTATTTGTTTTTATTATACACATTTTACATCTAAATTACACATGTGTAAATAGTTTACCATCTCTTATTTGTCTCTAATTTACATATATTCAGTTGTAATACACATGTGTGATATGTTCAATGTCACTTATTTGTTTATGTTTTATATATTTGCAGCTGAATTACACATGGGTAAAACTGTGTATTAACCAAAACTAAAAGTATTATATTGACCAATAAGTAGAATTTAACGAAAATAGTATATCCAAAAATCAAAAGCATTAAATTACCCACAAGTCATAATCCTTGAAATACGATAACAACGATAATATATAAACAAAAGTTGTAATTCTTGAGATATCAAAAACATGGTAGCATAGAAACAAGTCATAATCACAATATCATATAGTCTTTTAATTTTATTTTGGTCTCTTTCAAACTCAAATGCGTTCTTTGTCACATCTTCTCGATGATTATTCGCTTCCGAAAGTACAATCTTCGTAGCATATTTCAGGCTTCTACAATAGGCCTCTCAAAGTTCTCTTTGTCCTTTGCCATCTAACTTTAAAGTGTACCATTTTTCTTTGAAATGGTTCTTGTCGGAGTGAAAAAAGTAAAAAATTCATTAGTAAACAAACCAACTGACTTACACATGTGTAATTATTTACTTACCCATGTGTAAAAAACTTACACACATTTAAGCTTTAACATACGCATATTACTTGTAACTAGGATATGATAAATACCTCCAAACTTGGAAAATCCCATATCTATCATCATCTTTCTTTGTGTAGTAAAAAAAATTTCGTACCAAATTGCTTTTAAATTTTAGCATCCATTTCAGACAATGTGTTTGCTCAACCTATGCTCACTGGTAATTCAGAATTTGTGTCCAATCATTGACAAAATTTATTATTTGTTTTCAGTTCCTTATTTAAGTGAGTATATGATTTAAATTATGGTAGTTTTATGTTATTACTTTCCTAGTTGCCTGTTGGTTTAATGGATTTAGATTCCTCAGTATCAATTCAAACATATTTTATTTATCATTTGAACAATTATTGTTCTTATCCATGCTATTCTCTTACTTTTACGACATGCAAAAATAGTGTTCTAATACAATATATATCTAGATAAATTCTAACATGCACATAGACATTTCATTAAGCACCTCATATTCAACTACTCAAACATAAATAATCTAACAAAATCAACCCAATCAATACTTAGACCTTAAACCTTTCATCAAACACCTCATATACAACTACTCAAACTTAAGTAATTCAACAAAATCAATGCAACATACACTTAGACCTTTAATCAAACACCTCATATGCACTACTTAAATAAAAGTAACCAGCAAAATCAATTCAACACACAATTAGACATTTCATCAAACACCTTATTTGTAACTACTAAAACCCAACTACCCTCTTGTATCTTCACGTACATCACTCTCAAATCTCAACAAGATCCAAACCAACATACATCAAACAAAATAAGACCAAATACCCTCAATCAAGAACAAAACACCCAACAAAGCAACAATCATTTACCTTGCAGATTAAAAAGATGAACGATTGGAAAAATCAGTTGCATTTACCTTACAATTTTCAAAGATGTGATTTGAATCATGAGAAAGAAGGCCTGACAAAGAAAGTCTGAAGATATTATAATCATGATTTTTGTTAGCATTGAGATTTTGGGGGATTTGATTTTGTGAGAAATAAGGTATGAGGTTATTTGTCTGACGAAATTGCCCCTTGGTTTGTTTTAGCATGACTTTTATTTTAAAACCATAATTTGATGTTGGCCTTTGATCAAAATAGATCAATGGATGAAAATAGTTCTTAGGGTTCTCAAAAAATTTCATGTTCTCAAGATACCTTCCCTATATGGGTATTAGCATATCAATAAAAGAAATAAAAACAATATTCCCACGTGTTTCCTTTAGGAACCAAGTTTTATTATGTTAAGAAAATAATGGATTTAAAATAGTGTCTCATTATATCACTATAAATCCATGTTTTAATAGTTATTATTAGGTGAGTAAATGAGCCGAGCTAAGCCCAAACTCGACTAGCCCCAAACACAATCTCCTTTAGTTGATGAGTGTTCGAGTTTGATCCAGGCTTAGTTCGAGCTCTATTTTTGCCTGAACTTCATTCGTTAGTAGTTTCAATTAAAGCTCGAGCTTAGGTTAAGCTCTGCTCATAAAAGTTGAGGGTTTGAAACATGTACTAACTGGATGTCATATTTTATTTTTTTGCTTATAGGCAAGTCCTGCTTTAAAAGAAAAAAAAACACAAAATGTTTAGGAGAGGGTTTGAACCTCGATGGTTTTGATAAAAGGGGCCGTATATTTAGTGATTCAACCATTTACTATATGTTTTTTCTCCCACGTAAATTATTTATACAGATAATCGTTTAAAAACTTACAGAGTTGTTTAACATTATTATCATAAGCTTATGAAAAAACTTTAGGGTTACTTGTCCTCGTGTCAATATAATGGCCATGTACGTGAATGTTGAATTCTTTAGGTAGTGTTTATTTCATTGAATGCAATGGACTTTAGATGGAATTGGCATTAAATTTAATTTCATTTCTTATGCTTTTTGTTTCAATAAAAGAAGGAATTGGAATCTCAATTCTTTTTCTGATCATGTTCGGTTAGCAAAGGAATTGGAATCGAACATTAATTTCTTCAAATTTCTTTAATTAAAGGAACTAAAAGTCCATACAAAATTTGAAAGAGTTCAAGTAAAGTCATTGGAATCTTCGATCAGTCACCAGTGTCGAAAACAGCTCCACCTAAACTGATCCATCGCCGACCCGCAACACCTCGCCTTGACCCATAACAATTCAACCCGATCATCACACGCCAAACCCCGCAACGTCTCAACGGCAATCGACACAATAATGACTTGAAATTTCTTGACCTAACCCGGAACGCCACCTACCTAAAACATGTCTAACAGTTCTGCGACCCATCACCATTTCGACCCGAAACGTCTCGATCAGACCCAAACCATTATGGACCTAAAATGTCTCGAACCGACTCGGTCGTTACTGGCTCGAGTCGTCTTGACCCAACCCGGTCTAGTAATACGGTCCCATAACATCTTAAACCAATCTGGCACGAAAAGTCTCAACCTGAACCGACTTGTTATCAATAAATAATATGTTGATCCAACCCGACTCGTTAATAACCCGGTCGTTACCAACACATAGTATGTCTACCGGCCCGTTACGGACCATGTAATGTCTCAAACGGAAAGTCTTAATCCAACCTAGTTCGTTAACGACTCGAAACATCTTGACTGACCCAACTAGTAGATTGCAAAAAACCCAACTGGCCCCCTGATCAGCGGGCCAAGATTACAGTTCCTAGGCAAATTCAAAGTTCAATTCTATCATATTCCATTGAATAATCACTACTCTAGTTATAAGGGTTTTGAGGGAATTCATTCTATCCTAGCCTTTTGGCTACCTCCTCAAACATATTATCTATCAGAGTAAAGTGTACGAATGACCCCTGCGATTTAATAAAATTTTGAAAATGATCCTTAAGTATGAGAAATCACTCCACTTGTTCCCTTTAGTTTCTAGCTCCGTTTAAAATCTTAATGTGAAATATCCAAAATCCCCTTTTGTTATTTAAAGTTATTAAAAATTAGAAAACCTCTCTCTATTAACTCTTTTATATCTCTCTACCATATCCCTGTAGTCTTTACACACATTGTCTCTTATCTTTTTCTACATATCAAGTATCGAACTTAACCTCTACCACCATCTTTATCGGCCATCACCGTCGAAAACCTCGATTTTTCACTGAACCATTAAAGATGTTCATTCGGACCCAACGAAGCACCAACTGTCACCCATCTGAACTCCAATTGCCTCCCCGGACACCCACCTAAACTCTGGTGACACCCAACTGCCACGAAGTCACCAGTACCAGTGAAGTCAACCATCGTTTCCAACAATACTCGAACGAACCTCCTGATGACCACAAAATATATGGATTCCAAGATAAATTCACTGAAGGTTATCATTTTGCAAGTATGGTCTTTAAACTCCTGTCCAGATCAGCAAATGGGTTAATTTCTTGCTGTTAGAATCAGTAGGGATTTGGCCAGGATAACGAGTTGGTTTACTTTGCAAATATATAAAACACATTTTGGCAGACTCGTGGTGGTTTTGGTGGTGGTGGCGCTATATATAAAGAGAGAACGGCGAGAATAGTAGAGATAGATTGTGGAAAAGATAATAAAAAAGAGATGGTTTTAATTTTCTGTTTTATTTATAAAGTGATTTTTTAGACATTTCATATGTATTTAACAGAGCTTTTTAGCAGAGTCAAAAAAATTAGGGACTAAAAGAGTAACAAATTGTAAATATTTGGAATATCGATGTAATTTCTCAAACTTAAGGACCATTTTTAGAATTTTGAAAACCCCAATATGGGTTCACTTTATTCAATCTATTTTTTTAACGGCCAATCGGAATCACTCACGGACCACTAGAATATCATTGTGCCACCAATGTTACCATGCGATCATGTTCCACCACCAAGTTACCAATTCAGAAGGAAACTCATAATTATGAGAAAACCCCCATGTGAGATTCGAACCCAGGACCTTATAGTCCCTAACTCTTATCTCACCACCAAGATGTTGCTGGGCTGTAATGCCTTTGGAACTTTATTCTATCTATTAAATTCCACAATATACTATATTATAAATCATCTAGCAAGGATTCCAACCAAATTTAAGTAATTACAACATCTTATTCTTATGGTACAATGTGACACCCGGCATGTTCGGCTTAAACATTTTAGTAAAACATAAGTCTACCTTAGCGAGAAACATTTATAAACGGACATAACTAGGTTAGTTGAGTCGGGTTATGATAGGATTGTCCAGGGTTCAATGATCTGGAGGATCATTGGGAGTAATTTTGGGAATACACTAGTACCGGGTCCCATTGTTGGTGAAATTACATGAACTGAATCCAGTAGGACAAGTAGATTATTAACACAGATGTAACATAACATGAGAATACGTGCTACAAGGTGTGAACATGAGTATACGTGCCTATATGTGCTTAACATGTGTTAGAATTTCATGATCATACGTTAGAATGTGTTTAAATGCGTTAAAACGACAAAACTGGAAACCTGGAAAACACAAGTCCTGGTTCGACCCATGGCGTAGGGGCGAACCTGGAATTGAGCCTTGGTTCGACCCTTGGATAAGGGGCGAACCTGGAACAACCCACAGAACCTATTCATTCGACCTTGCAAAGGGGCGAAGGTGGCACCTTCGACCCCATGCAAGGGGCGGACGTGGAGTTGTATAAATACCACACTTTTTCATTTTTCACCATTTCACAAACCCTAGCCGTCTCCAAACACTCTCAAACGATTTTAATCACTGAGGAAGGAGTTTTTGCTCTTGTTTTTCATAATCTAACCATAAACAACATCTAATCAAGAATCCAAGGTGTGTTCTTAATCCTAAACCTTTTTAAAGCATTTTAATTCGTTTTCATCTAACCCTAAATGTCCAGATCTGTTCTAAGGATGTTTTTATCAATAAAAACCTTTTAAACATCTTTCTAAACCTAAACCTTATCATTAAACATAGGTTTTCATATCAATAAACATATGTTAATTATGTGTTATGTGAAATTATGTATTGTTTAATGATTTGCTGCTATACTAATGTTAGAAACATGATCTAGGACAGCTATTGATGTTAGTTTAGGATTGTCTATGGTTACAATTAGATGATTGATGATATCATGTCTAAATTGGGGATTTTAATAACGCTAGGGTTCATTGCATGCTAGTATGATCAATAGAACTTTTTGGGGTTTTCAAATACACGACAAACTGAGCACTTTAAAGATGATTATGGATTGATTTCAAAAAGTTTCCAAATAGGGTAAAGATTTCATGCATGATGTGATACTTTCATAATTTTTGCCATTTTAGGAAAGGGCTAAAATGAACAGGTTTTGGGGCAAAATTGGTGGGGTTTTGTGGGGATATGTTATTCATACTTGGCTGCTGTGATTGATGATGTTTCGTGACGTTTTCGGATGTTTTTGAAGCATTTTGGGGAAAAGCATTCTGCCAGGCTCGAACCTGGGCACCTTCGACCAGTCGTGGGGTCGAAGGTGGAAGCCCAGGGTCGAACCTGGACAATATAGGTCGAAACTGTTTCAATGGATCGAATGTGGCTTCCAAAGGGTCGAACGTGGTTAAAAAGGGGCGAAGGTGGAACAAAAATTCCTGGTTCGACCCTGTGGAATCAAAAATGAGATTTTTGATGCAAACTAAGTGTTTTATGCTTGAACCTTGTGTGTAATCTATGTGTACTTGATTAGTTAGGGTAATGAGTCACCAACGGGATGTCGGGTCGGTCTAGTGTGTCGATTGAACATTCAAAACACGTTTTAAAACATACTTGGTCACGATCTGGACAATCGGGGACTAGATTACCTTATGGTTATTAGTCGGAACACTTATGTGAACATTTTGATAGATCTCCGGTAGTGGGATTATCAAGGGCTTGGCTTTCTTATATTACTGAAGAACGCAACCTAAGGTGAGTTCACGGCCCCACTTTTACTGCTTTAACTTTTGGGGGAGAAAACATGCGCTAAACTATTTTGGTAACATATGTCATACTATGGTTTTAACTTTGCTTTGCTATACGATCTTTGAAAGTCCCGGGGAAAACCATGAATGTGCGGGGATGCACAACGGGGGAAATGTGGATAGATCTATTGGGCGTGACCTGCCCCACTCGTCGGCTTGGAGGGCCGGGCGGGTGCATATTGTCTTGAACTGGTAACATTGGTAACATGCTGAAAATTCGGGTTGAACATTGCTAAACATTGCTAAACGTGTCTAGTAATGGTTTTCCAATCGTAGTAGTAATAAAACACACGCCTAGCTAGCGTACTTGGTAACATTGATATAGTATGGACATGGTAACATTTTGGTAACACTTGTAACATATTGAACAAACCTGTGAACTCACCAGCATTATATATGTTGACGTCTCTTTTGGCATGTTTTCTCAGGTCGCTAAGGTAGCATCGGTTGGACTAGGCGCACGGGTCTGCATTGGCGTCTAGGCTTAGTTGCATGTTTGGAAATAAGTGTCTTGATTACTTTGGAACACTGTTTGTAGCTGATTTAATTCTTTAAATGCTTCCGCTTATAAAATCGTTGTTTTGGGTTTACGTATTTCATATAGTGTTGTTTATTGTGACCGTTGACTTGAATCCTGGTGTGTCATGCGCCTCGCGGTAAAACTCCGCAGTGGAAATTTGAGGGTGTGACAGATTGGTATTAGAGCCAATGGTTATAGTGAACTAGGACTGCATGTAGAGTCTGGTCTATAGCCGAGTCACACACACTAGACGGTCATATACTTTGAGTCGCTTAGTGGGATGCGTACTAATCTTGTCGGGGTGTCTTTATATCATCATCATACTTTTGTGTTACATCATCCACTCTCACTTGGGTTCTTACCTACTCTTCTTTTCTTCTTCGGGATTTGAAGAGGAAGGAACTGACTTGTTGACTCTTGCACACACATGCTCTCTTACACTTACACCTATCGTAACACGTTACTAGATGACGATATTCGGTGACTAAAATTTGAACTAGGAGTACATTTGTAGGACCATGTCGAGCAGTTTATCATTTCGGGTGCACACGAAATCATAAACTGAAATGCATGGAAATCCCGATGGACTTTGAGTTTGGATGTATAGTCCTGGATTTGTCCCTAGGTTAACTCTTGTAATTTCTAGTGGTTGACACTAGAGGTGAATCTGAATCCCTCGATTTCTTGATTGTCAGATCATGTCTGGTGCTCGTGGTGGTGGACGTCGTGGTGGCGGCGGCGGTCGTGGTGGCGGCGGTGGCCGTGCTGGCGGTGGTGGTCGTGGTAACATCAACATGACCCAAGCTGAACTGAACGACTTGTTGCAACAACAAGTGAACATGGCCATGGCTACTTTCCAGGTTGGGCTTAATGCCATGGGTGGTAAGTTGATTTCTATCGACTTTGTCTCATTCTTGGGTGTCATGTTCCTTCTTTGTGTTTTATTCGTGTGTCATGTCCCAGGTATGGCTGTCAATCCACCTCCACCTCAGTGCTCTTATAAGAAGTTTCGAGACTGTCAGCCCCATAACTTCGCTGGAACTGAGGGAGCGGTGGGACTGCTCCGATGGCTGGAGAAGGTTGAATCTATGTTCGTGATGTGTAACTGTCCGGCTGGGGACCGGGTTAAGTATGCTACTGCGACATTTGAGGGGCCTGCATTGTCGTGGTGGAATGCTACTGCCCAGAACATGGGTTTGCGGGAGGCTATTGCTATGCCTTGGGCGGATTTTGTGCATCTTTTGAGGAGTGAGTACTATCCAAGGGAGGAAGTACAGAAGTTGGAGCATGAAGTCTGGAGTTACAAGATGGTCGGGTCTGAGATTGAGGAGTACACTGTGAGAAGGAACGAGCTAGCGGTGTTGTGTCCTGATTTGCACACACCCGAGTATTGGAGGATTGAGCACTACGTTTCGGGGTTAGTGCCGGAGATTGCAGGGTTGGTGGCTGCCGGGAATCTTCCCACACTTGATGAAGTTGTTCGATCGGCTCATCGAATGACTAACCTGAAGGTGGCAGAAGGTATTTTGCCTCATAAGGGTACTACTATGAAGGGCTATGAGGGGAACAAGAGGAAGTGGGATAATGTGGGGAAGAGTGCCGTGCCAGGGCCATCTCAGCCGGTGAAGAAGTTTGATTCGTCTAGGTCTTCTTCGGGGCAGAAGTCGGGTGGGTATGTTAGAAAGCATCCCAAGTGCAACAAGTTTGGTTATCATCACTCTGGGAATTGTGATCGGGCTCGTTGTCATCGATGCCATCAGTTGGGGCATCTTGCTAAGGATTGCAGGGTGTCACTTCCCTCGACTCAAGCCCCTACTGCTACTCCTGCTCCTGCTGCTCAAGGGACTCCAAGAAAGCAGGGGTGCTATAACTGTGGTGACACAGGACATTTCAAGCGTGAATGTCCTAAGCTGAGGCAGGGCGAGAATGGGAAGGGCGGGAATGGTAACGGGAACAACGGAGGCGGCGACAGGACTGCGCGTGCTTTCGTCATTGGATCTGCAGAGGCTAGGCAGGATCCAGACATAGTTACCGGTACGTTCCTTCTTAATGATCGCTATGCTTCTGTTTTGTTTGATTCTGGTGCCGATAAGAGTTTCATATATGTGGACATTAGTCGATTGCTAGATATAGTACCCACACCTTTAGAGGCTAAGTACTTGATAAAATTGGCTGATGGTAAGAAAATCGAAGCGACGCACGCTCTTAGGGAATGTCGCTTGGAACTGTCGGGTTTGTCTTTCCCCATTGACCTTATGCCGGTACCCCTGGGTAGTTTTGATGTCGTTGTCGGCATGGATTGGTTGTCGTTGTATCGTGCGGAAATAATTTGTTTCGATAAGGTTATTCGGATCCCTCTCCCTGATGGAGAGACTCTTTCGGTTCATGGCGAGAAAGGCGCTGCTCCGCTGAGTATCATTTCTAGCATGAAAGCCCTTAAGTACCTTCGAAAGGGTTATTCGTCCATCCTGGCACTTGTTTCTGTTTCGACTGACGATTAGAAGAAGATCGAGGATATTCCGGTTGTTCGTGATTTTCCCGATGTGTTTCCTGATGATTTACCTGGTTTCCCTCCCTATCGTCAGGTTGAGTTTTGCATTAATCTTACTCCAGGTGCAGCTCCTATTGCCTGAGCTCCGTATCGTCTTGCACCTCCCGAGATGCAAGAGTTCTCCAGCCATTTACAGGAACTCTTGGAAAAGGGTTACATCCGACCGAGTTCTTCCCCGTGGGGAGCTCCTATTCTGTTTGTGAAGAAGAAGGACGAAAGTCTTCGCATGTGTATCGATTATCGTGAGTTGAACAAAGTGACCATCAAGAATCGTTACCCTCTCCCCTCGCATTGATGATCTCTTTGACCAGCTCCAGGGCTCTAGTTACTACTCGAAGATTGATTTGCAGTCTGGTTATCACCAGTTGCGCGTTCAGGAAGCCGACGTTCCAAAGACTGCTTTTCGCACTCGTTATGGCCATTTTGAGTTCTTGGTCATGCCTTTTGGCCTCACTAACGCACCGGCGGTGTTCATGGACTTGAGGAACCGCGTTTGCAAGCCTTACCTTGATAAATTCATCATCGTGTTTATTGACGATATTCTGGTTTATTCTAAGAACAAGACGGATCATGAGGAACACTTACGGTTGGTCTTGGAGCTTTTGAGACGAGAGCGGTTGTATGCTAAGTTCTCAAAGTGTGATTTCTGGTTACGTGAAGTTAAATTCCTAGGGCATGTGGTTAATGAACTGGGAATTCATGTCGACCCGGATAAGATCGAAGCTATTAAAGACTGGGAAGCACCGAAAACGCCATCTGAGGCGCGGCAATTCCTAGGTCTTGCAGGATACTATCGTCGTTTCATTGACGGATTTTCGAAGATCGCTCAACCCCTCACCACTCTTACCCAGAAAGACCGAAAGTTTGACTGGGGTGAACCCCAGGAATCGGCATTTCAGATGCTGAAGCTTAAACTTTGTTCTGCACCTATCTTGTCCTTACCCGAGGGTACGGATGATTTCGTTGTGTACTGCGACGCTTCTACTCATGGTCTCGGTTGCGTGTAGATGCAACGCGGAAAGGTTATTGCCTATGCTTCTCGTCAACTCAAGGTTCATGAGAAGAACTACACTACTCATGACTTGGAATTGGATGCGGTGGTTTTTGCGTTGAAAATCTGGATTCATTACTTATACGGTACCAAATGTGATGTATACAGCGATCACAAGAGTCTTCAGCATATTTTCGACCAGAAGGAGTTAAACATGAGGCAGCGTCACTGGGCTGAACTCCTGAGCGATTATGACTGTGCTATCAAGTATCATCCTGGCAAGGCGAACGTTGTGGCGGACGCCTTGAGTAGGAAGGAGTCTGCGAAACCTCGTCATGTTCGAGCCTTACAGCTCACCATCCATTCCTCTTTGCCTGACCGAATCCATTTTGCACAATTGGAAGCTTTAAAGGAGGAGAACCTTAAAGCTGAAACCATGCACAGCGCTGGAAAGCATCTTGAACTCAGGACCGATGGCTTGCACTATTTCGTAGAACGTGTTTGGGTTCCCTTGTTCGGGGGATTACGGGAGCTTGTCTTGGATGAAGCTCACAAATCCCGGTATTCTATTCACCCTGGCTCCGATAAGATGTATCAGGATTTGAAGATACTTTATTGGTGGCCAAACATGAAGGCTGATATAGCATCATACGTGATCAAATGTTTGACTTGTGCTAAAGTCAAGGTGGAGTATCAGAAGCCGCCTGGTCTCCTGCAACAACCAGAAGTTCCAGAATGGAAGTGGGAACGAATCACGATGGATTTTGTCACCAAACTACCGAAGTCACCAATTGGTTACGATATGATTTGGGTGATTGTCGACAGGTTGACAAAATCGGCGCGTTTCATACCTATTAAGGATACTGATGGGCTCGAGCGGTTAGCTCGACTTTACCTTAAGGAGGTGGTTGCTCGGCACAGGGTGCCTGTTTCTATTATCTCTGATCGTGATTCTCGTTTTGCTTCGCGTTTCTGGAAGGCTCTGCACAAGGCTTTGGGTACTCGGTTGGATATGAGTACGACTTATCATCCGCAAACTGATGGACAAAGTGAGCGAACTATTCAAACCTTGGAAGACATGCTTTGGGCATGTGTTATCGATTTTGGCAAAAGTTGGGAGATTCACCTACCGTTGGTGGAGTTCTCTTACAACAACAGCGATCACTCTAGTATCAAGGAAGCTCCGTTCGAAGCTCTTTACGGACAGAAATGTCGATCTCCTCTTTGTTGGGCCGAAGTGGGCGAGAGCCAGCTCACTGGTCCGGAACTGGTGTACGAAACTTTGGAGAAAATCGTACAAATTCAAAACCGTTTTGCAGCAGCGCGGGTTCGTCATAAGAGCTATGCCGATCGCCGTCGCAAACCTTTGGAGTTCCAGGTTGGGGACAGCGTACTTCTTAAAGTTTCACCATGGAAGGGCGTCATACGCTTTAGAATGCGTGGCAAGCTTAACCCTCGTTATGTCGGACCATTTGCAATCCTGGAACGGATTGGACCGGTGGCATACAGAATGACTTACCGGCGGAGCTCGGTAGTGTTCGCAACGTCTTCCATGTGTCTAACTTGAAGAAGTGTTTGGCTAAAGAATCTCTTATTGTACAACTGGAAGAGATCAAGGTTGATGATCGTCTTCGCATTGTGGAGGAACCTGTTGAGATTCTCGACTACAAGATTCGTAGCCTTCGTAGGAGTAAAATCCGCATCGTTAAAGTTCGTTGGAACTCGAATCATGGACCAGAGTTCACGTGGGAACGGGAGGATCAGATGAAAGCTGAATATCCTCATCTTTTTTCCGAAACGTGCATTCGAATCTAGACATGTTACCGCTGAAGCTGAATGAATCTCGGGGCGAGATTCCTTTCAACATGGGGATGATGTGACACCCGGTAAATTTTCTTTTCTTTCTTTTCATCTCTCTCTCTCTCTCTCTCATTTTTGGGCTTGTGCAATTTTCGGGACGAAAAATCTTTCAACGTGGGGATGATGTGACACCCGGCTTGTTCGGCTTAAATATTTTAGTAAAACATAAGTCTACCTTAGCGAGAAACATTTATAAACGGACTTAACTATGTTAGTTGAGTCGGGTTATGATAGGATTATCCAGGGTTCAATGATCTGGAGGATCATTGGGAGTCATTTTGGGAATACACTAGTACCGGGTCCCGTTGTTGGTGAAATTACATGAACTGAATCAAGTAGGACAAGTAGATTATTAACACACGTGTAACATAACATGAGAATACATGCTACAAGGTGTGAACATGAGTATACGTGCCTATATGTGCTTAACATGTGTTAGAATTTCATGATCATACGTTAGAATGTGTTTAAATGCGTTAAAACGACAAAACTGGAAAACTGGAAAATACAAGTCCTGGTTCGACCCATGGCGTAGGGGCGAACCTGGAATTGAGCCTTGGTTCGACCCTTGGATAAGGGGCGAACCTGGAACAACCCACAGAACCTATTCATTCTGTAACACCCCAACCGATGGCGGAAACATCGGGATGTCACGTATTGATGATTGTTCAGTAGCTCATGGTGAATAATAAATTTCATTAAATAATTTAAATAAGTTACATGCAATTGTTCTAAGAACTTGTACATCAAATTGAATAAAACTATGCAAACATCTTCAAGCATCAATTCAAATCTTCAAGCAATTAGAACCTGAAACATGTTAAGTTGAAAATATTTTGGGTCAACAAAAGTTGGTGAGAATTACATAGGTTTTCATAATCGAATAAAATTGTTGTGCAATTCATGTGTCATGGCAATCTAGTCCATATGTGAAAACATACTAGAAGTAAATCGAGTGCATAATCAACCCTTGTGACTGTTGTATTGTGGTACATCCCATACGCTCATGGTTCACTCGTTTATATTGCAGTAACATACACCCACGCTACCTTTGTAGGAGGCACGTATCCGGGTGGGATTGTCAGTCCAATAGATCTATCAATGTGTACTGTCGGCTTGTACGGAGTTAATGATTATGCTAGAATTGTGCTTACCCTAGTCATGTTCAAGACATAATGCAACATAGAAAAACACATAGACACATTGATGATTGAATTGCATAAATGATGTTGTAACATGTTTCACCCCAAAAATGGTGATAAATAGAAAAGGGGCTATGTAAAACTCACCTTAGCAAAATGTTATACTTCTTGAAAAGATTGAATAGTGGTGTTGCCCAAACAATGCCAAATATCACCCTATAATAAGGAAATAAATATGTCTAAGTCTATCTAGTTTACAAATGTATATGTTCTAGGGCTTCGAATTAGGGGTAAGTGCTCGTTTGATTAATAAGTAAATTGTTTGATAATTGAGAGAAATTTGATAAATAAATAAACAAAAGTCTTTTTGTAAATTTTAATTTAAAGATGGTCACAATGATAAGTTTAAAGTATGAAAATAATTTTTATAAAATTATTTTCTTAAAAATAGAATTTTAAATCTATTTATTTTAAATTGTCAAAACATAACTTTAATATTTAAAAAAATATTAAATTTATAGAATTATTACATTAAAAATTGTAATTCCGTTCCAAATAATCAGAAATAATGTATATAAAATTTTGGTGCAAAAATGTTGAAAAATGAATTTATTATGATTTATTTATGATTAAAACTAACAAAAATTGATTAAAAAAAATATTTCAGAAATGTTTATTGATTTATAAACTTAGAATAATTTTTGTGGAATTTTACAAAGTCGTTTTGATATTTTTATAGAATTTTTCAATTATAAATGAATAAACTTGTAATATTTATAATATATATTAAATAAATGATTTTTGAAAATCTAAAAATTGGATAATAAACTTAACCATTTGAATTGCATAAAATAAATTTTATAGGATTTATAAAGTTGTTTTGGTATTTTAAATGTATATAAAAGTTTAGAACTAAAAATATATGCTTAAATCCATGAAAAAAAAATATTTGGTGGTTATGAGGTTCGAACCCGGGTCTATGACCGGGTTGGATTTTAATCACAAGTGTGGCCACCACCAAGCCATCACCCTGAGAACGATTATTACACAGAACGAAATTGTTTTATATCTTAAAAGATTTGAATTTTAAACCCTAAATAATACACCCGCTTAATTGAACCTGTTACAGATCTTGTTGATTCAATTAACGAGAGGGCTTTTGTTCTACAGATCATTTCGAGCAGAAACGTGTAAAGACTTACAGATTTGGTGGCCGAATCGAAGGGATTTAGATGGTTGGCCGGAGCTCGGATTCCGGCGAGCGTGAAAGGCACGAGTAGAGTGATTTTTTAACGAAAAAGAGAGTGGGGTTTGGTTTGGTGTGAGGTTTCCGGGCTGGAGAGTGCCCTATTTATACCCAATATGACGCGTCTAAGGCTTTTGGTATTTTTGGTGTCGCCGGATTTAACGGGAATCACCATTAAATACTGTTTGACGAATTTAAAACGTGTGGAAAGATGTTGGTCAAAGGCAGGGAAACACGCGGGGTCCTTTATGGTGATTGGCGATCGTTTTGGAAACCGCCGGAAATTGCTCAGGTCCGGTCGGGTGTTGCAGCGAGCAAGGAGGAAGAAGAAGGTCATGTGGGCCGGGTCTTTCAGCTGTTGGGCTTCTGTTTGTGGGCTGGGTTAAAGTCTGGGCTCTGAAGGTTTTTTAATAAGGTGGGTTATTATTGTTTTTGTTTTGTAAAAGAAAAATCCAATGTTTATTATTATTATTATTATTATTATTATTATTATTATTATTATTATTATTATTATAAAGTGGTAAATATATATATATATATATATATATATATATATATATATATAGGGAGTACATGTGGGTAAAGTGGTGATTTTAAAATACGTGATGTTACACATTCGACCTTGCAAAGGGGCGAAGGTGGCACCTTCGACCCCATGCAAGGGGCGAACTTGGAGTTGTATAAATACCACACTTTTTCATTTTTCACCATTTCACAAACCCTAGTCGTCTCCAAACACTCTCAAACGATTTTAATCACTAAGGAAGGAGTTTTTGCTCTTGTTTTTCATAATCTAACCATAAACATCTAATCAAGAATCCAAGGTGTGTTCTTAATCCTAAACCTTTTCAAAGCATTTTAATTCGTTTTCATCTAACCCTAAATGTCTAGATCTGTTCTAAGAATGTTTTTATCAATAAAACCCTTTTAAACATCTTTCTAAACCTAAACCTTATCATTAAACATAGGTTTTCAAATCAATAAACATATGTTAATTATGTGTTATGTGATATTATGTGTTGTTTAATGATTTGTTGTTGTACTAATGTTAGAAACATGATCTAGGACTGCTATTGATGTTAGTTTAGGATTGTTTATGGTTACAGTTAGATGATTGATGATATCGTGTCTAAATTGTGGATTTAAATAAAGCTAGGGTTCATTGCATGCTAGTATGATCAATAGAACTTTTTGGGGTTTTCAAATACACGACAAACTGAGCACTTTTAAGATGATTATGGATTGATTTCAAAAAGTTTCCAAATTGGGTAAAGATTTCATGCATGATGTGATACTTTCATAATTTTTGCCATTTTCGGAAAGGGCTAAAATGAACAGGTTTTGGGGCAAAATTGGTGGGGTTTTGTGGGGATATGTTATTCATACTTGACTACTCTGATTGATGATGTTTCGTGACGTTTTCGGATGTTTTTGAAGCGTTTTGGGGAAAAGCATTCTGCCAGGGTCGAACCTGGGCACCTTCGACCAGTCGTGGGGTCGAAGGTGGAATCCCAGGGTCGAACCTGGACAATATAGGTCGAAACTGTTTCAATGGGTCGAATGTGGCTTCCAAAGGGTCGAACGTGGTTAAAAAGTGGCGAAGGTGGAACAAAAATTCCTCGTTCGACCCTATGGAATCAAAAATGAGATTTTTGATGCAAACTAAGTGTTTTATGCTTGAACCTTGTGTGTAATCTATGTGTACTTGATTAGTTAGGGTAATGAGTCACCAACGGGATGTCGGGTCGGTCTAGTGTGTCGATTTAACATTCAAAACACGTTTTAAAACATACTTGGTCACGATCTGGACAATCGGGGACTAGATAACCTTATGGTTATTAGTCGGAACACTTATGTGAACATTTTGATAGATCTCCGGTAGTGGGATTATCAAGGGCTTGGCTTTCTTATATTACTGAAGAACGCAACCTAAGGTGAGTTCATGGCCCCCCTTTTACTGCTTTAACTTTTGGGGGAGAAAACATGCGCTAAACTATTTTGGTAACATATGTCATACTATGGTTTTAACTTTTCTTTGCTATACGATCTTTGAAAGTCCCGGGGAAAACCATGAATGTGCGGGGATGCACAACGGGGGAAATGTGGATAGATCTATTGGGCGTGACCTGCCCCACTCGTCGGTTGGAGAGCCGGGCGGGTGCATATTGTCTCGAACTGGTAACATTGGTAACATGCTGAACATTCGGGCTGAACATTGCTAAACATTGCTAAACGTGTCTAGTAATGGTTTTCCAATCGTAGTAGTAATAAAACACACGCCTAGCTAGCGTACTTGGTAACATTGATATAGTATGGACATGGTAACATTTTGGTAACACTTGGTAACATATTGAACAAACCTGTGAACTCACCAGCATTATATATGTTGACGTCTCTTTTGGCATGTTTTCTCAGGTCACTAAGGTAGCATCGGTTGGACTAGGCGCACGGGTCTGCATTGGCGTCTAGGCTTAGTTGCATGTTTTGAAATAAGTGTCTTGATTACTTTGGAACACTGTTTGTAGCTGATTTAATTCTTTAAATGCTTCCGCTTATAAAATCGTTGTTTTTGGGTTTACGTATTTCATATAGTGTTGTTTATTGTGACCGTTGACTTGAATCCTGGTTTGTCATGCGCCTCGCTGTAAAACCCCGCAGTGGAAATTTGAGGGTGTGACATACAACAACTTAATGAAGTGAGTAAGGGTGCAAAATAGTCTTTTTACATTAGCACTAAATTGATAGATGAATTATTGGACAAGTTAATAAATACAATTAAATTGCTTTAAATTATATATAATGGTAGTATCTCATGATATACTTGTAACATGATAATAATTAAAAAGAAGAAAGTGAAGAGATTCAACTCCTTATAAAATTAAATGATTTAGTAATTATTTGTGAAAAGTAAAGAGACAACAAACTCTTATAAATTAATTTTCTTTGTTCATAAAAAAAATAGTTAGACAGAAGGTGAATGTTAAGGAAAACAACCAAGCAAGATGTTTTCCGTTTGAATACATCGAAAGAAGTGAATGTGTTTTGGCAAGCAAGGTTACTCAAGTATTGTACGTTTTGTCTCTACTTTGGTTATGTTTGTATGTATTTTTGGATTTAGTTTTAAAAAGATGATTTATATTTGTTCATACAAGATATCCTTGTCTACTGTTGTTCTGATTTGATGATGTTGTATAAGCATTAACTTTTATAAACATGTATATGTATTGTGGTGTATATTCTTGACATCATTTTTCTTTCTCTTCAGTTTGACAAAAACTTATTTTGCCTTAGCCATTATAACCTCGTCAAATATAATAAGAGATTTAGATTAACTATATCATGAAATCATGTATAGATAACTATATCATCGTGAAGAATTAAAATGAGGTCAATGTTGATAATGCTTTTTCTTATATAATATAGGGTTAGAACTTGTGAATAAAGTAAGATACAACTGATGGTCAATAGAAAAATACAAAAATCTAATCTTAGTCTCACATGGTGGATGGACATATCTTTATGTTAACATATGAAAAGTTTAACAATGTATAAGATAAATTATTCACATCTAATAAATTATCACAGGTATACGGGTTACAATATGTTGAGGTTTGCTAAAAAAATATAAAATACTTGAGTTATGTCTCTTGTTTTATAATGTTTGAATATGGGGGTTTAAACTAACTTATAAACATATGATACGGTTTTATATTAATTGTTTACTAAAGAAAAGAAACAAAAATATCCCATGCCTAAAAGAAAGTGAATAAATAAAAAAAATCTTTCGAACTGTTATAATTTGCGCTACTGGTACATAAATCATGGTTGAGTATCATTATTATTCCTATGTATGGCGTCATAGATTATCATTAATCAATGCTATAGTCCTTTCGACCCATGCATTATTCTAATGTTTGGACCAACTGATTGAGTTTCATAGATGAGATTAAAGTTAAGTCAAAGGTGGTATGGATGTTGTTATCTAAATCGCAATAAAGATTAACCTCAAGATTTGTGTCAAAGGTTATTGAAGATGGTCTATGAAGAGTTAAGAGTCTAAATTTACAAACATATTTTTAATTGACTTACAAATTTGACATGATGTTCTTTTAATATAAAACATGAAAGTTCAACAGTTAGAGCCTTTATCTTGCATCAAAGTGTTATTATCACCACATTAGTCTATCATAGTGTCCATTAACCTTGATAAGGACATACTTTTATAGGCCTTTATGAGTATGATGATGATTTGTATAAGAAACGTGTTATAAACCATAAAGTTTGCTATTTTATTTGATTAAAATTTCAGGAGATTATGATGAAGAATTAGCAACAAGAGCATATGAATCAATGTTTTTTTTGCCACCGCCGCATCGCGCCGGTTTCCCACTAGTTATTATAAACTTTGGTAATCAACGTCAAACTAAAATTCTACTCCAATTGAATTCAGTGAATGACTAAAGACATTGAACACCTTTATTTTGATATTTGAAGGAGCTTGAAGCTTTTAGGTTAGGAAACAAAACTCTATATTGAAAAGCTACTAGTGCTAGCGTTTAAGAAAAAACTCATACTATATACATACAAGTTTTTAATGAGTAAATGACACAAATACTTATTTTATAATAAAAAATAAAAAAACACATGCATACAAACTTTTAGTTAATTTCCATTTTGTTCATTTAATACATTTTATCAAAAGATTTAGATACTTTGTTGTTGCTACAACAAGGAAAATGACCGGTATTAGGTTGGGAGATGCTTAGGATTATAGGTTAAGGGTATATTATGTTAAGGTTTAGGTCTTAAGGTTGGATTCAGTTAAGGTTTTGGATTTGGTTCTGAGAATGGGGGTCTTCGAGCTCCTGGAAGGGACCTGCACAAAGGTAGCAGACACCGTTAGCCTTAACGCAGGAGGGAGCCTCCTGCGTTTGGACTCCGGCGTGAGAATAAGTTTGTATTCAGTTGGAGTTGGGAAATAATGAAGTAGAGAGTATGAGAGTAGAGAGAAGAAGTGAGAAGTGTGTGTGGAATGTCTACCCAAGGGTCTCCTTATATAGGCAGTCGAATTCTGCCCAGGAGCTCCCTCAGGGTAGCTTCCCTATCATACCTGGATGTGTTTTGACCCTCTTTTAGTTCCCAGCAGTGAGACTTTTCCCTTTTGGGATGCTTTCAGCTTTTATCATTTCCAATACAAGGTATGGAGCTGTGTGATGTTTTGTCCCTTGCAAAGATAATAAGCCAAAATCCCTTTTTGCATTTCCAAGACATTTTACTGTTTGCTTTCTGCCCTGAGGCTCCTATACGGCAGGTCAGCTGCCTTATATCAGCTCCACTAAGTCAGGCAACCTCTTAATCAAACTTATTTTGCTTATCTTTTTGACGAGAGGTCTAGACGTTGTCGTTTTAGGACACACGTCATCAGCCCCCCAGTCATAAGCATTTATAAAGAAGTTAGAAGTGCTTGTGACTTATTCATTGTCATATTCCCTGGTGGTAACGCTGCTCGAGCTGGGGTTAGCACCGGGTAATTTTTTTAAACCCCTGGCTCCCTTATGGGAGCGTTGGTTTGTTATTTTTTCCTTCATCAAATTTCGTGCAAGCTTTTGGCCTTGCATTTGTCATGATGGTCTAATTTTTTATTTAATATGGCTATCCATCATTACTCCCTAGGGAGCAGACGAGTGTCCCATCAGCCGTCCCAGACGACTGTTGACATGACAAGGGGCTAGGCTGACGTCATCCCCTAGGACAGCTGAATGATGGTTTCCCTTGGTAACCGTTTAATGCCATTAAATTCAAATTTTAAATCCCTTATAAAGAGATAACCCCTCTTTCTTCTCCATTTTATTCCCAAACTAGAAAACCGTCATTTTCTCTCCCACGATTGTTTTTCAACCGGCGATCTTCTTTTCTTCCCTATAAATCTGGTAAGTAACTTCTCCCTTCTTTCATACCTTGCCTTTCATTATGTCGAAAACTGATCTCGCGTCTCAATTTACTCGGTTATCTAAGTCCGATGTTGAGCGATTCTGTACTGAGATCGGTATTCCTTTGTCTTTCAATCCTACTGTTCCAAAGGGGAAAACCCCTGTGACCTCCGTTCCTTCTGGCAAGGTGGCGGTGTATACCCGTCAGTTTGATCAGGGTAACCTTAGGTACCCCTTTTCCACCTTTTTCCTTAATGTTCTAGAATATCACCGACTTTCCCTTGATCAGTTGTGCCCATCTGGAGTTGCAAGGATTTTGCACTTCGAGATAGTGTGTCGCTGCCTTGGTCATAAGCCTTCCTTGGCCATGTACCGGCGGTTTTTCAGATTGGCTAAAAATGGGAACTGGTTTACCATTGAGAAGACTCAATGTGAACCGGCTCTCATTTCTAGTGTCATCGGACTTGTTTCCTCCTGGAAAGACAAATTCTTTTTCTTAAACTCTGACTTTCTACCTTTTAAAACTCCTCGGAGATCTTCGGATGCTCCCCTGAACGAGAAGGAGCCTGAACCTGATACTCTTGACCAAGTGTTGTTGGAGAAGCTGCGTAGCTTTCCTACTCGTCTTCGTACCTTTCCTGAGGATTTTCTGGTGATGGTGGGCTTCAGTGCCAACTGGGATGATCCTGGGACTGACCCGGTGATATATCATGGTGGGAAGGGTAGGTGTCTCCCTGTCTCCTCTTTGGTACCCTTATCCTTGTTATGTTGTCTGACCCTTTTGTCTTTTTTGCAGAAATGAGTACTTTGGATTTTCTGGCTTTGGATGATATTGCTGACGTGAAATTCAAGGTTCGGAGCGTTGCTGAGGGTCAGAATGTTGTGGTGAAGACTGAGCATGTTCGTTTCAAGGGAGTGTATACAAGTGTGATCACATCGTCTGTTGCTGCTACAGAGCCTTCTGTGGAGAAGTCTGTTACTGCCCGTCGCTCCAGCAAGCGACTTCAGACTGCTTCTTCGGGTCAGGGGGCTTCTTTTGCTGTGCCCTTGTTCTTAGGAGATGAAGATGAAGATTCTTCTCTGATTTCTTCAGCGTTGGGGTATACCCCTGCCCCTGGAAAGGGCAAGCTGACATTGTCCTCCCCGAAGAAAGACGATGTTGTTTTCAAGAAGCCAAAGGACATTGCTGCCACAGGTCCTAGTTCAAAGTTATTGCCAGTCAAAGGAGGTGAAAGTTCTAAAGCTGTCGTTGAAGATGTTTCTGATGCTCCTGCCCAGCAGGAGCCTGGTGAAGGAGTGTTTGTGCCGGATTGGGAGATTAAGCCTACTGATTTGTTGAAGAAGGCTTCCGTTTGCCGTGATCTGATAGACCATTGTGTTCCAGATGCTGAGAGAGAGCTTCACAAGGAATGGACAGACAGGGACGTTATGAAGAAGATGTATTATCACTTCGGGCAATTCCTATCTTTGTTCCCGGATGGTATGGCCAGGTAGGGGGAGTTGATGGCAAGGAGGGAACAAGTGGAGGAGTTTTTTGAAGAGCATGAGGCCGAGTTGGTTAAGGCGAGGGAGGAATTGACCAAGCTTGCTGCTCGGGAGAAGGACTTGGTTCAGGAATTGGCTATGTCGAAGACTCAGCTTGGCTTAGAGAAGGAAAAATTTGAGAAGATGTTCAAGGGTCTTCATGATGAGAAGGCTAAAGTTGTAGAGGAGAGGGAGGGGTTGGCTCGGGCACGGCAGGCAGTTAAGCAGGAGCTGGCCTCGGTGGAGAAGGTGGGAACAGAGCTTCGGGTCCAGGTGGACCGTTTGACTGAAGAGAAAGAGTGGCTGGTCTCCAAGGGGGTAGCTTGCTTTGTCACCAACCTCCTACACTCTCAAGAGTTTAATGCTCCTCTGGCTGACATTTATGCAAAGGCCATAGCTTTTGGTCGCCATGGAGGGATTCAAGCCGGTTTTAAAGCGGCTCGTGAGGGTCAGGATCTTGAAGAGCTGCCATCCTTTAAGCCTTCTTCCGGTGATGAGTTTGTGAATGCTGTGAAGGCAATGGAGCTTGCAACTTATCCCTATATCTCTGCTATTGCCAAGGCTTCTGAGCAGCCTCTCTCCTTCCTTCAAGACTTGGAGCCGGAGGGCCTTAAAAAGGATGTGGCCAACCAAGTGTTTGGCTCCTATGTGTCAAAAGGGCCTCTTATGATCATGCTGGAGGGAGCTGACGGTGGGGAGGGTAGTTCTAAACGTGCAAAACCTGCTAGTTCTTCCAAGGTTCCAAATTTGGAGCAGGTATTCGAGAGTCCTTCCCCCCTACAAGCTCTGGAGGTTGAGTCTTTCCCTCCTTCCAGCGAAGATGATCCATTTGCCGGTCTTGACACCGAGGGCCTTTATGATGATGTTGGTAACCGAGCCTTGGCTCCCCCTGGTGAAGATGCTGCCACCCATGAAACCGAAGACCCAGCTACCCCATGACTCGTCTTAGTTATCTTTTCAAGTTTTTAGCATGTCTTTTGTAATCAAACTATGCTGTACTTAGCCCTTGGGGCTTTTAATATTTATCTTTTAATGGGATGCTCCCCCCTTAGGGGTGATGCTTTATCTATGTTTACTGCTTCGTTGTTTTGACTCTGTTACTTGTCGTTCATAGTGTTTGCAATGTCTTTAACTTTTCTCCCAAAGGTGGATGCTGCAGTCATCCAACTTAGGATACTTAGCTAAGGAACCGATGCAATGCTCATCCTATCAGCTTTTTCGTTTATGTTTAAACTTTTTCAAACGGTTTCTTAGTGGTATGTTTGTTTTATATTAAGTGTGAACATGTGGGAGCTGTCTTGGTGTGAGGAGCTCACCCTCTTTCATGGGTTTAGGTATTCCTTCTAAGGACTTGTCCCATGGAGTCGTGGATTGTATTAGGGACTCACCCTGTATACAGGAAGGTTACTTAGCCTTGTTACCTGTTGAGCAGTTGTGGCCTGGGAGCTCATCCCCGTTTCATGGGTAGGTATAGCGCCGGATCCCATGGAGCCTGGTTTGGAGGGGCTCACCCTTTGATAAGATAAGCGACAAGTTAATAATTTGAAACATAATTCATTCATTCATCATGACTTTGATGGTACAAAAGAGACGTTTACAACTTTCAAACATAGAAACGTTTCAAGTGTTTGTCACTCCAATGCCTTGGAATCATGTTGCCATTAGGGTCAGCTAGCTTGTAGGATCCCCCTTTGTGGGCTTCTTTTACGACATAGGGACCCTCCCATCGGGGACCCAATTTCCCTACATTCTGCTGCCTGCTGGCTTCATTGCATCTCAACACGAGGTCTCCTGGCCTGAAGGCCTCTTTCTTCACCCTTGTGTTGTTGTATGCTTCGAGTTTCTTTTTGTACCTTGCCTCCCTGATGGCGGCTTGGTCTCTTGATTCTTCGAGTAGGTCCAGATTGAGCAGGACCTCCCTTTGATTGTGGTGAGCATCTTGGCGAGCACTTCTTCCTGAGCTTACCCCTATCTCGGCTGGTATGACAGCTTCGCTTCCGAAGACGAGGCTATATGGGGTCCTTTGATGGCTTGTCTTTTCCATGGTCCTTATGGCCCATAGGACGCTGGGGAGCTCATCAATCCATTTCTTGCCATATCTCCCTAGTCTCGTTTTAATTCCTTCAACAATGCTTCTGTTCATCCGCTCAACTTGTCCATTGGACTGGGGGTAAGCTACTGAGCTGAAGACCTGCTTGATGCCTAGCTCGGAGCACCAGCTGCTGAAAGGTTTGTTGGCAAATTGCTTCCCATTGTCTGTCACCATCTCCCCTGGTAGACCGTACCTGCAGACTATTTGCTCCCATACAAAGGTTATCACATGTTTTCCTGAGATGGTAGCCAATGGTTTGACCTCTGGCCACTTGGTAAAGTAGTCTACTGCCACGAGAAGGAACTTCAATTTTCCTGGGGCCTGCGGGAAGGGACCCACAATGTCCATCCCCCATTTGTAGAAGGGCCATGCCGAGATAATGGGGACAAGGTCATGCTTGGGGTTGGTCTTGATCGGTGTTTGTAGCTGACAGGCTTCACATCTTCGGATTGTTTCGGAGGCATCCTTGTGCATGGTGGGCCAGTAGTAGCCCAAGTTCATGAGCTTTGATACCACGGACCGAGGCCCAGAATGCATGCCACATATGCCCTCGTGTACCTCCCTGATGAGGTAGTTACTCTGGTTGGGGCCCACGCATCTTAGTAGGGGTGCCAAGTAACCCTTCTTGTAGAGCTTGTCATCTTCGATTACATATTGCCTCGCCTTTATGACCAACCGCTTAGCTTCCAGCTCGTCTTCTGGCAGCTTCCCTTCCTTCAAGTAGGACATTATGGGTGTCATCCATGTGGAGTCTGTTTCGGTGACCACATCTTGTACTTCTCTGTCATCAATGGATGGTTCTTTCAGCACCTCAACTAGGACCTTCTTGGTAAGGTGAGCGAAAGTCAAGGAAGCCAGCTTGCTGAGGGCATCTGCCTGCTTGTTCTTAGTCCTTGACACTTGCTCCAATGAGAACACTTTGAATTCTTTGATGAGTTCTTTGACCTTGTCCTTGTACCTAATCATTGAGGGTTCTTTGGCTGTGTATCCTCCATTTACCTGTTTGACTACAAGATTTGAATCAACGAAGACTTTTAGCTCTTGTACCTTCATTGTTTTTGCCAATCGCAACCCGGCCAGGAGGGCTTCGTATTCAGCAGCGTTGTTGGTGCAGGGGAAGTCCAGACGGAGGGCATAAGTGTATTCGGTTCCGTGGGGGTCCCTGATGACAAGACCAGCCCCGGAACCTTCTACACTTGAGGCTCCGTCAGTGAAAAGGCACCATTTCCCCTGGAGATCAGGTTGCTCCTCGATCTCGTTCATTTCTTCATCTGCCTGCAGGTGGGGTAGCTCAGCAAGGAAGTCAGCAAACACTTGTCCCTTGTAAGCCCTTCTCGGTAGGTACTCTATCTTGTGTTCCCCTAGGCCAATGGCCCATTTGGCTAACCTCCCCGAGTCTTCTGGTTTTTCTAAGATGGCTCGTATGGGCTGATCTGTGATGACCTTCATGGGATGAGCCTGGAAGTACCGTCTTAGCCTCTTGGCGGTGTGTACAAGCGCCAATACAAGCTTCTCTATGGGAGTGTAGTTAATTTCAGAATCTTTGAGGGCTCTGCTGACAAAGTAGACTGGAACTTGTTCCTTTCCCCGGTCAACCAAGAGGACTGAGCTCACAGCCTCCACTCCTGCAGACAAATAAACTGTTATTACTTCCCCTACCTCAGGGGCTGCCACTTCAGGCAGGGAAGCTATGTGTTTTTTGAGTTCCAAGAAGGCAGCCTCTGCCTCAGCTGTCCAACGGAAATCCTTTTTATCGACACAGTTTTTGAGTGTTTTAAATAAAGGTAAGGATCTTTCCGCGGACTTGGGCAAGAAACGTTTTAAGGCAGCAATTTTACCGTTGAGGCTCTGCACTTCTTTCTTTGTGGTAGGAGACTTCATATCAAGGACCGCTTGGACCTTGCTTGGGTTTGCTTTGATGCTTTGTTTTCCAACGATGTGGCCTAGAAATTTCCCCTCCTCGAACCCAAAGGAGCACTTGACAGGGTTGAGCTTCATGTTTATTCTTCGAAGGTTGTCAAACGTTTCTCGGATGTCTTGGATCATGGCCTCCCCGGATTTGCTCTTGATGACAAGGTCATCCACATAAGCTTCCATATTCCTTCCAATTTGTTTCGAGAAAGCTTGGTCCACCAACCGTTGGTAGGTGGCTCCCGCATTTTTCAGACCGAAGGGCATCTTCTTATAGCAAAAGATCCCCTTATCGGTATGGAAGGCTGTCTTTTCTTCATCTTCTTGCTTCATTTGAATTTGGTGGTATCCCTTGTAGGAATCCAAGAAGCACTTGTATTGGAAGCCGGCGAGAGAATCCACCTTCCAATCAATTTCGGGCAAGGGATAGCAATCTTTAGGACAGGCTTTGTTGAGATCCTTGAAATCGACACACATCCTCCAAGATCCATCTTGCTTGGCAACCATGACCGGATTTGCTACCCACGAATGATATTGAACCTCCCTTAGGATGCCTGCTTCTACCAGTTTTTCCACCTCCTGACAGGCAGCTTGGCTCCTTGCTGGGGCCAAGCTCCTTTTCTTTTGGACAACTGGTTTGTATGAGGGAGCTATGTTGAGAGAGTGTTCAGCCATATCTCTGGGGACACCTGTCATGTCTCCGGGGCACCAAGCGAACACGTCTTGATTATCCTGCAAAAGGTTAATTAGTTCACTCATAACCTTATCGGGAAGCAGGTTGTTTACTTTGATGGTCTGCTCCTGACAGGCAGCATTAATGCTAACCTCCCGGATGGGACCATTGCTTGGTGCTTCCGGACCCTTGGAGCCTTTGTTCTCTTCCACAGAGGCTATCAAAAGAGCCTCTGCCGTCGGCTTCAGGGTTGCAATTCCATTAGGAGTGGGGAGCTTCATTAAGCCATGGGTTGTTGATACGACCGCACCGAAAGTGGCGATTCCCATTCTTCCAATGAGGACGTTATAGCTTGAAGGGTACCTGATAACAGAGCAAGTCAACTCTTCTGTCTTTGACAGTGAAAAGATGACAATGTTATTTGAAGGGTACCTGATAACGGAGAATGTTAGCTCCTCAGTCCTTGATAAGTCTCCGTCTCGGAAACAGACGCTAAGTGTGAGCTTCCCTAGGGGATGTACTCGTTCCCCTGAGAAACCCACCAGCGAGGCGTCGGATGGTCTGAGCTTGGACTTGATCTCCGGGCTCAAGGATTCAAAGCACCGTTCATACATCACCTCTGATGAGGCTCCACAGTCCATGTATACCCTGTCCACAGGGAAGCCATCAAGTTCGGCTTCCACTATCACAGGTGTGACTATCAGTTCGTCGGGAGCCGGAGGGAGGCAGATGTATTGTTTGTTCCAGGGCTCGGTTCGAGCCTTCTTGACCTGCTGGTTTCCTTCAAGACTGACCATGTTGACCTCTTTCTTCCCTTCATCTTTCCTCCCCTTGATGTCTTTGATCAGGTGAGCGAGTTCCCCGGACTTAACAGCTTCTTCTATCCGTTTCTTCAGCTGGTAGCAATCGTTTGTGTGATGTCCCGTATCATTGTGGAAGGCACAATGTTTACTGGCATCCCTCTTGCTAGCTGGCTTAGACAGAGGTCTGGGGGGTCGGAAGGTGTACTTGACTTCCTCTGTGGAGAGTATCTCCTGAGGGGTCTTAGTGAGGACAGTGAAAACCTGTTTTTCTTTGTCATGGTACCTTCCTGATCTTGGGGATCGTCGTCTTTCTTCTCCCCTTTGATTGTCATAGGATCTCCCCGATCGTCTTTCATTGTAGGGTTGAAAGTGAGGTCTCCGGGAGCTCGTTGAGCTGTCTCTCCAGCTTCCTCGATCCCTCTTCCTGGTGTCTTGTCGAGTTAGTGCTTCCTCTCCCCTGAGGAAGGCTTCTGCCCTCTCGAAGGCCTCCTCCATGGTTTGGGGGACATCTTCATGAAATCTTCTTAACAACTTCTTGGGACGAATGGCTCCCATGAACCCTGACACCCGGATCTTCTCGGTGGCACCGCTATACTGCAGGCCTTCCCTCTTGTATCTTTCGATGAAGGTGCGGAGGTTCTCATGCTCCCCCTGCTGGATCTGGTGCAATATGGCGGCATCTTTGGTACACTTCCTCAAGGGGTTGAAGTTTGAAGTGAAACTCCTCCTTAGGTCATCAAACGAAGTAATGCTCCGAGCTGGCAAGCCGCAGAACCATAGGCGAGCTGGTCCCACCAAGGTTTGCATGAACATGTGGCAGCATTCAGCATTATTCCATTTTTCAACAGTAGCTACCCCAGAGAAGACGTTCAAGTGGTCATCAGGGTCCTCTGTACCGTCGTATGTCTTCACATTAGCCGGCATTTTGATTTTGTTGGGGAAATCAAAATGGGCGATATGCTCAGCAAAGCATTCCAACGACTTGGGTCGGTATGGCTCTGAGGGCGTTGCCTCTGTCCTAACTTCAGCCACAGGAGTCTGAACCAAGGGCTGGGAGGTCACAGGACCTGGTCCCACTACAGGGGGTGTTGCTGGTGTTTGGTTCAAAGGTGACGGATACTGCCAGGGATACCCTCCTGGCCATATGGGGAGGTACTGAGGCTGTGAGTAGTTAGGATACATGGCTCCTGGAGAGACAACAAACCCTCCAGCGAGGCCACCTGCTCCCGCAAGGGAGGTGGCTACGGCACTACTGGCCAATGGTAACGATCTTAAAGCTTCTTCATAGGATAGTGGTACTGAGGTCCCCGGAGAGAGCACAGAGCTGCTTGGACCTCCTCCTCCTGAATAAATGTCCCCTCGACTGTTCAGGTAGGGGTGAGGGTTTGTATAATCACGTTGGGTTGCTGGCGAAGTGGTGGTTCCCAGCAACGGAGGACCAGGTGAGAGGGTGACAACAGGCTCCTCGTCATAGGACAACCTAACCCTGACTCCCCTGGACCTCTCCTCTCGCACATAGCTGTTCAGAAGGTCTCGGAGTTGCAAGAAATTTCTTCGTACTCCCTCCGGGGTGATATCCATTCGTTCAACCGGGAACAACAAGTCATCTCTAGGAGACAAGTTGTTAGTCCTTGAGGACGGCGGTGTTTGGAAGTTGAGCATGTCTCCTAGAGACGGTTCGACTTGTTGTCCGTCCGTTCCAGGTGTTTCATGGCCGGAAGCATCACCCGAGGTGTGACTAGTGGCCGGAGTTTCTGGAAGACCCCCTCCTGAGCGGTTATCTCCACCAGTCATCGCAAAAGGAGGTTACTTAGGAACAAATGGGACTGTAGAGACTCTCAACAGTTTGTTCAAAGTAGCGACAGCCCCACAGTGGGCGCCACTTGTTGCTACAACAAGGAAAATGACCGGTATTAGGTTGGGAGATGCTTAGGATTATAGGTTAAGGGTATATTATGTTAAGGTTTAGGTCTTAAGGTTGGATTCAGTTAAGGTTTTGGATTTGGTTCTGAGAATGGGGGTCTTCGAGCTCCTGGAAGGGACCTGCACAAAGGTAGCAGACACCGTTAGCCTTAACGCAGGAGGGAGCCTCCTGCGTTTGGACTCCGGCGTGAGAATAAGTTTGTATTCATTTGGAGTTGGGAAATAATGAAGTAGAGAGTATGAGAGTAGAGAGAAGAAGTGAGAAGTGTGTGTGGAATGTCTACCCAAGGGTCTCCTTATATAGGCAGTCGAATTCTGCCCAGGAGCTCCCTCAGGGTAGCTTCCCTATCATACCTGGATGTGTTTTGACCCTCTTTTAGTTCCCAGCAGTGAGACTTTTTCCTTTTGGGATGCTTTCAGCTTTTATCATTTCCAATACAAGGTATGGAGCTGTGTGATGTTTTGTCCCTTGCAAAGATAATAAGCCAAAATCCCTTTTTGCATTTCCAAGACATTTTACTGTTTGCTTTCTGCCCTGAGGCTCCTATACGGCAGGTCAGCTGCCTTATATCAGCTCCACTAAGTCAGGCAACCTCTTAATCAAACTTATTTTGCTTATCTTTTTGACGAGAGGTCTAGACGTTGTCGTTTTAGGACACACGTCATCATTTGTCAAAACCAAAATATATTTAAAAAGCTACCGTTATCAGCCAACAGCTAGTTCTACCGATCATACCCATAGTTTTCATTGAATTATTGCAAGTTGGTCCTAGTCTTTGCAACTTAAAGACGAGCCCGTAGAAACCAAAAAGTCTTCACCTACCTAACTCTTTTGCTAAAATGTGGACTCAATTGCTTCATCAAATTTTGAAACAAAGTCGTGTTTGGCAACAACGTAAGTTTTAATATTTTTTGGTTCAGTATTATTTAATTCATAAATGCTATTAAAGTATCTTTGTCTCTTCTGTAGACTAGCGACCTTTGTGTTTTAACCATATCCAACGCAAGTTGTTAAATACACTTGTTTTTACATTTCAGTTGAGGTCATATTTCTACAAATAAATTAAAAAAACACCATTTTTTTCTTCAGCTCTACAAATATGCTTACCAATACTTATATTTTCACGTCATCACTTCTTTTTACATTTTGTATTTTTTTTAAATAATTTATCAAATAATTAAAATAATTAAACACACTTAATCAATTTTCTATAATTAAAATAATTAAACACACTTAATCCATTTTCTATTGTTGATTTTTTTAACTTTGTAAGGACTAACTTGAAAAGTTTGAATTTTTTTTTTACCTACTGTTGAGAAAGAAAACAATATTTCTTCTAAAAAAGTTTGCCGGTTTGTGAGTTTGTATTAAAGAAAACAATTCTTTTCTTTCTATTGTCTTTTTCTTTGTAATATCATGTGTGTCGTTGGAAGAAAAATACAAGACATCCTTTTATATAGTGATGTCCAAGTTGGAGACTTTGGGAAATACAAAAAATAATGTACTGAAATAAAAAAAATAAAAAAATTAATCAATGGAAAAACGAATGTTGCCGAAATAAAATGGAAAAACAAAAGTTAACTTACATAGGTCCCACTTCTTACCCAAACATGCTAGTTTTTTTTTATCACATTCTATCTCACTATCACACCCAATCAGATTTTTTCACCTCATTTTATCACATTCTATCACATTCCATCACTAAACACATGTGATGGTGTTCACATTTCATCACAGTTAATCACTAAAGTGTTTTTTTTAAAAAATTATCTAAAAAATTACAGTTTATTTAATTTAATAGGCCTAATTTATGTAACGCATTTGACAAATTCATAAAAGAATCATAAATATATAAACTAAAAACATTATGTTTTAAACATTAAATTAAAATAAAAACACACTACTAGAAATAAAATAAAAACTAAAAAATAACACACTACTACAAATAAAACCTAATAAAATTTTGGGCGTAACATTCGCCACGCCGAAACATGTTGAAAATCAACCTCGAACTCAGCCGCATAGTCAATTTGAGCAAAGGCAACTTGCACATCTTCTGTTTCGTTGTGGTTATTATTCACCGCTTTTTTAAAAAAAAAAAATCGAAGCTTTGACACTTCGAGTGGAGGTCCGCGTGCTTGTGAGAGATTGAATCACACGAACGTTTGTGACAAATTTCACGTTTTCGTTCGATGATCGACTTGTATGTTTCTTCGATCCGACTCCTTGAACTCAATATCTAAACTACGTTACGCTACCAAACCGATGCCCGATAACGAACCCACTCGATATCTAACTTAAAAAAAATCATATTTAAAAAAAAATTATCACACAAAAAATCATATTTAACATGTGGCTAGTTGGCCACTTGATATCAAAATATAATAAAATAATCATATTTGAAACGACAAAATTTTATCACAATCGTGATATATATCACGGTATCGTTGCTTCGCAGGCGTGAAAGAATGCACGGGACAGTGTTTCGCGGCCATCACGCGATCACGGGGTGGCCATCACGGATCACCCCATGTGCCCTTAGAGTATTCATAGCCCACCCTCTCTGTCCTATTTATCTTTAGATTTTACAGAACAATCTAAAGAAATCATTCAAAACACTCCTATATCCCATCCTTTATAATGAAAGTAATTTGGAGAAGATAAAATTAAATCTACATCCCATCCTTTATAATGAAAGTAATTTGAAGAAGATAAAAGTAAATCTTTATGTTTAAAGGCTCAAAACCAAGCCTCTAACTTATTGTGAGTGTATATAGAAAGAGACACAATTATAAAATAAGTGTTTATGAGTAAGTTAAAAATAAAGTTGAAAGATGGAATGTGTGAGGTTTTTATAAAAAATAGCAAAAGCCCCACCAGGCCACCACCATCTTCATCTTCACCTTCTTCCTAAACTTAGCCCGAACCTACACCCGTTTGCTTCCTCCCCCGCCTCCATAACCACCATCATCTTCACCAACACCTAAACCCAGCCCGACCCTACAAACGTCACCAACCCAAAACCCAGCCCGACTAAACCACACTTTGTTGCCTTCTCTCCCCCACAACCACCACCCAACCAAACCCACAACCCACCGGCTCCGACCCAAATCCTCCACAAACTTGCACCACCTAACCGAACCCCAAACCAACCCCACCATCAATAACCTCCACAACCACCACGCGACCCTAACCACTATTGTTATGAGTTGCGAAGCACAACCCCCAACCCTTGATTCTGTCACCGTCGCTGTGTTGTTGAGGTTTCTTGATTCCTGTAAGAAATGAAGGGTCAACTTGAAGAGGTCAAAATTCCGCCGGAAAGCTCAAAAGGTAACCAAAAGACAACATCGTTTTTCATCTCCAACTTGTTGGATGGCGTCACTTCTGAAGATTTGAAGAGGGAGTTTGGGAGGTGCGGGCAACTGACTAATAAGTATGTAGGGAGAAAGAAAGATAAGTTTGGCAAGATTTTTGCCTTCGTGAGGTTCTCCAAAGTTAGGGACATTGACAAACTGCTGAAAGCTCTTAACAATCTGGATGTTTATGGGAGAAATGTGTATGCTAGGGTGGCTAGATTCAATAAGGAGGATAGTCAGTTCAGAAATGGTGTCGAGGCTAGGGTTGGGTGTCTAGTGAATAAGGAAAGAAGTGGGAAGACAAGCGAATATAAGGGACCAGTTGGAAAAAATAAGAGTGGGGAAACAAACGATGGGCCATGATTATAGTAACCAATCGTATGGAGCAACATTAACTGGGAAGAAGGGGGATGGCTCTAGGACTAACCATAGATGTATTCAGTTCGAAGACAAGGCTACGGAAGTTCCGAAGGCTTGGATAGTCAAGGCTGTTATGAAGGTAGCTAGAAACTACTACAGACTGTGTAATTTATTAATGGTCTCAACGAGGTTAAAGGTGTAATAATGGAAGTCTGCTACTTGGGAGGTCTAAAAGTATTGTTATCGTTCACATCTTAGGAAAAAAGTGTTAGAGTTCATGTCACGTAAAGAGATATGGGGAGAATAGTTTTCGTCGACGTATAAATGGCAGGAACAAATTCTTGATTATGAAAGGTTAACATGGCTTAAGGTCACATGTTTGCTATTAATCCTTAGGACCGAAGAAATGTGGAGAAGATTGCATTTGTATACGGTCAGATTGTCAGGCATGTCGAAAATGGGATGGCTGACACAGACCTATCAGGGCATATGTGGGGGTGTCGGTTAAATGCGGCAAAAGAATCGACGAAGAAATCAAAGTTAAATGGTGTAATGAAATGTTCTCATGTTGGGTTTTGGAGGGTTCAGGTAGATGGATTCCGGACTTTGTGACAGATGAAGTAGCAGTTATTGGATCATATACTATTGATGATCCGTCCCCGATGAGGGAGGCTAATCCAGAGGTGTTGCCGAGGTGTGAGGTTGATCCGATGGTCGTTGAGAATCTGAACTTTGGTGGGTTGGAGTACAACAAAGTAATCCGGTGGAAGACGGTAGGTCATCGGAAGAGGAAATGTTGCAGATGAATGGGGACAATCAGCATGGGGACGTTTCGGGCAGCACACCCAAGATAAATTTGGGAACAACGCCAATCATTAGTGGGTATGTGGGTCATGTTGGCTCTAGTGTGGATAATTTTGCTGATACTAGGCTGGCCCAATCGGATTTGGCCTTATTCAATTTGTGGGCTAATACTTTTTAAAATGTTGGTCCATGTGTTAAGAGAAAAAGAGGGAAAGTTATTGGGGCCTAGTTTGGTAAGATAAAACACAAATATAAAGCTAAAGTGCCTGACCTGAACTTTAAAGCTGTCGGAGGTGGACGAGACTCATTTTGGTTCAAAGAAAAAGAGGAGAAGAAGGAGGAGTATCGAACAACTACCTATTATCTAGTCTGACAAAGTGTTCATGACCAATAGCGGCTATGGAATTGAAGATGGCTTGGAATTGGAATGGGCGGAAGAGACTGACGTCGAGGCCCGAAGTCATAGGGAATTGGTGAAGGTGAGAGGTGAGAATTCTAATGGGGGTAACAGAGAAGAGGAAGTTATTGCAACCATTGGGGAGGCTCAACTGGCTTCATTGGTGTTAGAAGGCTTCGAAGATCAATTGGGTAAGTCGATTGAAGATGAGTTGGGACCTCTGGTGTCAAAACAAATTTTTTAACTTTCAACATTAATGGTATAGGGGGGAGGGGGGAGGGTAGAAAATGTTAATCAATTTGGCAAAACTAGTCCTTGTACCTTCAATCGTTTTTGAACTTATTAAAAGTTTGAGTTTATGTTGATCAACACATTTTTTTTACATTTAAGTGCCTACCTTTTATCCAAATGTGATATTTTCCGTTTTAAAGTTTATTTTGGATTTTTAAGTTTTAAAGTTCATAAAAGGTTTTAAGATGAAAACCCTATTAAAAATGTTAAATTTATTTTGGGTTAGTGTAGTTAGTTTTTATAAAAGAAAAACTAACCAAGTTAAACATAAAACTAACATAGTTAATATTGAGGGACTAGTTATGCCAATATCTGAAAGTTTCACAAAAAGAAATTCCCTCCTACTTCTTCCACGGTATTCCGGCCGAGAAGCCTCGCGGCGGTGACCGGTTTTGGCAACGTCTAAATACCGGTTTCATTACTCCTTTAATCTATTTTAAAGCTTGCATGGACCTTCTCCATCATCTGCGAATCTAATAGAATGAATAATAAGCGTTATACCAATGTTATTGACCGAAAATTTATGAAATTTATCGTGTAACCGTCGAGTTTTGATAAGCTTCAAAACAATACGTTTCAAGTCGTGATATTATAAATTGACCATCTAAAAACATTTCCAGACCTTCAACCATCTTGAAACCACAAAAAAAAGCATTAAACACGTCCTGAGGCTCTGAAATCGGATCCGAGCTCGAATTATTTTTCCTCTTTTTCAGTCCATAACCATGCCTCCAAGATCGATTTGTTTGTGTAATTTTGTTATTCATTTACCTCTTTACATAAGCCCTATGAGTCCATTTCATATTTGTAGCGATTCGAGTTACTTGGAAATTTGGGATAGGGTTAGGGTTTACATTAGGATTTGGGGAAGAAGATGAACTACCAACATGTATTTAAGTTTAAACTGTTTTCAAACGTCTTAACAAACATAATATGTGGTCTAGTGGTTAAGGTGTATGCATTTCATATGTTGGTCTAGAGTTCGAGTCCTTCCTTGGACATTGTTTTTGTGACCCTCTTTGTTTAGTTTCATATATATATATATATATATATATATATATATATATATATATAAACATGAATGTAAATCCATACAAAACTTATAATATTCGTAATAAATTCATTTTTGATCCAAACATTATAAAATTTTAGGTGTAGCCTCTTGATATCATAAATAAACTTTCTACACTTTTAATTTCTGAAAGATATGTTATTTTCATAATTCTATTGATTTAAATCATTTTAATCATATTTAATTGACTAAAAATTCATTTTTAATTATTTTAATTCCAAAATTTTTGGAAAAATTGTATTTAACATTAGAAACTTGATTTCAAATTATTGGACCAGAATTGATTAAATTTTATTGATTTACCCATTTTTTTTAATCATTTAAACATGCTTTAAATTCAGGAAATTAGTTTTAAATACAAATAAACTGAGAAAATGTATGGAAAAATTATTTTAACTATTTCCAATCAGAAAGTATTCATTTTGCACAAAAATATTAGTTTTGAATCATATCTTGTATTTTAGTCTTATTTATGTTTAATTAGACATAATAAATCACTTATTTATTTATATTAGTTAAAAACCTGTTTTATAAGTATTTTTCTTATAAAACATAAATATTGCTATGTTTAAAATTCAGTATTATCATTTGGTTGACTCATTTGAGTAACTCATAACTATTTGTGCAATAGCTATTAATTATTGTAATTATTTACAATTATAATTTAATTTATTCTTAGTCTTAATTATTCGAAACATATTTTTATCTAAATATTAACTTGGTAATAATTATATTTCCTAATCATGTTTATATACTTTAATCATATTATTTTGAGATACGAATTTATATGAATTCAGTCTATCCTAAAAACCCTAATTCCCCAAATCAACTTAGCAAACCCTAATGCCTTAGAACCCTAGATACCTTAGACTTTTAAGTCACTTTCCTCATTAATATTCTTATACATATTGGTTGAGTTCTTCGGAATTCCTAAGCCTTTTTTGACGAACTTTGTTGGATTTACCACTTAATAGAACTGTGAGTATATCTTTCCCCCTTTTCATTTTACTGTTTGGGGCTACTCATGTACCTTATGTCAAATTACTATTTCTTTTCACTAAGTGCAATTCTCATGTGTGTTTGTTTTGTGTTACTTTGTGTATCTATGACTTGTCAAAATCATTAATCGTTGCGGCCTAGCATTTCAATGAATAGTACTATGGTATATACCCTTTCTGACTCTGTTGAGAGACCTTGGTCATTGCCATGTGTTTCATTACTACTGTCAATAGCGCATACTATATATATAAATTTCATTTCACTTTCGTAGGGTTGGTTTTGACCCGGATACTACTTATTAAATAATTGCAAACGGTATACAACACATGTTGCGAAACTCTTTTTCTACTATATGTATTCAAAACAGGGTATGCTCACCAATACATTATTGTATTGACCTATACTATTTTCAGGAAATTAGTTTTAGGTTATTTTTGAGATGCCATTTAAGCCTATGGAATTTATACTTAGAATTTAGATTCATTGTATTTAAGTTTAGATTGTTAGTTTAACTCATTGTATCTTTGTATCTCATTTCAATGCAATAAACTATTTAATTCAATGTATTCCAATTTACACTTTAGTGCCATGAGCTATTGAACAATCATCACTATGTGAGACTTTGATGTTTCCGCCATCGGTTGGGGTGTTACAGATTGGTATTAGAGCCATCGTTATAGGGAATTAGGTTATTAGAATGCCTTTTAGCCTAGTCTATAACTAAGCTTACATGCACGAGTCCTTTTGTGTATATTTCTCTTTATCCTTATATTTTCTTTCAAGTTATTTTTACTATGATTCTTTCTCGTTATTCTTTTCGGTATTTTGGTTGGAGAAGAAGACACTCGTATTTCAAAAATGAAACGATATCACCAAGTTAGGAGTGGTAACCATACCTTGGTGGTTAATTTCACTCTTCTATATGTTATACATCTTTGGAATATATCTTTGGGATAGGAGTGACATCCACACCTCAATGAGTATTTCCTCCAAAAAGAAACTTAACCACTAAGCTGGGAGTGATATCCTTAACTTAGTGACTGGTTTCATTCCACCGAAGTTTTCAATTTTGAAATACATCTTTGAGTTAGGAGTGAAATCCACATCTCAAGGATTTATTTTTGTATCTCGTTTTTAATCTCGCTAAAGTTTTGGAATCCACTAGTGATGGGGGACGTGCAATCTAGAAGGCTGAGCGCCTGTATTCTGAGTTTTCTGTCTAGGCCTGGTATTTTGTATAAATCCCAATCAGACGAGGGACCCGTATACCTACCTGGGAACTCTCGGGATGAGCATTCACTTATAGGCTAAAGCACACCCCCACAAGTCACTAGGAGATTTCAAATACTTGAGTTAGTCAAAGTTTCCTATGGAAACAATCACAACGTCTCATGTCATTGATATTTATGTCTTGTTTATCATTTGAAGTCTAAATTTTATCGCTTGTTGTTTCATATGCTATTATTTATTAATCATTCGATTTTGGATTCTTCATCATCATTATTAAAACTTTTGTACACTATATTATCACATTAAAATTTACATTACTTCATTTATGTTTTTTGACTTTTACACTACAAAGCATTTCTACCTTGAGTTCAAACAATTTTACCCACGACTTAAAATTTTAAACTATGCTATTAACTTCGACCACATCCTGATTTTGGGAATGTTGCGTCATTACACAGTTAAGAAAATGAAAATGGTTTCCCAAACTTATTAATCAACCTGTTTTATATTGTCATGTTTACAAACTCACTTGATCGATGTCACAGTATATCATTAAATTATGATCTTTTGTATCCCCTTGTGTTTCCACAATACTCATAACATCATAAATGTCTATCTACCCAATATACACCAGTACACTACCCTCTAAAGCGATTAACTTAGCAACTTACCCTATGTTATCATTTCATAAAAGCACAAAACCCAAGTACCTAATCTTAGGGAAACCTATTCACCAGATTAGTACACTCTATATACACCTTGTGTCTTGAAATAAAAAGCACACTATGAGCCCAAAGAGATGCCTTAACGACTATTACAAACAAACGGGTTTTCAACGTATAGATTTCGTAAAACATTCAAGGTTTCAAGTAACATTTGACTTTTTCAAACATTCCATAAAAATTGGAAATTTTCAACTTTAATGAAATTTAACTTACAAGTTAAAGAAATGTTTAAAATCCTATTTTCCAAAATTCGTTAGGGCATTCGGGATCATTCACAACCTCATACCTGTTCTGCCCACACCTTTCAAACATTATCAAGGAGAATCAACCTAAACCAGATTCTCCATTGCCTTCAAGCAACTCATAAACTATTATCATATTATCAAAGTACCGAGTTGATTCACTCAAGCAATGCAGCACGAGAAATTGTGCGCTGTGGACTTCCAACGTTGTATTGAGTTTTTGGAGATAGGTCACCAACTGACACTTGAGACTTGAAACTTATCTGTTATTCACAATCCTTATCATTTCCCTTGTTGTGTTTCGATCTTCTTTTAAAAAAAATTAAGTCTATTTTTAGAAATGTTATGTTTATAAGTTTTTCACATTCACGTCATTTCAAAGCCTCGAAATTTTTCTAAATTTTTTTGGAAATCTATTCGTATCACAAACGTTGGTTATTCTTATCCATGTCATTTTTTTACATTAATTAATGGTCTTTTGAAACACATTTGATTTATATGGTTTCTTCTTGCATTTTATAAACTTTTTTGCATATTTACAAGTCAAATGTAAACCTTCTTGTTTTCACATAACGGATCCAATATATGTTTTCGGCAAAAGAAACTTGCGACTGATAAGACGCCTTATAACAATTTTCAACTCGACTTCTCGTAAACACATGAAAGTGTGTACTTACGAAGTCTTTTCATGTGAACCTGTTTTGAATCTAAAACATTCTTCGATTTCTAAAAAGTTATTCTCATGCATTACTACTATTCTTTGAACTATATCACAAAGATCGAGTAAACTATGTATTTATAAACGAAAATTTATCTTTTTACACTTGCACTCTCTCAGTAGCAAAACTTTTGGTCTAACAAAATATTGGACATATCCTCATCGGAATGTGCCAAATGTCTTTTATCGTACAGTGCATATATCAAAACTACTAAATTTAAACCCTCATGCAAGTAGACTATACGTCCGTTTTGCGCACTCTCATTTATAGTATACTTCATTATTTTATCCTTACACCATTTTATTTATAGTTATGTTCGCGCATCATCTTATTCATGATTATTCTTGCATTATTCTTTTATTGGCGGTTATTCTTACGCGTTATTTGCAGTTAATCTCACACTATTTATTAGCAGTTATTCTTACATCATTGATTTTGAGCATTAATTCAACACATTTACTCTTATTTTGCGTAATCGCGATTTACTCGATTTATGTTATATTATTCTTCCAATCGAAATTTTATGCTATGCTCATAAACTTACATGAACACATATTTTGTATGCATATGTTTTCCCTGTTTTGAGCAAGACCCTGTTATACTTTTTGATTATTTTGTTCAACACCATGGTCAATAAACATATTAATTGACAACTCGTATGAGATCTAAGCCAGTGCTCACGTACAACTCGGATCAGAGTATTCCTCTAACCCGAGGGGAACGGTGTAATCCTCGGAGTTTATCAATATGGGTGTTTAGAGTCCAACGATGTGAACAGAAATTTACCGGTTAAGGGCGAACCCGAAAGGTGAAGGACCTCAAACCATGTTTTATACTTACACATTATTCTCATTACGGTTAAAGGGTGAATCCGAAAGGGATGGACCTCTAACCATGTCATGCTTGAATATTATTTCGTTGCAGTATCTATTGTTTAACATATTTTGGTTGCATGTATTTGTTTCTTGTATTACTTATGTTAGTGTTATGGAAAAGTATAACACCCTAGTGTAAGGTAAATCGATGATTACGGTCCGGAACACAATCATGGGTTTACAGGTACATGGGGGTGGTGTGTGATTCTACTTAAGCTATTGGTAGAAAATCAGTACGAGTCCAAAGTATCAAGAGTGTGGTGGGTTAGCTGTGGTACACCTTATATATACGCACGATCGATGCTGCGGGAACGGACTAGGAGTCTGACCAAGAACCTACCCCTTTATTTTCTATTGCATATTGGGATATTTAGTAACGTTGGGCCCGACCTCTTTAATAGGTCGTTAAGAATGTTTTTACACAAGCTTCAATTCGTCTTCCAAGAGTCTTTCTTTTGACCAACCACACAAAAGACCAAACCTTGCATACTCTTACACTCTTTGTTATTCATCAATGCCTCTGCCCTCATCAGTTACAAATTTTCCCAAAACTTTTCTCATTTAAACTTTCAACTTTCTAACATCGGGTCAACTGTCAAAGATTTTGAAACTTTTACTTAGGATATTAGACAACTACTTAAAATTTTGTCGAAACATGACTAATGAAATTTTTTTAACTTACTTGACTTTTACAACGCCTTTTGTGTCATACAAACCACCACTTGAAAAAAATTTTGACACGAAATTTTCTAAAGTAGGGGAGACTGTGACAACCGTCACCCTCATCTTTTATCCATTTGGCAAAACTAGTCCTTATACCTTCAATCGTTTTTGAACTTATTAAAAGTTTGAGTTTATGTTGATCAACACATTTTTTTTACATTTAAGTGCCTACGTTTTATCCAAATGCGATATTCTCCATTTTAAAGTTTATTTTGGAATTTTAAGTTTTAAAGTTCATAAAAGGTTTTAAGATGAAAACCTTGTTAAAAATGTTAAATTTATTTTGAGTTAGTGTAGTTAGTTTTTATAAAAGAAAAACTAACCAAGTTAAATATAAAACTAACATAGTTAATATTGAGAGACTAGTTATGCCAATATCTGAAAGTTTCAAAAAAATAAATTCCCTCCTAATTCTTCCACGGTTTTCCGGCCGAGAAGCCTCGCCAGCAGTGACCGATTCCGGCAACGTCTAAATACCGGTTTCATTACTCCTTTAATCCATTTTAAATCTTGCATGGACCTTCTCCATCATCTGCGATTCTGATAGAATGAATAATAAGCGTTATACCAATGTTATTGACAGAAAATTTATGAAATTTATGGTGTAACCGTCGAGTTTTGATAAGCTTCAAAACAATACATTTCAAGTCGGGATGTTATAAATTGACCATCAAAAAACATTTCCAGACCTTCAACCATCTTGAAACCACAAAAAAAGCATTAAACACGTCCTGAGGCTCTGAAATCGGATCCAAGCTCGAATTATTTTTCCTCTTTTCAGTCCATAACCATGCCTCTAAGATCAATTTGTTTGTGTAATTTTGTTATTCATTTCTCTTTACAAAATCCCTATGAAGCCATGTCATATCTGTAGCGATTCGGGTCACTTGGAAATTTGGGTTAGGGTTAGGGTTTATGTTAGGATTTGGGGAAGAAGATGAACTACCAATATGTATTTAAGTTTAAGCTGTTTTCAAACATCTTAACAAACATAATATGTGGTCTAGTGGTTAAGGTGCATGCATTTCATATGTTGGTCTAGTGTTCGAGTCCTTCCTTGGACATTTTTTTGTGACCCTCTTTGTTTAGTTTCATATATATATATATATATATATATATATATATATATATATATATATATATATATATATATTTATATAAACATGAATATAAATCCATACAAAACTTATAATATTCGTATTAAATCCATTTTTATTCAAAAATTATAAAATTTTAGGTGTAGACTCTTGATATCATAAATAAACTTTCTATACTTTTAATTTATGAAAAATATGTTATTTTCATATGAAAAAATTACACCGTCAGTCCTTATGGTTTCCACCTAGTTTCAATGTCAGGTACTAATAGTTTAAAGTAACAACTTGAGGTATTAACCTTCTAATGGATTTCAATGTTTGATATTAGGACTAACTTCGTTAAAATCTAACTAACACTGTTAAAATCTAACGGATATTTTGAAACATTAAAATTAAAAAGGTTAATTATGTGTATTAATGGTTAGTCTAAGAAAAATATGTTATAAAATTATGGAAAAATTATTTTAAGTTTATCAACTTATAAGCTTTATAAAAAAAGAATTTTATTTTCATAAAAAGGTATTTAATTTTTTTTAATTAATTAAACTTATTTTATTCATAATTAATTCATTATAAATTCATTTTTATTCATTTTTATATCAAAATTTCACAAAAAAATATTTTTAACATTTTAAAATAGGAATATGAATCTGTTTTCAGAAAACTTGAAAACTTTATATTTTTAACTTATTAAAGTAATTATTTACTTTATACAATAAATTGTTTTATTCCAAACAAAATTAAAAATAATTTTTCAAATATTTTTTTACTGGAAAACGTTTGTATGTTTTTTTCTTATAAAACGATTGAAAAGTGGTACATTAATAATCATATAAATCTACATTCATTCGCATAAAAAATATAAAAATTCATTGAATTAATAGTGATTTAAAATAGAAATATAGATACATCTTTCTGGTTCTTTTTGGACGGTTAGGCCGGTGAAGAGGAGTTAACGGGTTCTTTTGTTTTGTTATGATGCTTTGAGACCTAATAAAGGTTTTACTTCATATTTAGATTAGATCCAGTCATACATTTATCAACTTTACAATTCTTAGGGTGTGTTTAGTTTAATCTCTTGTTTATTATCAAACATGGATAACCAGTCTGATAATGGTAAAAACATCATATGACACGTCGAGTGCGTTATGTACGAAGGATCATTATCCACTTACAAAGGATATATCAAACGACTTTGAAAGATAAAGATCATATTTTGTTTTATAGGCGGATAAAGATGACACAACATTTTTGATACAGATCGAAGTGTTTGCTGATCAAGACTTGAGCGTGTGAGTCGCAACAAGCGTGAGGGCTATGGCATGTATATCTGTAGAATTATTTTTGAGCCAATGAAAACACACAAATGAAAGCGACGTTAGCGCACTAATAATAGTCTAGCGGAAGATGTATATACATTTATAAAATATCTTCTTTGAAAGATATTATAATAACATGATAAAGTCTGAAAAATGTATCTTAACATGAAAAAGATAAAAATGATTTTGAGCTTTTGACCTAATAAATTAATGACATTTCTGAAAAAATAATTTTTGAAAAATTTATTTAAATTATTGTTTTCATCTCACATTTCTAAAAAATAATTTTTTAAAAATAATTTTTATTTTTGTTTGGAATAACACAATTTATTGTATAATGTAAATAATTACTTTAATAAGTTAAAAATATCAAGTTTTCTAAAAACAGATTCATATTCCTGTTTTAAAATGTTAAAAATATTTTTTGTGAAATTTTGATATAAAAATGATTAAAAACGAATTTATAATAAATTAATTATGAATAAAATAAGTTTAATTAATTAAAAATAATTAAATACCTTTTTATGAAAATAAAATTCTGTTTTATAAAGCTTATTAGTTTATAAACTTAAAATAATTTTTCCAGAATTTTATATAATATTTTTCCTAGACTAACCATTAATACACATAATTAACCTTTTAATTTTAATGTTTCAAAATGCCCCCTAGATTTTAACAGAGTTAGTTAGATTTTAACGAAGTTAGTCCTAATACCCAACATTGAAATCAATTAGAAGGTTAATACCTCAAGTTGTTACTTTAAACTATTAGTACCTGATATTGAAACTAGGTTGAAACCATAAGGACTAACGGTGTAATTTGTTCTTTTCATAATTCTATTGATTTAAATTATTTTAATTCCAAAATTTTTGGAAAAATTATATTTAACATCAGAAACTTGATTTCAAATTATTGGACCAGAATTGATTAAATTTTATTGATTTGGCCAGTTTTTTAATCATTTAAACATGCTTTAAATTCAGGAAATTAGTTTTAAATATAGATAAACTGAGAAAATTTATGGAAAATTTATTTTAACTATTTACCATCAGAAAGTATTCATTTTTCACAAAAATATTATTTTTGGATCATATCTTGTATTTTAGTCTTATTTATGTTTAGTTAGACATAATAAATCACTTATTTATTTATATTAGTTAAAAACCTGTTTTATAAATATTTTTCTTATAGAACATAACTATTGCTATGTTTTAAATTCATTATTATCATTTGGTTGACTCATTTGTGTAACTCATAATTATTTGTGCAATAGCTATTAATTATTGTAATTATTTACAATTATAATTTAATTTATTCTTTGTCTTAATTATTCGAAACATATTTATATATAAATATTAACTTGGTAATAATTATATTACCTAATCATGTTTGTAAACTTTAATCATATTATTTTGAGATACAAATTTATGTGAATTCAATTTATCCTAAAAACCCTAATTCCCCAAATCGACTTAGCAAACTGTAACGATCCCACATCGGTTGGTAAGGAGAACTAACACTTCTTTATAAGAGGTGGGATACCTTCCCTATCATGACGCGTTTTGGAACGGGAATGCCCGTGACCAATGGAAAATCGGAACATGCCCGGACAATATCGTGGTGCGGTTAACTGGACTATTACAAATGGTATCAGAGCCAGGGCCAGGCCGCTGTGCCAGCGAGGACGCTTGGCTCCTTAAAGGGGGTGGATTGTAACGATCCCACGTCGGTTGGGAAGGAGAACTAACACTTCTTTATAAGAGGTGAGATACCTTCCCTATCATGACGCGTTTTGGCATGGGAATGCCCGTGACAAATGGAAAATCGGGACATGCCCGGACAATATCGTGGTGCGGTTAACTTGACTATTACACAAACCCTAATGCCTTAGAACCCTAGATACCTTAGACTTTTAATTCACTTTCCTCATAAATATTCTTATACATATAGGTTAAGTTCTTTGGAATTCCCAAGCCTTTTGTGACGAACTTTGTTGGATTTACCACTTAACATAACTGTGAGTATATCTTTCCCCCTTTTCATTTTACTGTTTGGGGCTACTCATGTACCTTATGTCAAATTACTATTTCTTTTCACTAAGTGCAATTCTCATGTGTGTTTGCTTTATGTTACTTTGTGTATCTATGACTTGTCAAAATCATTAACCGTTGTGGCCTAGCATTTCAATGAATAGTACTATGGTATATACCCCCTTGTGACTCTGTTGAGAGACTTTGGTCTTTGCTATGTGTTTCATTACTATTGTCAATAACGCATACTGTATATAAATTTCATTTCACTTTCATAGGGTTGGTTTTGACCCGGACACTACTTATTAAATAATTGCAAACGGTATACAACACATGAATTGCGAAACTCTTTTTCTACTATATGTATTTAAAACAGGGTATGCTCACAAATACATTTTTGTATTGACCTATACTATTTTCGTACATGTTTCAGGTTATTTTTTAGATGCCTTTTAAGCCTATGGAATTTATACTTAGATTTTAGATTCAGTGTATTTTAGTTTAGATTGTTAGTTTGAATTATTGTATCTTTGTATCTCATTTCGATGTAATAAACTATTTAATTCAATGTATTCCAATTTACACTTTAGTTCCATGAGCTATTGAACAATCGTCACTACGTGACACCTCGATGTTTCCGCCATCGGTTGGGGTGTTACAAAAAATCAACAAAGGTTAGAGGTATAAAGAGATCTTTTAATTTATCATTTATTGGTTTACATAAATCCCAAATGTCTTCCATATTAGAACATCAAGTGGATAGGTTTTGGGATGGGTCAACACATGAATCTGCGGTTGTTAATACAAATGGCAGATCCGGGGGTATTATCCCCATCTGGAACACAGTGAGCTTTAAAGCTCAGGTTTTACGGGTTGGACATAACTTAATACTAATAGGAGGAGACGTGATTGGGGTGGCAGAAAGACTTATGGTAATGAATGTGTATGCGCCTTCAGATCCGGTGCTGCGCATGGGTTTATGGGAAGAAATTGTCGCTCTAAAGGTGGATTTCTGGGGGGCTGTGGGTCTTGTTAGGGGAGTTCAATGAAGTGAGATGTGATGAAGAAAGACTTAATTTGGTATTCGTTTCGGCAAATGCCTTGGAATTTAACAACTTCATTTCGAATGTTGGACTTTGGAATACAACATGGGGGGGGTTGAAGATTCACATACATGTCTGCGGATGGCTCAAATGATGGCCGAATACCAAACTATTGGCCTTGGACAGAGATGTATTAGACCATTCGCCGGTAATATTGTCATGCACACGCTCCAAGGTGGGGCCGAGCCCGTTTCGGTTCTTTAATTCTTGGATTGGGAAATAGGGGTTGGATAATGAAGTTAGTAGGGGCCTTAATTGTAATGTGTCAGTCGGGCGGTGTGACATAATTTTTTTGTAGAAACTCAAGGTGACCAAGGGATTTATTAAGCGGTGGAGATCTGAATCATTTGAAGGGGAATCAGCTGATGTAAAAGTGCAAGAGATAGGATTCGATATCTTGAATCAACTGCGGAAAGAAGATTATTGAATAAAGGGGAGATTTCGTAGTGGAATGAAGTAAGGTTACTGGTGAAAAGATTGGAGTGAGATAGATTGAAGGATTTAAAACCAAACTTCGAAGTTAGAATGGATCATGAGTGGCGATGAAAACTCGGCGTTCTTTCACAGGGTCATTAATGGTAGGAAGGTAAGGAATAAAGTGGATGGGCTGATCATTGACGGGTCTTGGGTCTCGGATGGGGAGGTTATTAAGGCTAAAGAGGTGACTGCATTCAAGGAAAAATTCGACGAACCAGTGGTGTCTACACCAAAAATGTCGGGGGTGGGTTTTAAGAAGCTATCGTAGGGTGATGCAGTGAGTCTTACTGAACCGTTTTAAAATAAAGAGATTCGAGACGTGGTTTGGGATTGCGGTGGGGAGAAATCACCCGGTCCAGATGGGTTTTCATTCAGGTTTATTAAAAAGTATTGGGAGCAATTGGAGAAGTTTGTGACAGACATTATGAATGAATTTTATATCCATGGGTCGATTCACGCCTCATGCAATTCATCTTTCATTGTGTTGATTCCGAAATGTCAAGACCCATTAACGCTATCCGAGTTTAGGCCAAATTCATTGATTGGGGTCATTGGTAATATTATATCAAAAGTTTTGGTGGCGAGACTTAAGAAAGTACTTGGGAGTGTGATGTCGTCAGAACAATCGACTTTCATTAAAGGTATGAACATATTCAATGGTCCACTTATAACTAACGAGGTGGTAGCTTAGGCCAAAAATGCGAAAAAAATAATTGTTACCTTTTAAAGTCGACTTCGAAAAGGCGTATGATTGCGTGTGATGGAAGTTTCTAGCTAATAGAATGCATGATATGGGCTTCCCATCGAAATGGAAAAAATGGATTATGGATTTGTTGGTGAGAGGGAAAGCAGCGGTTCTCATTAATGAGTCACGTTCAAAAGAATTTCAGTTGAATCGGGGTCTTAGAAAAGGAGACCCACTATATATCACCTTTTCTATTCACATTTGTAATGGATGCGCTACAAGTGTTATTGACCAACGCGGTTAAGAGTCGGTCATTTTCAGGGATTAAGCTGCCAAAAGATGGCCTGGAGATATCACATCTATTCTACGTTGATGACGCATTGTTCCTTGTTTTATGGTCGGAATATAATGTTATCAATTTAAACCATTTGCTGCGAGGCTTCTCTCTTGCATCCGACCCGAAGGTGAATATGTTAAAAAGCAGTATTTACGAGATTAATGTCAGTAAGGATAAATGTCAGTAAGGATAAAGTGCAGGCGATGGCAAGATTCCTTAGATGTAAGAAAGGGAATCTCCCTTTCATTCATCTTGGACTGCCGGTTGGCAAAACATGAAAAGGATAAAGAGTTGGAAATTGGTGATTGACAAATTCCAGACCTAGTTGTCCTCGTGGAAAGCTAGAGCCTTATCGTTTGCACGGAGATTGGTCCTAATTAAGGCGGTACTAGGGTCTTTGCCCAGATATTACCATAGTTGCAAAAGTCATCCGAGTTGACCGATTACACGCCGAGTACTCGCTACAGGGTGGGTCACCGAGTATAGCCGAGTTGGCCGAATATTCTGAGTACTCCTCGCATAAGCCGATTCGACCCCTGAGTACTCGCTTGACTAGACCGAGTACTAGTAACTCCCCGGTCGGCCGAGTTGGTAGCACCTTGCGAGTTCTACAACCATGATTATGACCTCTCAGTTTTTAAGGGGCCAAGGGGTGTGATCAAAGTCATGGAATGTTTACACCGCTAGTTTCTTTGGGGTGGTTCATCAGCAACAAACAAGATTAAATGGGTTGCGTGGGATAAAATTCTAAATCAAAAACGGGGGGGGGGGTCTTAGGGTTTGTAGTATAGAAGATCTAAATTTGGGCCTCCTTTCGAAGTGGTGGTGGAGACACAAGAATTCAGGGGATCAACTGTGGTGCAGAGTAGTCAATGCTAAACATGGGGAGGTAGAAGATATAGTTTTGTCCCTAGTAAAAAATCGGTTCCGGGTACATGGGGTTCAATTGGGGCAATTCACAAGGAGTTTACATGTAGAGGGATTGAGCTTGCCTCCAAATTCAAGTGTGTGGTCGGTCAGGGGAATACGGTGGGTTTTTGGGATGAAACATGGTGTGGCGGGAAGAGGTTTAGAGAAAATTTCCTGGAGCTGTTCGCGATGTGCAAGAAAAAGATAACTAAGGTTGCTGAACGATGTGCTCAAAGTGGTTTAGTAAAAATACTAAATTAACCTAAGCTAGACACTCTAAGTTTTAAATTTATAACCAAAGACTTTCTAAACCTAAACCATACAACCGGCAAATGTACCGGTCAGTGCAGTATAGCTAAAGTAAGTCCGAGTATCGAACCCACGAGACTCTACTAGAAAACGTAAACTAGACTCGACTACTTATCCTAAATACTAACTTAATAATGTTTTGTTGCTTAAAGGGGGTTTTCTAACAGACTAATGCAAATAAATAAGTAAACTGAAATAACTAAATACACAAAATGGAAACTGCAACTAAGATCAGATGATGGGAAGGAACTATCTAGGCTAGAATCCTACACGTGAATGATAAGTTTCTAACGGCAATGGAACTGGTGTAGAACCGGGATATTAAATTACTAAACATCAAGAATAAACTAGACACCCTCGACCCTTCTCAAGGGGAAACCTAGAATACTGTTGTGTTGTTAAACCACCGGTTGAGAGGTTACCCTCACAGACTTACCTACTCGAATCTTAAAGTACCCGCTAGACAGTCTACCTCACAGCGCGAAAGTGCAAGCGGTAACTACAATATTTTTTATAAGACTTGGCCTACAAGGAATGCTAGGGAAATTAGGAAGATCTTCTCACAAAGCCTCTAGAACTAGCAAATTTAACACCCTAGACAGATCAACAATCTCGCACCTTACAGTTATTGAGAATTGGCAGAACACTTAGAATTACCTAACTAACAATTACAACTCCTATGGATAACCTGCAGAAATTAACCATAAACTAGCTGCTAACACCCAGTCCGCAACCTAACCCGCATTCATACATGAAAGGCATTCACAAAAACGCATGTGGAGTTTATAAAAGTTATTTAAACAAAACTAAATATGCATATACATCAAACCAGAAAATAAAGAGTTCTTTACTTTAAAATTCATCCACAACCAAAAGTTTCAAAACCAAAAGAAAATAAATCAAACAAGTGTAATCATCTTTAACCTAGGTAGTGTTAAGGTTTAGCCTCTAAAAGTTATGATAAATTCAAAACAATAGAAACAAATAAAATTCATGGTATTCACAGCGGGTTTGAATAGATTAATAATAAATAAATAGATTAGAACCGACCCGTACTCACACCAATGCTTCAACCCTTAACCTCCTTCGATCTCCTCCTGTGCGTCGAAGAAAATAATAATCCTCCCCCACGTCAAATAATCCTCCTCCTCATTTATATCTCCTCCACTTAATGAAGCCCTCCACTAATATGTTTGTCCATTGGGCCGTGACTCTCCAAGTCACGGTTTTTTATTTATTTATTTTTTATTATTATTATATACTATTATTTATATATAGTATTATAGCTCCACTCTCGACTCGGGTGTTCTTGACTTTACTAAAGTTGCTTGTTTATGCTCCAACGTCCATGAACACCTACACAAATTAAAAGTAAATACTAAAAATGACCTAAAACTAATAAAAATCTATAAAACCTATAATAAACAAAATAGACAGTACAAGCCTAAAACTAATAAAAGTACTATTTAAACGACTCGAAAATTGTACAAACCTTACATTGGAAATAGATGTATTTTATAATACATCACTGAATGTTATAAAGTCATGAATGGGGGTGGTTTTGGATCCTGGATGGAAGAGAGAACCTACATCGGCAAATAAAAGTCAACAACGAGACACGATGATGAGCATGCTGGAATTGGTAAAGATTAACAACACAACGAATAAATGGAGATGGTTATTGGGTGACAAGGTAAAGGATTACCTCAGTGAAAGCGGTCAGAGAAACGATGGGTTCGTGTGGAGCAAGTATGAATCAAGCCGATGTATTCTTATGGAGCAAAATTGTGATGCCAAAGGTAAGTTGTTTCGTCTGGAGGGCATTGGACAATAAAGTTCCGACTGCAGAGATGCACGCCTTTAGGGTTATGCAGGTCGGGGATGGGTTGTGTAAATGATATGGGCAGCAGCTTGAAACGGTCAACTATATTTTCGTTGAATGTATATGGGCCAGGGTGGTATGGTGGAACATGTCCGAGTGGCTAAAGGTTAGCTTTCTAGCACCCGAAGCATCTCTTGTTCAAGTGATCAAGTCTTGTTGGGACCTAGATATGGAGCAGCGGAAGATAGGTGCAATTTATGCGATTGTGCTTATGGTCGTTTGGAAGTTATGTTTATGTCGAAACGACAAGGTGTTTTAAGACGTCAACACAGCGACATCGAAAATAGTTGAAGAAATAAATGCAGAATCTTATTGATGGATGATCAAAAGGACGAAGAGACCAGAGTTAGATATGGCTAGGTGGTACGAGGTCTCAATTTTTGAAACGGTTAGAGTTTATGGCTTTGATAGGGTGGGGTGGGTCAGCTACTACTAGTTGTTAATTTATTTTGTGGTGGTGTGTTGTCTTTTTTGATTAAAGTTGTATGCCCAGGTAGTCGCTGGCTTAAAGGGTTTGGGGTGTAAACTTGTACTTGTTGGACGTTTTGAATAAAATTTTCTGTTTGGCTGTTAAAAAAAAATACTCATTGGGCAAATGCATTTTCTCTCCAATGATTTATCTTAAAATTAGATACTATAATTTTTTTTTCTCATCACCAAAATGCATCACTAAATATTGGGCATTGAGGATAGTATAATTTCACTTGCTTAAGTTTGATCCTAAGTGTTTTCTTTCTTTCTTATATTTTGATTATTATTTTTTTTTAATTAAAAAGGGTTTGCTTGTTATCTTTGAGCTATAACCTAAGTGGACTATTGATGATAACTGGTTTCACATTTTCTTTTGTTAAGGTGACACTTTCTTTTTACTTTTATTTCTTGTTTTTTAATAATAATAGAAAAACTACAACGAATCAACAATAAACACCATCATTACAACTTTACAATAATGAATAGTTGAACGCAGCCTTAAGTCGCTCACAAGTTCGTTTCACAAAAGAAGATAAAGATAATGATTCTGTTTTCGAAACCCAATTTAAAGAATATGAAGAAGAGGAGCCGATTGGAGAAGATGTTGAGGTTTGAGAAGACCCAAAGGGAAAGAAAAGAGGGAAATTTAGTTGTCGTGCTAAGCGAACAGTCTGGATTCAGGATGAAGTTGCTTTGGCGAAAGCATTCATACATGTTTCGGTCGATCGGGTGAAAGGAAACGACCAAAACAGAAATAGTTTATGGAATGACGTGTTAAAGCATTACAAAGATCAACTTGGTGGTTCCAATCGCACCAACCAACAAGTTCGTTTAAAGTGGGGTAAAATGTTGACGCAATTGAATGCGTTCAACGACTATTACATTCAAGCAGTACTAATTTTTTACCTTTTATTATTTTGAATATTTTTATAAAACCATTATTCGACTTTTAAATATATTTGTATTTTTTATTTTTATAGGAGCAGATTCACAAAAGCGGTTGCACCATGGTAGATGTCATGACCATGACGCTAGATGATCATTAAGAAAAAGCAAAGAAGCATTTCAAAGATTTAGCTGTGTGAAGATTTTTAAAGAAAGTGAGAAGTGGTCAAAAGTCTCGTTGATGAACGAGGAGTTGGGAAGTAGTTCGGATAAGCGAAGAAGGTTGCCGGAATTTGGATCACACTTTTCTACAGGAAACACGGAGTTGGGGGTGCCATCCGGTGCGTCGGTGCCTGAATTAAACGAAGACAGTCACCCGAAAAAACCTAGGAGACGAGAAAGGAAACAAGTCCGGTCGTCTAGCAAACGTGGATTGGGCGAAACAGTCTCGGAGTATGCCAAGAATAAATAAGCGGCACCTAAGGATATGGCGGAAACGAAAAAGAAAGTCGCGGACGAGTATATGACGTTACTCGAGGCACAAATGGCGAGTATCAAGAAAATAGATTTTTAGCACTGACTTTTAGTTCTTTAACAAACCGCATGACAATCTTAGCCGCCCGATGAAGAAAGTGGTCATTGCATGTAAACGGAAAATTGCGTTAACATATAATTGGCCAATGGATGGACTCGAGTCGGACGATAATTAGTTTTATTTTGTATGTTATGTTTCGTATTTCTTTTTATTGTATTGACGTTTATTTTATTTTATTCAATTAATGTTTGTTTGGTTTTATTTTGTTTTAATTAATTGATATTAAAAACCAATTTTAGATTACTTTAGGATAGACGTTTCTAGTGTTTAGATTACTTTAAGCTACTTGAGGGGTAAAATGACATGACAGTTTATGATTAGTGTACATGGGGCTTGTGCCCTAAGGGAGGAAGAACTAATTTGGGTTATAAACCACACATATGTTGCCCATTTAATTGATGTGAGACAAGTCTAATACCTTACAATGATTTAGTCCACAACAATCGACCTTCCACAAGGGTTAACGTCCTTGTTGGCCAAGGTTGGCTCTCTCTAGACCACCACTTTATAGGCCACCACTACGAGCCTCATTGGTTACGGTGAGACCAACAACGGATATCTTTATAATGGCGATGTATCGTCGCTAATAGATTAAAAGCAATAGCGGTGACAACATCTTTAACGACGACATATGAAGCATTAGCGACGAACTTATAGTGACGAAACGTCAGCAGCGATTTCTTTTATTTTTAGCGGCGACGACTGTCACCGCTAGAGGCATCATTTCTTGTAGTGAAATGAGCGGGAAGCTTAATGAATTACAAGGAAATAAGCATTTGTTGAATTTATGACTAGCTAAATTACTACCAACGAAGGTCATGATTGATTCCTACATAAGTGAAAAACATGATATTCGAGTGCTCCTTCACCTAAGATATGATTTAAAAGTGCATTAATAACATTAAAGATTGTTACATGAACAATGGCATAAAGTGATGTAGAAAACTTAGAGTTTCTCAATCACAACAACAAATAACACAATAACAATCACAAAGAAGACCAGAATATAGCGACTTAGGGGATGTTTGGTTGATTAAGTGCTGAATCATTAAGAGGTCTGAATGGTTAAGCAATGCACCATGTCTTAATGATTCAGCTCTTAATAATTCCATTCAGAGCATTTTTTAGGTTAAAACAAATAGTCTGAATGCTGAATCATTAAGAGCTGAATGGTTCAGAGCCTCATTAAGAGGCTATCAAACAGGCCCATAAAAGGATATACAGACGAGAGAGAGACCCTAGATTACAAAGAAACAATAATACAAAAGATGACAAATATGTGAAAGAATGAGCTTTATATTGCTCAGTCTCGAACCTTCTGCCACTTGACAATCCAACGACCCACAAATACTTCATCCAACGGTTGAGATAAAGTCGAACAAACAATGGGCCACATATTATATCAGTCTCCTTTAATAAGCCCAAATAACCTGAGAAAGCCCACAACCCTTGCAACATATTATCAGTCCAGATAATAACTAATGTATAATAAGCCTAATAAGATAAGTTTAACATTTAGAATTAGTAAACATATATCATTTTAACATGTCCCCTTAATTCAAATGTTAAACAAATCTTTCATGCTTTGTTTTAAACACAACAGATTATGCTGAACAACATTCAACTCCTTGGTGAAAATGTCAGCTAACTGTTGATCAGAAGAGACCTTAACAGTTTGAATGATTCCACTTGCAAATTTTTGCCTTATGAAATGAAGATCAATCTCAAAGTGTTTAGTCCTATCATGAAAGATAGGATTGGCTGCAATTGAGATCGCAACTTTGCTATCACTATAAAGATTGATTGGTAGAAAACATTCAACTTTTAACTCACTAACCAAGTTTTTTTAACCAGATTATTTCACATGTGGCTGAGTACATTGCTCTGTACTCAGCCTCTGCTGATGATCTAGCAATTTTGTTTTGTTTCTTGCTTTTCCAAGAAACCAATCAATCTCCTAGAAAGATACCAAAACTAGTAACATATTTCCTAGTCACAAGGCACTTAGCCCAGTCAGCATCAACATAGCCTTTAAAATTAAAAGACTGTGATTTTTTAAACATAATACCTTTACCAAGTGATAATTTTAAGTATCTTAATAGCCTTAGAGCTATTTGAGGATGACACTTAGTAGGCTTATGCATGAACTGACTAAGAAATTGAACATTATAACTAATGCCAGGCCATGTTAAGGACAAATATATTAGTTTACCAATCAATTTTTGGTATCCAGTTATATTGTCAAGCTCAGAACTCAATTTTGAATCCTTAGCTGTTATAATATAGCTTTGTTCTATTGGTGTACTAATAGGTTTACACCCCAATAAGTACCCAAATTCATTAAGTAACGTCTCAAGACAATACTTTCTTTGTGACAAACAAATTTCATCTTTATCATATAACACTTTAATACCAAGAAAGTATTATAACTTGCTTAAATTTTTTATTTGAAACTAGATTTTAACAATTTTTTTAGTTGATGATTTCAGTTTCATTATTTTCAGTAATAACTATATCATCAACATACACAAGAAGAGCAACAAATACATTGTCTTTAGACTTGACAAACAAGGAATAATCGCAAACACTTTGTTCAAACCCCATGTCAATTAAGACTGTGGTTAACCTTTAATTCCATTTCCTAGTAGCCTGTTTAAGGTCATATAATGACTTGACTAATTTACACACTTTGACCTCATTTTTTGAATAATAACATTCAGGTAAAGACATGCAGACATCTTCATTTATAGACCTATACAAAAAAAAAAAAAAAAAACATTATTGATATCAAGTTGATATAATGACCAAGAATTTTGAACAACTAGGCTAATAATGCATCTAACAATAACCATTTTGATCACAGGAGAAATGTTTCTCCAAAATCAAGGCCCTCTCTTTGATTGTAGCCTTTGGCTACAAGTCTGGCCTTGTGCCTCTTAACCTCACCATTAGACTTGTACTTAACCTTATATACCCATTTACAACCTATAGGTTTTCTGCCTTTGGGAAGGTCAGTTAACCCAAGTTTGATTACTATGAAGAGCTTCCATTTTATTATTCATAGCCTCTACCCACCTAGGGTCTTTAAAGGATTCTGAATAACTACTAGGCTCAACAGTTTTGTTAAGGTTAGACACAAAACAAAAATTTTCAGAAGACAAAACAGAATAGTTAACAACTTTTTCCACACCATATTTGACTTTACCCTTAATGATAAAGCCATCAATTTTTTTTGGTAAAACAAAACTTCTAGCAAACTTCCTAGACTCAATCCTAGGTTCCTCAGGAGTACATTTCTCATCAGTTGAACCCTCTACTCTACATGAGGGATCCGTCCCTCTAAGCCCCATACTATCAGGCTGCTGATCAGGAAGATCTACCCCCCTGGCAGCTCTGGGAGAGTCATCTAATCCCTTCCCAGAGGAGTGTTCATGAGCAACACTAGTTCCCTCTTCATCATTGGGATCATTATTACTAATATTATTATAATCAGAACTTTCAGTGCTTGTACTATCATACAAATAAAAAAAAATTTAAATGATCTATGTTTTTATAACTAATTTTCTCAAAATCAGTTTTAAAAGGAAAAATATTTTCATAGAATTTAACATCCCTGGAAACTCTAAATGTTTTGTATCAAGACACCAAAGTTTGTAACCATTTTTTAAATAGCAGAATAATCAACTAGGACACATTTATCAACCCTACTAACCAATTTATCAGTTTCATCCAAAACAGTTTTAAAACACAGGCACCCAAAGTTCCTAAGATGACTAATAATTGGGGGGAACCCATACATTTTTTCATAAGGACTCACACCACTTAACAGAGAAGAAGGAAGCCTGTTAATCAAATAAGCAACAGTCAATATACACTCAGACCAAAAATTAATTGGCACACTACTTTGGAACAACAAAGCTCTAGCTATGTTTAATATGTGTCTATGTTTTTTCTCCACAACACCATTTTGTTGTGGAGTATGCACACAAGATGTTTGGTGCATAATACCTTTTGTGTTACAAAAATTTGACATTTGTTTATTAAAAAATTCATTCCATTATCACTCCTAAACACCTTAACATTCTTTTTGAATTGTGTTTAAACAAGTTCATAAAATATGACAATGTTATAAAAAACTTCACCTTTTCCCTTTAACAAGTAACACCAGACAGCCCTAGAGTAGTCATCTACAATTCTTAGAAAGTATTTAAATCCATCCTTACTAGTTACCCTATAAGGACCCCAAACATCAAGATTAACAAACTCTCCTACTTCTTTAGTTTTATACTCACTTAAAAGGAAAAGGAACACAAACGTGTTTAGCTTTACGACACACTTCACATGGACTAGACTGACTTGTTTCAACATTTAGACTACCTTTTAACACAGCTAGAACTTGGTCTGATAGATGACCTAACCTACTGTGCCACAGATTAACACTATTGAAACTATTAAAACAAACATAATTATTACTTACATTCTCTCCTATAAAGTACAAACCATCATGCTCTTTACCAGTCTCCAGGATTCTCTTAGACTTGGAATCCTGGACATAACAAGCATGTTCATCAAATAAGACACTTAACTTGTTATCCTTACCAAGTCTATGAACAGACACTAAGTTAACACAATACTTAGGAATATAAAACACATCAGTTAGAATAATGTTGTTTCCTAACTTAATGTCACCAATCTTTTTTACCTTAGCACTTGACCCATTAGGATATTTCATAGTCACATCATATTGAGAAACATCCACCCAATTGATCATGTATTCATCAGTGCTCACCATGTGCTGGTTAGCACTTGAATCCATGATCCATTTTAAAAGAAGTGCAGTTTTAACAAGAGTTGAGTAACTTGAAAAAATTTCAAAAATATTACTCAATTTAGGCAAGATAGAAGCACTAGAGAAGCCATTAACAACAGTTTGATTACCTCCTACATTATTTGGCTAAGTATCATTCACACTCTTGTCACCAATAAAGCTCCTCAACTTGCTTATCTGTTCAGAAGTGAAAGGAACAAAAGCACTAGAAGAAGCAGCATTATTAGTTGACACATTATTAGACTGATTTGATCTCCCACTTGTTCCTCCAAAAGAACTAGGTCTAGAAGGTTGACCAGGAGTTCTTTTTTTAAAACCAGGAGAATATCCAACTAACTCATAACATCTATCAGAAGTATGACCTAACATATTGCAATGTGTACATTTCAAGTTGGGGTTAGGACCTCTATTAATTTTCCTTCTAGGGTCAAAAGACTGACTAGTTTTAGCAATAAAGGACACATTCGATCCTTTAGTGCTAGTACTAGAACCCTTGTGAGATTCTTCCTTAGACACAATAGAGAAGGTTGTTTTCACAGTGGGTAATGGATCTTGCATCAAAAGATTTGTCCTAATAGGTTGATTAACTTCATCTAAACCCATTAGGAACTGCATTAGTTTTATCTAACTATTGAAATCATTGAATTTATTTGAAGCAGCACAAGAACATGAAGGCTATTGAACTATTGAGTCCAATTGCATCCACATTGTATTGAGTTTATGATAATATTTTGAAACAGAACTTCCATTTTGAGTTAATGAATTAATCTTTTGATGCAAGCTAGAAACAATAGACCCATCAACCTTATCATATATCTCCTTAAGGTCTAACCAGACATCTCTAGCTAACTTAGAAAAGACTTGACCAAGAAACAATTCTTCACTCACAGAATTAAGCAACCAAGACAAAACAACAGAATTATACCTATCCCATTGTTTACTTAACACCTCATCTTCGACAGACTTAACAGTAGACCCATCAATGAAGCCAAACTTGTTTTTGGCTTCAAGAGCAAGTTTCAAAGAACTTGCCCAGACAGAGTAATTCTCTATACCTTTCAACTTAATAGTGATAATAGACAAGGTACTAGTATCACTAGGATGAATGTACAGAGGATCACCAATATCTAATTTACTAATTAGAGTATTGGTGACTCCTGTTGGTCCAACACCACCACTAGGATTGATAACAACACCATCACCAGGATTAGCATCACCCATGGCAGTACTCAAGAGAAACAAACAACAAACACAAACAAAGAAATAGATCAAACAAGCAACAATACACAACCTAGAGAGCGAAACTGTGTCATTGTTCAGGTCATGGGTTCATCACTCATAGGTTCCCACGCATATCTTAACACATGAGCTCTTTATTAACTAAGTATTATATATGTATAGTAATAGAACAGAGACAAGCAAAACACAGATATCAGACAAGAGCAACAATAACAACCAATACACAGCAATACACATATAGATCAACTGTCGGTCCACCCTAACTCGGCCAAAGACACCTAGACACAAACAAAAAATTCAGACAGGAGTAAGAAGACTTACAAAGCTCCAGCAGCAGCAAAGCAATACAAACAACAATAACAGAAAGAATCAAAAGACTTACAGATTGCAAACTTCCTATCCAAGAACTCGCCAGGATGATACACCATCCAGATCAACAATAGTTGACCACAGGAACCCTAGATCTACAAGACAGACAGACTAAAATAATAGACAAGATCTGTAAGAATCTTAACAGATCTCGAAAAACACAGGACAAGATCTATATAATCAGATCCTTCAAACAACAACAACAAATATAAAGACAAGACAAACCAAAATCAAGAGCCTAGAGGCTCTGATACCATGTATAAAACTTAGGGTTTCTCAATCACAAAAACAAAAAAGAAAATAACAATCACAAAGAAGACCAGAATATAGAGACTGAAAAGAGGAGACAAAATCTATTATTATCCAACCCAAATAAGTGCCCTCCCCCCCCCCCAATACCTAGAGTCTCAACAAATCACTGAGACTCAATCAATAGTACAATACAATATCTTCTGCTGATGTTTTAGATCAGCAGATGATCAAGAATAACAATACAAAACTTACAGACCTTAAAGGATATACAGACGAGAGAGAAACCTTAGATTACAAAGAAACAATAATACAGAAGATGACAAATATGTGAGAGAATGAGCTTTATATAGCTCAGTCTCGAACCTTCTGCCACTTGACAATCCAATGACCCACAAATACTTCATCCAACGGCTGAGATAAAGTCGAACAAACAATGGGCCACATATTATATCAGTCTCCTTTAATAAGCCCATATAATCTGAAAAGCCCACAACCCTTGCAACATATTATCAGCCCAGATAATAACTAAAGTATAATAAGCCCAATATGATAAGTTTAACATTTAGAATTAGTGAGCATATACCTATATCTATACTACATTATAAAGGAGGAGGCATGGGCAGTCCAAATAGTCCAAAGTTAAGATGGCATACCAAAGGTTTCTTTAAAATTTTCTAAATTTTACCACTTTTCTTCCCTAAATGCCCCTAGAAGATAATCAACTTTTATATGAAAATGGAACTCACCTAAACTAAATAAACACACGGGATAACAATATTTTTGAACAAATTTCATATAATGGTGATGAAAGATAATAATTTATGTTACCACAATAAATAATCTTATCTCAACTAAACTTGTATGAGTTTTAAAACTTTAAAATACAGTGACTGAAGTCTTTCTGGAGTTAAAGTCAAGCTAACCAGAGCACCTTTTTTTTATATCATTCAATGCAATCATTTTTGTTTTCAATTTTAATCATGATAATTACGTGAAATTAGGCTCTATAGCTTTTATTAGTTGATTAATTTTTAGGCGCTTTTATGATAGATTGATAATATGATATACATGTCGTTCATTAGGTATTGGTTAAAGAATTGCCTGTTTGTTTAGAAAATTTAAGGTTGGTGTAGTCTTTTATTGATCTGCTTTGGTAGGAGAAATTCCATGTTCTCTTTCTATGAATACTTGTTAAAACATAGTGTGCACATTTCTATTCTTTTTGCGTAACTTGCGGTAAAAAACCTAAATATCATAATGTCGTATTGCAACTCATTTGTGAATCCCCCTGCAATGCGCGAGTAAACCCACTAGTCATTTTAACAAGTGATCAACTACCAATTCACATGTATCAAATGAGGTTAGTTCACTTGGTAGTGCGACATCTTAGGTTCAATTCCAAGCAAGAAGTGTATTATTTGTAAATATTGGAATTTAGGAAGAGTAACACTTAACTGTTAAGAAATAAACTATTCGTGTATCTCATATATATAGTTACTGTTTTACAAGAAACATATTTTAAATTATAAAGATATAACATTTATAAAATAACTACTCTCTAGAATTTATCCAAATTGTGAAATTTTAACTTTTAGCTTTCAATATATTTGATGTCTTTTTTCAATGACATTGTAACATTTAAATGTTACTTAACAAAATATAATTAGACAAACATAAAGATTTATTTATAGTATGTATTTCATAGATACCGGAGACCAAAGTTACAGTATCGCTCCATCATAGTATGCTATATAAACCCCACGTCTACATGCTTTTACTTCCACATCAAAGCATTTACTTTCATATTAACTCCCATCAATTTCTACCTTTAGCAATGACATCGATGTTTATCAAGGCCTCATGCATAATGGTGTTGCTGGTAGTGGTGCTAACGCTGACTATGCCCGAGGTGGAGGCGTTGACATGCGGTCAGGTTGTGGCCGCTATAGCACCATGCCTTGGGTACCTAGGAAATGGTGGGACTCCGCCACCGGTGTGTTGTAATGGGATTAGAGGGCTTAGGAATCAGGCAAGAACCACGGCGGATCGTAAGACCATTTGTACTTGCATCAAGAGTGCTTCTTCATCTTATTATGGTGTTAGTAGCAGTAACGCGGCTAGTCTCCCCGGAAAATGTGGTGTTAATTTCCCATACAAGATCAGTCCCTCCACAGACTGCAACAAGTTAGTAATCTACTTTCATTTACAAAGCTTTTTTTCATATTTACTAAAATGATATGCCAACGTGAGTTTTTTATGTAGTAGATTAATGCTGATGTGTGAGATTTCTATATAAAGGTTATAGACTAATTTATTTCTTTTTAGAAAAAAGGTTTTTAGATAACTTGTTTTGTGCTTTCTAATAATTAAAGTTACTATAAATTAGTTTTTTTTTATATTATATTATTTGATTTTTACATCAATTGCTTTAACAAATTTGTTTATTTAACTTTTAAAACATGTTGAAATGTGCTTGGATGTCATATACTCGGGTGCTTGAATGTTGAACATTCATTCAAACACTATCAACCGTATATTATTACCTCATGATCATAATCTTCATCAAACAATACTAAAAATCCGAGTATTACCTTTATTAGCAAGCTATTTTTGCTGACATAGTATCACAGATCAGACCCGCTTCTAGCGACGAACTTCCGAATTATACGTGAATTCAACCAGCACCACGAGGATGTGTGCGCGCGCATGTTTGTTATGTTTTTTATGTCGTTTGTTAACACTTTTAATTTGTGACTGGAATTAAAAAGCAATTCAACTGTGGTTGATTTGGTATGGTTTGTTATTATTGAAGAGTATTAATTATCTAACTCTTATTGTTTTTCTTTTATAGGATTCAGTGAGGAAGGGATGCTGGAAATAAAACAAAAAAGTTTAGTAGTGATGGATATTATGTAGTTCTCCAATCCATTTATGAACTAATTAATGTTTGTGCATTTGCATCTTATTAGCCGTGATTTCAACTTTGAAATGTTAGACCATGTGATATGAAATAATCGAATGTTTTTGCAATAAATACCAACCTTCTAAACAAATGGGTAATATTGGTGATAGGGGTGTACAAAAAGCTCGCGATTCGAGGCTCGCTCGAAAAAAGCTTGCTCGAAAAGGCTCGTTTTGTTTTCGAGCTGAGCCGAGCTGGCTCGTTTTGTAATCGAGCCGAGATCGAGCCAGGGGTGTTCAGCTCGTGGCTCGGCTCGTGACTTGGCTCGATGGCTCGGCTTGTGGCTCGGCTTGATGGCTCGACATATGGCTCGACTCAGGCTTGTCTTTATCTATCTATACATATAATAAACCAAAACCATTTTAATTACATGTCATAATATTATGCAATCTCTCTTTTAAGAGATGCCATATAGGATGTGATGTGGCAACTCTAGACCAATTAAAAAAAAGAAATAAATATGATTTAAATATGATTTAACATAATCTATTAAATACCTAATCTACTAAATGTAAATATTAAAACTTTATTATTTTCTCTCTCATGTTTCCTCTCATAACTTTTAAATGTTAATATCTTTTATATACAAGATTTTTTAAAGAAAAAAATTACACCAAATTAACGAGCGTTTTATTATCTTTCCAACGAGTACCATAGTGCTATATAAAAAACGAAGAAAAAAAACGACTATTTTTTTGTAATCTAACAAGTATTGTGTCAGGTTTGAAATTAGTTTAAAAAAATTATGGGTTTGGGTCGGGCCTGGGATTAGGTAATACCCGACCCAATTACCCTTTTTTTATATTAGAATATGATAACTTATGGCAGAGATTTGTTTAAAATAATAATAATAATAATAATAATAAGAAGAAAATTCATTAATCATATATTGGCGGATGCCATTTTTATAGTTTAGATACTTCTAATTTTATTCACTTTACTTAGATTTCTCAACTCGTGACGCTCCCGGGGTATAAACTAGTAATACAATAAACTCTAACTTAGAAAAATAAAAAATATACAAATGTGTAATTTTATTTTATTTTATTTATTTTTTGTTTTTTATTTTATAAATATTTGAAAAAAATAATAATAAAAAAAAAACATAAAAGAAAATAATGAGCTGGCTCGAGCCAGCTCGAGCTCGGCTCGAATATTTACGAGCCGTGCTCGAGCTTGACTTTTCAGCTCGACCTAAAAAACGAGCCGAGCCGAGCTGGCTCGTTTAATTTTGAGCTCGAGCTCGAGCGCAGCCTGACTCAGCTCGACTCGACTCGTGTACAGCCTTAATTGGTGATGGACATTTTCATTGAACATCATGTTTGTGTAGTTTCTTACTTAAAAATTCATGGAAAATATGGTTGTGGGTAATTTAATTTTATTATGAAGAAATTTAAATGCATTTTTATATTTTGGAAACAAAAAAAAAAATTAATTCTGGAAACTAATACAAATTTTGGATCCTATGGTAGCATATGGTACGAGAAAATGAGAGGCAGAATAGAATGGAGTATTACGATGGAATGAAAAAAAAAAGGTGTTTGCTTGGTCAAGGTAATAGAATCATCCATCACCTACTCCATTTTATTCCCTCTAAAAACCCCCATATTCATTCCATCCAACCCTCCTGTTTTTTTTTTCCATTCCATTCTCTCTGTCAACCTGCATCACCACTGACCACCACCACCACCCACCTTTACCACTAGTGCCCATCGCCACGGACCATCACCACCACCACCATCGCTATCCACCACACACCGCCGCCACTCTCCGTCACCAACCACCGCCACCGCCACCACCACCCACCGACTACCGCCATCACCGACCACCGCCACCCACCGACTACCGCCATCACCGACCACCACCACCGTCGACCATCGCCACCCACCGCCAATCGCCACCTCCAACTCCACCACCTACCACCAAGCATCGACCGCCACCACCGACACTCTCCGTCACCGACCATCGCCACCCACCGACCACCACCGCCAACCGTCGCCGTCACTCCTTGTCGCGACCCGCCGCCATCGACCACCACCACCGTCATCGCTACTATCACCACCAGACGTCGCCACCCACCACCACCCATCGTCGTACCGCCACTGACAACCACTACCACCACCGTCGACGGCGCTTCCGCCACCACCGACCACCACTACCTCTACCTCTACCACCACTAACCACCGTCGCTGGCACCCGCTGCCAACAGCCATTACCACCACTGATTTTAGGAAGTGTTTGGTATGATGGAATGGAAGGGGGAATGGAATGGACCATTACGAGGTAATGAAAAATAGTGTGTTTGGTTGGTTAAAGGAATGGAATCACTCATTCCATTCCCTCAAAACCATTCCATCCACCCCCATGTTTTTTTTCCATTCCATCCCTTATTCACCCTTTACTAACAACACCATAACCCACCACCACCTGCCACCACCTACCATCAATCGCCACCACTGCCACCACCGCCACCCCCACCACCGTCGCCCATCACCGCTGCCGCCACCACCCACCACCGTCGCACACCACCGCTGTCGCCAACACCCACCACCGTCGTCACCACTCATCACCGTCATCGTCGTCGCCGCCATCAACCACCGCCACCATCCACCACCGTGACCCACCCACCGCCGCCTCCACCACCTACCACCGTCACCACAATTTCCTTTACCCACCACTACCGCCGCCACCCACCACCACCCATCACCGCCACAACTAACCATCGTCACCCACCCACCCACCATCACCTCCACCCATCGCCATCGTTGCCACTACCCACCACCGTCGTCGCCACCACCCACCATCGTCGTTGCCACCCACCACCATGCTATCGCTACACACCGCCACCAACCACCACCCACCACTGCCACTACTCACCATCGTCGCCCACCCACCATCACGACCATCCACCTCCACCTTTTACCGCTGCCGCCACCCACCACCGTCACATATCACCATCCACCATCACCACCACCGCCACCGACCACCACCCACCACAACCACTCACCACCGATTTTATTCCCTCGTCTTTTCATGCATATCCAACAACACAAAGTAATGTTTTGTTTCATTCCCACATGGAAACCAAACAAGACATGGAATGGTAATGATCCATTCCATTACCTTGTCCATTTCATTACCTCGTCCATTCCATATCCTCTCCATTCCATTATCTTATACCAAACATACTCCTTTGTTTTTTCCTTCATACCAAACAATACAAAGTAATGATTCATTCCATTCTTACGTGTAACCAAACAAGACAAAGTAATGATTCATTCCATTCCCTCATCCATTCCATTACCCCATACCAAACAAACCCTATATATTAGTTTTCCATCTTTCATGAATAGTGTTGCTGCTATGTGGTAACAAGTTATTGGTTATTTTTTTCCTTTTTTGACAATATTAAAATATTTATCTTTGTTTTTCTATATTGTGAAAAAAAATACTTTCTTAGAGTAGATGGTTTGGTTCCTTGGTTGTTATTTGTTCACCCGGGTTCGATTCCGTGTTTGTGAGGGTTTTTTTTTGCCCAGCTCTCACCCACCTCGGCCCAACAAAGAGGAGATCGACATTTCCGTCCGTAAAGAGCTTCGAACGGAGCTGCCTTGATACTAGAGTGGTAGCTGTTGTTGTAAGAGAATTCCACCAACGGTAGGTGACACTCCCAACCTTTGCCAAAATTGATAACACATGCCCGAAGCATGTCCTCCAAGGTTTGAAACGTCTACTCACTTTGACCGTCAGTTTGCGGATGATAAGTTGTACTCATATCCAACTGAGTACCCAAAGCCTTGTGCAGAGCCTTCCAGAAACGCATAGCAAAACGAGAATCACAATCAGAGATAATAGAAACAGGCACCCCGTGACGAGAGACTACCTCCTTAAGGTAAATTCGAGCTAACCGCTTGAGTCCATCAGTTTCCTTAATAGGTAGGAAATGCGCCGATTTTGTCAACCTGTCGACAATCACCTAAATCATATCTCAACCACTTGGTGACTTCGGTATTTTGGTGACAAAATCCATCGTGATCCGTTCCCACTTCCATTCTGGAATCTCCGGTTGGTGTAGGAGACCAGACGGCTTCTGATACTCCACCTTGACTTTAGCACAAGTCAAGCATTTGCTCACGTATGAGGCTATATCAGCCTTCATGTTCGGCCACCAATAGAGTATCTTCAGATCCTGATACATCTTGTCGGAGCCAGGGTGAACAGAATATCGGGATTTGTGAGCTTCATCCAAGACAAGCTCCCGTAATCCCCCGAACAGAGGAACCCAAACGCGTTCTGCAAAGTAATGTAGGCCATCGGACCTAAGTTCAAGGTGCTTATCAGCACAATGGATAGTTCTAGCTTTAAGGTTTTCCTCCTTCAAAGCTTCCAGTTATGCAGAACGAATTTGGTCAGGCAAAGAGGAATGAATGGTGAGCTATAAAGCTGGAACACGACGAGGTTTCGCAGATTCCTTCCTGCTCAAGGCGTCCGCCACAACGTTCGCCTTGCCAGGATGATACTTTAATAGCACAGTCATAGTCGTTTAGGAGTTCAACCCAGCGATGCAGCCGCATGTTTAGCTCCTTCTGGTCGAAAATATGCTGGAGACTCTTGTGATCAGTGTATATGGTGCATTTGGTACCGTACAAGTAATGTCTCCAGATTTTCAACGCAAAAACCACCGCACCCAATTCTAAGTCATGGGTAGTGTAGTTCTTCTCGTGAACCTTAAGTTGACGAGAAGCATAAGCAATAACCTTCTCGCTTTGCATCAACATGCAACCGAGACCACGAATAGAAGCGTCATAGTATACAACAAAATCATCCGTACCCTCGGGTAAAGATAGAATAGGTGCAGAACAAAGTTTAAGCTTCAGCATCTGAAATGCCGATTCCTGCAGTTCACCCCAGTCAAACCTTCGATCCTTCTGGGTAAGAGAGGTGAGGGGTTGAGCAATCTTCAAAAATCCCTCAATGAAACGACGATAGTAACCCGCAAGACCTAGGAAGTGTCGCACCTCAGATGGCGTCTTTGGTGCTTCCCAGTCTTTAATAGCTTCAATCTTAGCCGGATCGACATGAATTACCAGTTCATTAACCGCATGCCCTAGGAAATGAACTTCGCGCAACCAAAAATCACACTTTGAGAACTTAGCATACAACTACTCTCGTCTCAAAAGTTCCAAGAGCAACCGTAAGTGTTCCTCATGATCCGTCTCATTCTTATAATAAGCCAGAATGTCATCAATAAACACGATGACGAATTTTTCAAGGTAAGGCTTGCAAACGCGGTTCATCAAATCCATGAACACTGCCGGTGCGTTAGTGAGACCAAAAGGCATGACCAAGAACTCAAAATGGCCATAACGAGTACGAAAAGCACTTTTCGGAACGTCGGCTTCCTGAACGCGCAACTAGTGATAACCAGATCGCAAATCAATCTTCGAATAGTAACTAGAGCCCTGGAGCTGGTCAAAGAGATCATCAATGCGGGAGAGAGGGTAACGATTCTTGATGGTCACTTTGTTCAGCTCACGATAATCGATACACATGCGAAGACTTCCGTCCTTCTTCTTCACAAACAGGATAGGAGCTCCCCACGGGAAAGAAATCGGTCGAATGAAACCCGTTTCTAAGAGTTCCTGTAACTGGCTGGACAACTCTTGAATCTCGGGAGGTGCAAGACGATTTAGGGCTCGGGCAATAGGAGCTGCACCAGGTGTAAGATCAATACCAAACTCAACCTGACGATGAGGAGGAAGACCAGGTAAATCATCAGGAAACACATCAGGGACATCACGAACCACAGGGATATACTCGATCTTCTTCTCTTCATCAAACGAAACGGAAACAAGTGCCAGAATGGTCGAATAACCCTTCCGAAGATACTTAAGGGCTTTCATACTGGAAATGATACTCACAGGAGCACCGCTCTTTTCGCCATGAACCGAAAGAGTCTCTCCATCAGGGAGAGGGATCCGAATGACCTTATCGAAACAAAAGATTTCCGCACGATACAACGATAACCAATCTATGCCCACAACGACATCAAAACTACCCAGGGATACCGACATAAGGTCAATGGGGAAAAATAAACCCGACAGTTCCAAACGACATTCCTTAAGAATATGTGTCGCTTCGATGTTCTTACCATCAGCCAATTCTATCAAGTACTAAGCCTCTAAGGGTGTGGGTACTATATCTAGCAATCGACTAATGTCCACAGATATGAAACTCTTATCGGCACCAAAATCAAACAAGACAGAAACATAGCGATCATTAAGAAGGAACGTACCGGTAACTGTGTCAGGATCCTGCTTGGCCTCTGCAGAGCCAATGACGAAAGCACGTGCATTCCTATGCCGCCTCCGTTGTTCCCATTACCGTTCCCGCCTTTCCCATTCTTGCCCTGCTTCAGCTTGGGACAATCACGCTTGAATTGCCCCATGTCACCACAGTTGTAGCACCCCTGCTTTCCTTGAGTCCCCTGAGCAGCAGGAGCAGGAGCAGCAGTATGAGCCTGAGTCGATGGAAGTGACACCCTACAATCCTTGGCAAGATGCCCAACTGATGTCACCGATTACAACGAGCTCGGTCGTAACCTCCAGAATGATGAAAACCACACTTGTTGCACTTAGGATGCTTCCCAACTTACCCACTCGACTTCTGCCCTGAAGACGACCCAAACAAATCAAACTTCTTCACCGGTTGAGACGGTGCTGGAACGGCACTCTTCCCCACATTATCCCACTTTCTCTTGTTACCCTCAGAACCCTTCACAGTAGTACCCTTAGGAGGCAAAACACCTTCTGCCACCTTCAAGTTAGTCATCCTATGAGCCGATTGGACGACCTCAGCAAGTGTGGGAAGATTCCTAGCAGCCACCAATCCTGCTATCTCCGGCACCAACCCAGAAATGTAGTGCTCAATCCTCCTATACTCGGATGTGTGCAAATCAGGGCACAACACCGCTAGCTCGTTCCGCCTCACAGTGTACTCCTCTATCTCGGACCCAACCATCTTGTAGTTCCAGACCTCATTTTCGGACTTCTGCACTTTCTCCCTAGGACAGTACTCGCTCTTCAGACGATGCACAAAATCCGCCCAAAGCATAGCATGAGCTTCCCCCAAACCCATATTCTGAGCAGTAGCATTCCACCACGATAACGCAGGACCCTCAAATGTCGCAGTGGCATACTTAACCCGGTCCCCAGCAGGACAGTTACACATCAAAGATACAGACTCTACCTTCTCCAAACATCGGAGCAGTCCCACCGCCCCCCTCAATCCCAGCAAAGTTATGGGGCTGACAGTCCCGAAACTTCTTGTAAGAGCACTGAGGTGGAGGTGGATTAACAGCAGCACCTGAGACAATACACACGAATAAACCACAAAAGAAAAGACATGACACCCAAGAATGAAGTAGAGTTGATAGAAATCAACTTACCACCTAGAACGTTATGTCCGGCCTGGAAAGCAGCCAAGGCCATATTCACTTGTTGTTGAAACAAGTTGTTCAGTTCCTCTTGTGTCATGTTGATTTTACCACGACCACCGCCGCCACGGCCACCACGACGACGTCCACCACCACGTGCGCCAGACATGATTTGACAAATCAGAAATCGAGAGATTCAGATTCACCGCTAGTGTCAATCACTAGAAGTGACGAAGTTAAGCCTAGGTCCAATTCAGGACTATCCATCCAAACTCAGAGTCGACTGGGATTTTCATGCATTTCAGTTTAAGATTTCGTGTGCACCCGAAATGATAAACCGCTCTACATGGTCCTCCAAGTGTTCCCCCAGTTCGAACTCAAATCACCGAATACTGGCACCTAGTAACATGCTACTACAAGCATATGTGTACGAGAACATCTGTAAGCAAGTGCGTCTATTGGAGAATAGAGGGGAGATGTCCGAATCCTGGACAGATCTCAAGAATTTGCAAAAACCACTCCAATATACGACACTGCCGTGCAAGATTTAACTAGTCAGTCCCTTCATCTTCAAATCCCGAAGAAGAAGACAAGATTGGGAGAAAACCCAAGTAAGAGTAGATGATGTAATACAGAAGTACGATGATGTAAAGACACCCCGACAAGGTTAGTACGTATTTCACTAAAACGACTCATAGTATGTGATCGTCTAGTGTGTGTGACTCGGCTATAGACCAGACTCTACATGCAGTCCTAGTTCACTATAACCATTGGCTCTGATACCAATCTGTCACACCCTCAAATTTCCACTTCCGGAGTTCTATCGCGAGGTGCGTGACAAACCAGGATCCAAGTCAATGGTCACAATAAACAACACTATATGAAATACGTAAACTCAAAACATCGTTCTCATAACATAAAATCGCAACGGAAGCATTTAACCAATTACAAAACCAAGTACAAACGTGTTCAAAATGTTTATTTCAAAAGCATGAAACTAAGCCTAGACGCCATGCAGACTCGCGCGCCTAGTCCAACTGTTGCTACTTTAGCGACCTGAGAAAAACATGCCAAAAGGACGTCAACATATAATGCTGGTGAGTTCACAGGTTTGTATAAAAATGTTACCAAGTGTTACCAAATGTTACGAGATGTTACCAAGTCCAAAACCTGTCAATACTATATCAATGATACCAAAGTACGCTAGCTAGGTGTATATTTTGTTACTACTACGATTGGAAAACCATTACTGGACACATTTAGCAATGTTTAGCATATGTTCAGCCCGAAATGTTCAGCATGTTTAGCAAAGTTCGAGACAATATGCACCTGTCCGACCTCCAGTCGACGGGTGGGGCAGGTCACGCCCAATAGATCTATCCACATTTCCCCTGTTGTGCATCCCCGCACATTCATGGTTTTCCCCGGGACTTTCAAAGATCGTATAGCAACTCAAAATTAGACAATAGTATGACATATGTTACCAAAATATAAGTTTAGCGCATGTTTCCTCCCCCAAAAGTAAAGCAGTAAAAGTGGGGCCGTGAACTCACCTTAGGTTATGTTCTTCAAAATAATAAGAAAAGCCAAGCCCTTGATAATCCCAACTACCGGAGATCTATCAAAATGTTCACATAAGTGTTTCGAATAATAACCATAAGGTTATCTAGTCCCGGATTGTCCAGATAATGACCAAGTATGTTTAAAACGTGTTTAAATGTTCAACCGACACAATAGACCATCCCGACATCCCGTTGGTGACCCATTACACAAACTAATCAAGCATACATAGATCACACATAAGGTTCAAGCATAAAACACTTAGTTTTCATCAAAAATTGCACATTCGGAGTTGTAACGTCGAATCAGCACTTCACAAGCCCAAGTTCGACCCTTTTAATCCTAGTTCGTCCCCTTTGGGATACCTTCGACCCATACACAAGTTCATGCAACCTAATACAAGTTCATTCGACCTTAACACATGTTCCTTTGACCTTAATATGTCTTAATTCGACCTAAATCAAGTTCGTTCGACCAAACTGAGTAATAGACTGCACGTTCGACCCCCTGGTCCCCACCTTCGACTCCACGTGGGTTCGAATGTGGGCCAGGTTCAACCCCTGTGGCTCCATTTCTCCTAAAATGCATCAAAGCTATCCAAAAAACACCACAAAACATCAAGAAACACTGTAGTCAAACATGAATAACATATCCCTACGAAACCCTACCAATTTTACCCCAACATCAGTTCGTTTTAACACTTTTCCAAAATGGTAAAATTATGGAAACGTCACATCATGCATGAAAACTTTACCCAATTTGGAAACTTTTCGAAATCCTTTCATAATCATCTCAAAATACTCAGTTTAATGTGTGTATGAAAACCCCCAATAGTTTTATCCATAATACTAACGTGCAACAAGCCCTAGATTTATCAAAATCCCCGAATTAGACATGATATCATCATCCATCTAATTGTAACCTTAAAAAATCATAAACCAACACCAATAGTAGCCCTAGATCATGTTTCTATCATTTGCATAGTAGCAAATCATTAAACAACACATAATATCACAAAACACATCATTAACATATGTTTATTGATATGAAAACCCATGTTTAATGATAAGGTTTTGTTTAGAAAGTTGTTTGAAAGGTTTTTAATCATAAGAACACCCTTAGAACAGATCTGGGCATTTGGGGTTATATGAAAACGAATCAACATACTTTAAAATGGGTTTAGGATTAAGAACACACCTTAGATTCTTGATTAGATGTTGTTTGTAGGTTAGATTATGAAAAACGAGAGCAAATACTCCTTCCTCAGTGATTAAAATCAATAGAGAGTGTTTAGAGGCGACTAGGGTTTGTAAAATTATGAAAATGACAAAGTGTGGTATTTATACCCATGCTACATTCGACCCCCTTCATAGGTCGAATGAAAACATGCTGAGTCGAATGAGCCTTTTGCTGGTTTCCCTTCCCTGGTTCGACCCCCCTATAGGTCGAACCAATACCTGTGTTTTCCAGATTTTTTGGTTTTGTCGTTTAAACGCGTTTTAGCACATTCTAACACATGCACATGCAATCCTAACATATGTTAAGCATATACAATCATGTTTACTCCTTTGAAGCACTTATTTGCACATTGTATCACACGTATGTATCAATCTACGTATCCTACTTAATTCAATTCATGTAATTTCACCAACAACGGAACCCGGTACTAGTATATTCCCAAAACAACTCTCAATGATCCTCCATATCATTGAACCCTGGACAATCCTAACATGACCCGACTCAACTAACCCAGTTAAGTCCTTTTATAATTGTTTTTCGCTAAGATAGACTTAAGTTTTATCAAAATGTTTAGGCCGAACATGCCGGGTGTCACAATTTATTTTACTAAATAAAAAATTAATAAATTAATGATGGATTAAATAAGAAAAACTAATCATAACATGTCATTAAATTTGAAAAGTCCTGTGTTGAAAAACCGCCCCATATCATCTGTATTAATTAAAATATATAATACTTTAAATATATATCTTCTAAAAACTGACAGCAATATTATTACCATTCGCGTAGCTTTAACTTCCAAATCCACTCTGATATTCGCCTGCAAAATTGCTATATAACGAAGAATACTATAACACATCTAGAGAACATATCTTCAAATCGTCTGTGTTTATTTAAATATATAATAATTTAAATATACATCTTGTAAAACTAATAGCGATTTAAAAACCAGCCACGTCGCTTTAACTTCAAAACCCACTCACATATTCCACTACAAAACTCCAATAAAATGAAGAATACTATAACATATCTAGGGCACATATGTTTTCACACAACAAATGTTAAATAACAGATGTTCTTTAAAGAAATTGATCAAAAGCTCTGTACATAAAATTTATGTAACTGTTTTTATTTTACTAAATAAAAAATTAAAAATTTAACGATAAATTAGATAAGAAAAAATATAATCATAATATGTCAGCAAAATTGAAAAGAAATGTCTTGAAAAAAAAAAGACACCAAAACATAAATGCAATTCAATATTTTAATACTTAGTAGAAGTAATAATGACAAATTCTTTCAACACTACTCAAGAATTACACTTTACTCCTTATAGAAACCAATATTGAACACTATGTTACAACATTCTCAATTTTTAAACGTTGAAAGGTCTTTAACAGGCAACAGCCCAATGTCTTTTCACACAACATCTGTTAAATAACAGTTGTTATTTAAAATATTTCTCTAACATATATTGCTTAAAAACTATCTCTTTTCAATTTATATAACTTCTTATTTATTTTACTAAATAAAAAAATAATAAATATCTATATATATATATATAATAATTTACATATATATATCTTCTAAAAACTGACAGCGATTTGATTACCATCCACATCAATTTAACTTCCGAACCCACTCCCCCATTACCCTACAAAACTCCTATAAAACGAAGAATAGTGTAACACATCTAGGGAACATATCTTTTCTTTTCGTAATTGTCTTTCCCAACTAAATCATCAATCCCAAAACTAAAGAGAAAAAGATGGCAGAAAATAGAGAATTATCCATATGGTGGTGTGAGAAAAAGAAGTTCTTGCTGATGTTCTGTTGGATCAGTAAGCTGCTCTTTTAGTTGAACTTGCTAGTTGACACTTAAGTGTTTAGCAAGTTCTTTGGTGAGTGATAGCACAGCGGAATGTTTATAAGTTTATAGCTACACTTATCAACAGGAGTTATTACTCCCCCTGGAATCAAGAACTAATAAATGAGAAGTGTTTATTGAGAATCTAAGTATTGAATGAGAATGAAACACTTTGACAGATTCTCAGTAAACACGAAATGGAAATAACAATAATAAGAGTCGAAGGATTTCTTGTATTAAAATCAATGTCTAAAACAGAAGGATGAATCCTTCTATTTATAGACTTTACAAATACATGAACCTTGCCAAAAAGCAAGTTCAGAAACAAGTTGCAGTCTTGGAACTTGTACATAAAGCAAAAAGAAATACTAAAGTATTAAACTACTGATATACAAAGGCGGTGGAAAAGATCTTCTTCAAGTACTGATGAATGACAAACTACTGATGTGTAGTTTGTCTTCAGTAGTTCTTCAGTAGAAGTGTCTGGTTTGAACTTCAGAACTTCTGATGACTTCTTCTTCAGCACTTCTGAATCTCTTCTTCAGCAGTTTGATTCTTTGTCTTCAGCAGTTCCATACTTAGAGTATTTTGACAGAAAGTGAATTAGACTAAGGTTTGCAAAAGTGGTTTCACCAATCCTTTTTGTCCTAACAATCTCCCCCTGGATTGATGAAGCCAAAACCTTACTAATTCCTTATTGTTCATTTCTGTCCTTCACAATTTTCCATATTCCTTTGAACATGGAATTCTTGAGCTGGTTTAGTTGATCATCAGTAAGAGACCCTTTTCTTGGTTCCAAGTGTTGGATTGTAAGCAGGTCTTTGGTTGATAGTTTCTTCAGTTCATTCATCGACCTATATTCCCTGCTTGTTTGATCTCTTCTTGTCACAAGTACTGAGTTGTTATCAGTAAAGGACCATCTGATGACTGGTACCTTAGACTTGTCAAAGTCTGCTGTGTAGGGAACCATGGTGGTACCCTGGGTTTCTCCTGAGTGTTTAATGTTTTCAACTTCAGTGACTCTCAGGTGGGATTCACTTCCCTGCTGTTGTTCCATCACATTAGGTATCTGAAATGTTGGCAAGTGATGTTCAGTTACTACCTTGGTGTGCAGTTTGTCTGTGATGGTCTTCTGGATTTGATATGCAAAGGTGGAAGGATCCCTGAATTGTGTGAGCAGAGGCTTCTCTTCTATGTCAAAATCAGAATGTACTACTGTACTACCTTCTAGTAATACCATTCTGAAATCAGTCTTTACTTTTTCCTCTGACTTCTTTCTTTGGGTAGCTGGTCTTCTTTGAACACCAGAAGTTCTAACTACTGAAGTTGAAGCTTCAACAGTTTGAAACTTCTCTGGATTAGCAGCCCTTGCAGCCTTGTATTTTCTGTATGTGTCCACCAATCTTTCTTCTTTCCACTTGGACACTGAGGCTTTTGAACCATAACCATTGGCTACCAGTTCTTCTATTATCTGAGCTCTCTTGGCCTTTGTGTCTTTACTTGTTGCAAGTTTATCTGCAATAAGTTGAGCTCTTCTTGTCAGCTCTTCCACAGAGAGTCTCTTCAATGTATGGGCTTTCACTTTGCTGTTCTTCATAATGTAAGACATCAGTTGATGTCTTTTGTCTTGTTCAGCAATCTCATCTAGGCTAGCCTGCCTTTGTAGTTCAGCTTCATAAGCCTGAAGTTTTTCTTCATGGCTTAGATCTAAGTCATCCCTTTCTTCCATATTTTTCCAAATCAGATCTTCTCTGGCCTTCTTTTGGGCTGCAACTAGACTCTTCTCAAGTAATTCAGCTGGTTGAGAGATTGGAGAAGGGTTTAGCACAGTCATTGTTGTAACAGTTGTAGTAGGCATGATAGGAGCAGAGGTTGGTTGAATAGGAGCAGTTGATCTGGAAGGGTCAGCAGTTTGAGTCTTGGAAGTGTTAACTTCTGATGGGTTGACAACTTCTGAAGGTTTGTCAACTACTGAAGGATTGTCTTCAGTACTTTCTGATTCTTCATCAGAACTTTGGCCATCAGAGGTTTCTTCATTGTGCCCTTGGGATTCATCAGCCTTTTCAGCATCTTCTATTTCTTGAATAGAGACACCAAATTGTTGTGCCAGTTTCTCTTTTCTGGCTTGATCTTTTTGATCTCTAGCTAGGATAGCCACTCTTGCCTTTCTTCTGGCTTCAAGTGTATCCATAGGCACCTTGATTTTCTCCCCCTTTTTGGCTTTATCATCTTTGGAAGTTGAAGCTTGGGAGAAATGACCTTGAAGATGAGCAATCTGTTTGCTGTTGTGATCAATCTTGTTGGACAGATCATTCATCTTCGTCTGTATCACTCCAAATTGGTTCTTCATGGACAGCTCCAAGTCAGTTGTGTATGTTTGGATGTGATTTTTGATGAGGGTGTTCATCATTTGATACAAGGGACCATCTGGGCTGCATAGTTGGTTCAGGTCTATGCTTGATTGCCCAGGGAATTAGGTAGGCATTTGTAGTGAGGGGTGTGTTTTTGGTTGATCTCCTTGTTGTACAGGAGATGCCACTCTAGGGGAATCATGGATTGAGTGGGCTTTAACCTGAGAAGGTGTGACTAGCTTCTTGAGCTTAGAGACACCAGGTGCAGGACCTTCACTTATAGCTGTCAATTCAGTAGTTTTGTGTTTTGAAACATCATCCAAATCAATGGAATCATCTGAATCCCTGATTACATCCTCAATGAGGACTGTATCAGTTACATCATGAGCTGAGCCCAACTCAGTTGTCTCATGTACCTCTTGTTCTTGGTTCAGAGGATTTCCTACCTCAGGCATTAAGCCTTCATCAGTAGTTGCCACAGTTGAGGTCTTAGCTATTTTACTTCTGTCCTCAGGTCCACCACTGGGTGGTAAATGAGTAGTAGCAGCCTCAAAAGTACCAAAGGTTTCTAAGTTTGGGCTTAGAGACCCTGGTTCATCCTCATCTCTTTGGTTAGGGCTATGAGTGTCCACATCCATGTCACTGTCTGAGTCTATGTCCCCTGTTTGATGTGGTTGATGGGGACTGACATGTGTAGATGGGACTTTCTCTTTTAGCCCGGAGAGAAGTTTGGCTATTTCGATGTCTGGTTCAGAAATTTGGGGTGCTGGTTCAGTAGTTTGGGCAATGGGTTCAGCAGTTTCAAAAGAAGAGTCAATTGGAATATTTTTCTTAAGTCTTTTTCTTTTGAAAAGGATAGTTATTGGTGCTCTTGGTGGGGTTTGAGATGGATGAGACTGAGAGGATGTTTCAGTCACATCTTTAAGAAGTGCAGATTGCACAGTAGTTTGTTCAGGCATCTCAACCTCCTGAACAGCTTTTCTTTTGGGTTTGGTGGGTTTTTGTTTTGTTATCTTGGGTTTCTTGGCCTTTGGTGGAGTAGGTTTGGAAGATGAGGGTTCCATGGGGACTGGTGCTTGTTCCCCTTGGTCATCTTCTGGCCAGGCAGCCTGTTTGTTGTGCCTTGAGTATGCTTGTGAGGTTAAGGGTTTCAAAATTTCAATTTTACCCACAAGCACCTCATTACCCAGTTCAGATATTATGCACTGCATAATGAACCTTGGATATAACAAAAACTTTTTCTTAGTGTTATTGTGATGTAACACCAACTCATTAAAGAAAAGTTTTGATGCCCTGAAATTTGTTTCATTCACAATAGAATGAAAGATTGGTTGAAAGGTTGAGGGCATCTGGTCATAAGACCCAGTTTTAGGACTCAAGCACATAATAATATAATGAAACAAAAGTTTATATTTTGGTTCAAAATACTTTTTAAAGATTGTAGCTTGTGAGAGAGTACCTTGATAACCACACTCAGTCATGGTTAGGTGGATAGCAGAGTTGTCAAACTTTTCAGGGGCATTCACATCATTCAACCCCAATCTGTTTGAGAGTATGGCCGGTGTTATGGCCATTTGTCTCCCTTTAATTGTTGAGTTGAGGGAGATAACTTTATCATCCACCATCACTGTCTCAGCATTAGCCCAGAACTCATTTAGAGTTTCAGGATGAATTGGTGGGTCTATGGTGAGAGCGGTGAAATATTGGGATTTGACAACGAGATCAATGATCTCATCGTATTGGGACCAGCCTTCTTGTTTTTCTAAGTAGGCTCTGAGATTGTGTCCCTGTTTGAGAACTAAAGCCATGTGGTTTGTGTGTGTTGATGAATCGAACAGTGATTTTGTGTTGCAGGTTCAGGGGTTTGAGAGCTTTCTTGAGAGAGAAGGAGGGAATTTTTTGTGTTTGAAAGGATAAGTGTTGAAAAAAAATATTTATCAGAAGTTTTTAACCGCTTAGATCTTCTTTATTAGAAGTTTTTAAACCGCCTAGGTTAAAAATCTCTTTATCAGAAGTTTTAAACCGACTAGGTCAAACTTCTGATGATGGGAAAAGTCAGATTTGCCCTTTTTGACTAAACTGCTGATGAAGGATTATCTTCATCAGTAGTTCCCATTTTCTCTTCAGTAGTTTTAACAGCTGAGGAGAAATACTTTATAAATACTTTTATTCATAACTTCTGAAGGTTATTTTATCAGAAGTTAATCACTTTTCAGAAATTATCCCCATACTGATGTTTTGTTTATCAGTAGTTTCTCTCTTTTCAGAAGTTTTTCAAGTGTTGAAAACAGATGTAAGTGAAAAACAAAAAAGGTGCAGAAAAATAAATAGAAACACTTACAAATTTAGCATCCCTAGCATGGATACTAACTTCTGAAATGTTGATGTGTCAAGGGGTTTAGTGAAAATGTCAGCTATTTGATTGGCTGTTGCTACATGTTTCACTTCAATCTTGCCTTTTTCATAGCAATCTCTTATGAAATGATACCTGATTTCAATGTGTTTAGTTTTTGAAAACTGAACAGGATTTTGAATGATGCTAATGGCAGATTTGCTGTCTACAAGCAATGGTGTCTTGGTCTCTTTGATTCCATAATCAAGAAGTTGATATTGGAGCCATTGTATCTGTGATGTACAACTTGCAGCTGCAATGTATTCAGCTTCAGCAGTTGAAGTTGCAACAGATGTTTGCTTCTTTGATTGCCAGGACACTAGACAGTTTCCCAAGAATTGACAACCACCAGATGTTGATTTTCTTAACATTTTACACCCTGCATAGTCACTATCTGAAAAAGCTGATAACTTGGTATTGCTTGAAGCAGGATACCAAATTCCAAGTGTGGGAGTTCCTTTCAGATATCTGAAAATTCTTTTGACTGCAATAAGGTGTGATTCCCTAGGAGCTGATTGATATCTAGCAGAGACACATGTTGAAAACATAATATCTGGTCTAGAAGCAGTTAGATATAAAAGGGAACCTATCATACATCTATAAATGGTTTGATCAGCCTGTTTTCCTTGATCATCTGGTTCAACTTGTGTGGTTGGTGTCATGGGAGTGGAACATGATTTACAGTCTTGTAAAGAAAATTTGTTTAATAATTCTTTAACATATTTTGATTGATGTATAAAAGTTCCATTTGTTTGTTGTTTAATCTACAGTCCTAAAAAGTACTGCAGTTCTCCCATTGTACTCATCTCAAATTTTGATTGCATGAGTTTCTTAAATTCATCACACAATTTTGTGTTTGTTGAACCAAAAATGATATCATCAACATATATTTGAACAAGTAAGACATGATTTCCAACATGTTTTATGAAAAGTGTTTTATCAATGGCACCTCTTGTGAATTTATTTTTGAGTAAAAAGGTTGAAAGTGTATCATACCAGGCTCTTGGAGCCTGTTTGAGCCCATAAAGAGCTTTGTCTAGTTTGTACACCCACTCAGGATGAGAAGGATCCTCAAACCCAGGTGGCTGACAAACATACACTTCCTCTTTTATCTTTCCATACAAAAATGCACTTTTGACATCCATTTGATAAACTTTTATTTTGTTGGAAATGGCATAGGCCAGAAATAACCTGATGGCTTCAAGCCTTGCAACTGGAGCAAAGGTTTCATCATAGTCAATTCCTTCTTCTTGAGAGTAACCTTGTACTACCAGTCTTGCCTTGTTCTTTATTATAATACCAGCTTCATCTTGTTTGTTCCTGAAAACCCATCTTGTGCCAATTGGTTGCTTGTTTGGTGGTAAGGGACAGATTTCCCAAACCTGTTGCTTGTTGAATTGAAGCAATTCATCTTGCATTGCCTGCACCCAATTGTTGTCTTTGAGAGCTTCCTGGTACTTCTTTGGTTCCAACTGTGAAATAAATGCTGAGAATAGACAAAAGTTGGAAAGCTGGTTTCTTGTAAGAACACCTGATGCAATATCACCCATGATTTGATCAAGTGGATGATCTTTGTGTTCGATCAGTTGTTGTAAACCACTGACAGGTGTTGGTGGCTCATGTTCTTCAAACAAACTACTGAGGTCTATTATATCTGGTTCAGCAGTTTCAGTGTCTTCAGTAGTTGCAGGTGCTGAAGCAGATGTTTGAGTTTGGCCTTCAGTATTTGTTGAATCAGAAGTGTGTGAAACTTCTGATGGTTTTGAAGTTTACTTAATGACTGTTTGAGGAGTCCATGGTGCTGGATCCTCATCATCAAACCTTTGATCACCATAATAAGTAGGTTTGGATGAAGTGACAGTCTTTTCAGGTTCAAAATGAAAGTTGTCAAGGTCAAAGAGTTCAGCAGGATGTGCTGGAATGAGAGTGTGTTTTGACTCATTGAACTTGACATTCAGTGTTTCTTCTACTATCCTGGTTTTTGAGTTAAAAACCTTGTAGGCTTTTCTAGTTGATGAATAACCAAGAAAGTAACCTGAGTCAACTTTGGCAGCAAACTTTGAAATAGATTCCTTGATGTTCAAGATGAAACATTGACATCCAAAAGCCCTGAAAAAGGAGATAAGGGGCTTTATGCCATGAAGAACTTCATAGGCAGTCTTTGAATGTCTCTTGACAACAAGAACTCTATTTTGAACATAACATGATGTGTTAACTGCTTCTGCCCAGAAGTATAAAGGTAGGCCAGAATCAGCTAACATTGTTCTTGCTCCTTCTATTAAAGTTATGTTCTTCCTTTCTACCACACCATTTTGTTCAGGAGTTCTGGCAACACTGAATTGTCTAATAATCCCTTTAGACAAACAGAAGTCATTCAGAGTTTTGTTCCTGAACTCTGTCCCATTATCACTTCTAATGGTTTTGACAGGTAGAGAGTATTGCTTCTCTACTTGTAGAATGAAGAACTTGATGATTTCAGCAGCCTCATCCTTGGAAAATAAGAAGAATACCCATGTAAATCTTGAGTAGTCATCAATGATGACTAAGCAGTACTTCTTTTTACCAAGGCTCATGATCTTTACAGGCCCAAATAAGTCCATATGGAGTAGTTGAAGACATGCAGTTGTTTTTGATTCTTCAATAGACTTATAGGAGGACTTATGTTGTTTACCCTTTAAACAGGATACACAGTGTTCTTGACACTGGTATACTTTTAAGGGTAGACCTCTGACCAAGCCCATTTTTGTGACTTTATTTATGGTTTTAAAGTTCACATGGCCAAGTCTCCTGTGCCAGAGATCAGTTTCTGAAGTTGATGCCTTTGAGAAGAAACAGGCAGTGTTGTTCAGTACTTTGTCTTTTTCAATGTCCACTGCATAGACATTGCCACATCTTTTGGCAATTAACAAAGTATGATCTTCAATGATCTTCTCTATCAACTTCTGGCCTTCTGGTGATATGATCTTGCATGCTGTCTTTGTGAAAAAGGAAGAATATCCTTTATCACACATTTGTGACACACTAAGCAAGTTGTACTCAAGGTTTTCAACCAGATTGACCTTGTCAAACTGTATTTTGCCAGAGGAAACATTGCCTTGTCCTAGCACATATCCCTTAGCATTTTTCCCAAAGGACACAGATCCATCTCTTTGACTGATAAAATTGTTTATCAGGTATCTGCATCCTGTCATGTGCATTGAGCCTCCACTGTCTACATACCAAATGCTATTCAAGCCTTTGGAAACTCTCTGCACAATATAGCAAATTAGTTAGATTTAGGAACCCAAGCCAGTTTGGCTTTGGGTTTGCTCTTGAGAACATTTACAGTTTGTTCTTGACCAAGTTTAGAAATCCATGTCTTTTTGGCAATGGATTTTGCATTAAGTACAATGGTGGTATCCTTTTGGGGACCACCATCAACTTTGGTCATCAGTAGTTGTACCATGTTCATAAGATCTTTAATCTCAGCAGTTTGTGAAACTGCTGATGATTTAGGTCTAACTACTGAAGGAGAATTTTGAGAAAAAGACTTTTGTTGAGATTTTGTCTTTTTCTGAGAAGGGGTTTTTGCTGGTTGTTGTTTCTTGGGAGAAAAGGTTTTTACATAATCATTTTTGATTTGTTCCCCCACAACCAGTTGTTGATTTTTCTTATTAAACTGAATACCCTTTCTATATCTGCAAAATTCTGTTTTGTGGTTGAACAGACCACAAATTTCACATTCTTTTGTCTTTTCTTTCAAAGACAAATCTCTGACAGTTTTGATTGGTTTTAGGTCATCAGTAGTTTTCAGGTTCTCAACTCCTGATGTAGTTGAAACTGCTGATGACTTAAAGTCAGATTTAATCAATGCTTCTGAAGAACTTTCTTTGTGTGATTTTAGAAAGTTTTCATGGAAAGATGTGCATTCTTCCTCTTCAGAAGTTTCACCTGAAACAATTTTTCTCCCATCTTCAGTAGTTTTAGGAGAGAAATCTGTTGGTGTTTCAGTGTGATTGTACCCTATGCCAAACCTAACATTTGAAGCACTTTGTTTGTTTAGCAATAGTTGGTACCCCTTACAAGATTCCACCCATTTTTCTCATGTGACCTTGGTGTCAGCAAGCTCTTGTCTGACATTTCCTAGGTCATTAATCATTATTTTGATTTGTGCTTGGGTTTCAATAGCAGAGTTAGTCAATTTAGAAACTTCTTTTGTTTTTGCAGAAAGTTTTCTTTCTAAATCACATTTTATCTGAGTGAGTTTTCTCTCAGAATCATTAGCTTTTCCTTGTAAGTGCACATTTGTCTCTCTTATGAGAGCAAAAGATTCTTTGCATGAATTTGAACATAATTTTGTCAAAGATTCTTTTGATACCTGTGACAAGGCAGATTTTGAGGAGCATCCCTCAAATGCCATTAAGGCAAAGTTCTTTCTGCCATTGTCAGGCTCTCCCCAGTTGATGTCAAACATTTTGTTGTCTGCATCAGGATTGCACTCTGTGGTGTCAAAAGGAAGACTGCTCCAGTCAACATACCCTGAGGTAAATAAACTTTGTTGAGAGGGTTGTTGAGCAGCTGGAAAGGGAGGGATTGATTGTTGGCTCTGCATCTGTTGAGCAGGCATCTGTAAATATTGTACTTGTGGCACATATTGGTGTTGTGGAGCTTGTGCCTGTACAAAATGTGCACTCCCTTGTGTTCCATTATTCCTGTTATAATTGGGGTTAAAATTGTTTCCAGACTGAGATTGGTTAAAGCCAGAGCTTCTACACTCTCTAGCAAAGTGTCCCAACTTTTGACACTTATGACATCTAAGTTTAGATTTGTCAAAACCAATTTTTGTAGAACTGTTATGTCCTGGAAACTTCCTTCCTGACCTTTTGTAAAATTTATTTGTTTTTAATCTTAACATGGCCAGTTGGTGCAAAATATCCATTTCTTCAAGGTCATCACTGCTGAAACTATTTAAGTCATCCATGATAAAACACATGTTATCAGCAGTTTGACCAAAGTCATTATTGTCATAACCTGGGAATGATCTTTCAGATGAGATCCCAGCAGTTATGTCAATGTGGTCAAAAGATCCAAAACTATTTGAACAAGTTGGTGAGTCTTGTCCCAATAGTGTTGTACTACCAGGTAGATAGTCATCAGCAGTTTTACCAGAATTTTGTAACTTTTTCTTTTGATCAATTTCTCTCTCAAAAGTAAGTAATCTCCCATGAAGTTTTGTAAGTGTGAGGGAGCTAAAATCTGGTGAAGATCTTAAGACTATTGAGTATGTTTCCCATTTATCGGGTAAAGACCTTAAAAATCTATGAAGCATAGATACAGTTGTATAGGTCTGACCATTTAGTTTTAGCTCAGATATTAATGAGGAAAATCTTTCAAATTGCTGAGTTAAAGTTTCCCCATTAATGTGAGCAAAAGTTTCATACTGTTGAGCCAAGATTTCTCTGGTGTTGGCAATCACCTCTTCAGTTCCTCCAAACTGTTCTTTTAGGCAGTCCCAAAGCTCTTTGGCACTATCACAATGTAATAGGCCAGAATAGATTTCATTTGGGAGTGCCATTGCCAACATAGAAAAAGCTTTTGCATCAAGCTCAAGTTTTAGGAAATCATCATCAGTATAGTCTTTTGGTTCTTTTGGAATCTCTTCCTTAGTTTCAAGATTTATGTTTACTGGTTTATGAGGACCATATATCACAGATCTCCAACAACCTGTGTTGGTTTGTGACAAGGTATGTGTCATTCTCTTTTGCCATATGTTATATTCATTTCTTACAAGCATGGCAGGTTTGGTGGCAGAACCAGTATTATGAGGATCCATTTTAAAGAGTATTGATTTGTCAAATATCTCTTAAAGTGATGGATGTTGATAAAAGTGAGCTTATAATCCTTTATTGAATATCAATAAGAGCCTGTGTCTGATTCTCAATTTGTTAGATTGATATGTGATCAGATAAACCAGTGCTCTGATACCAATTGTTGGATCAGTAAGCTGCTCTTTTAGTTGAACTTGCTAGTTGACACTTAAGTATTTAGCAAGTTCTTTGGTGAGTGATAGCACAGCGGAATGTTTATAAGTTTATAGCTACACTTATCAACAGGAGTTATTACTCCCCCTGGAATCAAGAACTAATAAATGAGAAGTGTTTATTGAGAATCTAAGTATTGAATGAGAATGAAACACTTTGACAGATTCTCAGTAAACACGAAATGGAAATAACAATAATAAGAGTTGAAGGATTTCTTGTATTAAAATCAATGTCTAAAACAGAAGGATGAATCCTTCTATTTATAGACTTTACAAATACATGAACCTTGCCAAAAAGCAAGTTCAGAAACAAGTTGCAACAAGTTGCAGTCTTGGAACTTGTACATAAAGCAAAAAGAAATACTAAAGTATTAAACTACTGATATACAAAGGCGGTGGAAAAGATCTTCTTCAAGTACTGATGAATGACAAACTACTGATGAGTAGTTTGTCTTCAGTAGTTCTTCAGTAGAAGTGTCTGGTTTGAACTTCAGAACTTCTGATGACTTCTTCTTCAGCACTTCTGAATCTCTTCTTCAGCAGTTTGATTCTTTGTCTTCAGCAGTTCCATACTTAGAGTATTTTGACAGAAAGTGAATTAGACTAAGGTTTGCAAAAGTGGTTTCACCAATCCTTTTTGTCCTAACATGTTCACTAACAGCCAAAAAAAATTTTACTATTCCCCGGAAGGAATAATTGCCAACTGTAGTAAAAAAATTCTGAAAAAAAAAATGTTAAAAATTGGCCCCCATACGAGTTGGGAAAACGAAAACTCACGAAGGTCAGTTAGAAAACTTAAGAGGATGTTCAAAAATTGTGAACTTCGTGATGTGATTTCTTGGGAGTTTCTATCGGATAATTTTCAACTCAAGATTAAGTTTGATGATGGCCACACAGGACACTTCACACCTCAAAACATCTGTTTCTCAGATGATTTGGATTTTATAAAAAAATTATCCGAAAAAACACTGTTGAACCCAACTGCAGCAGAGTTTGGTGTCAATCTCGAGAAGATGGTGAAGGCTCAAGTAGACCTGTGGGAAGGAAGAGACGCCAAAGCAAATGAAGACGAAGAACCACATGATGCAGACTCAGTTGAAGATGATGACGAGACGGAGGTAGCGGACATGACGCTTGAAACAGAGGATGAGACAGACTTTACGGTTTAATCTTTTTAATGGGGAATAGTTAGTGAATTAGAATTTTATGTTTATGTTGGTTTCTGTGTTTTTTTTATCTCTTGACTTTAATTAACATTGGTTGTAATTTAATCCTCTGATTTAATTGACAATTTTTGGTTAATGATAGTATGATAAGCCTTTTTTGTCTAAGACATAGGTAAAATCAATAATCTTTTTGATTCTGACAATTTGTTTGTTGATCTATATTTTTCTAAAAATACAAGTATGAAATGTGAAAAAACATACATCTACTGAATTCAATATGATCTTAGCATTAAAATATATTGTAAAAACTTCCTAATTACAAAATGTGTTATGCAATACCCTGTAAAAAGATCTATAAAACTCCAAAGTCTATTTCAAAAACCAATGTCAAAAGGCCTACATTGTTTTTACAACTGTTAATAGCTTCAAAGGTCTTTTCTCATCAAACAGTTTGAAATTTACAACAGACTGTTTTCAACATGGTCTATTGCTATAAATTCGGCTAAATTTATATTCTACAACAGATGTACAGTAACAGATATTAAAACATGTGAAAATTAAACCATCTTTGTAAGGACAGATATTATAGATTCTGCATTCCAACTGTTCACAACAGATGTTACAATATAACTCATTACAACACTCTCCTAAATATTAAACTTCTGCTATCTTAAAATAATATTTGAATGCTAATTAAATGTAACAAACAATGTTACAAAATACTTTGAAATCACTGTTATCATACAACTTTTTTTTTCTACAATATCTATTAGTAACAGATAATACAACAGATTAAAAAAGGACAAAACATCAAACAATACTATAACAGATGTTGATAAAAAATATTAAAAAAACTATTTCATGATTTCTTCAAAATAGAAACTTGAATCTTACGTACCTGAAAATAAAAATAAACAAAACATAAGGATCAAACAGATAACATGTAAATTTATTAAAACTCCAAAAGATTTAAAAAAAAAAAAACAAAACACTTTTCTGATAGAAACTTGAAGCTTTGAAGAAAAGCACAACACTTTATTGATACAAAACTGAATCATATCAACCTGAAAATAACCATAAACAAAAACATGAAGATCAAACACAAAACTTGTATAATTAATTAAATTAAATATTAAATAAATAATAATACAGAAACCAAAAGATTTGAAGAGAGTAATAAAAAACCAACAGATTTGAAGAAAAGCACAAAACTTTGTTCATAGAAACTTGAATCTTACGTAGCTAAAAATAAAAATAAACAAAACATTAGGATTGAACAAATAACATATAAATTTATTAAAATTCCAAAAGATTTAAAAAAAAAACACAACACTTTTCTGATAGAAAATTGAAACTTATGAACCTGAAAATAAACATACACAAAAAATTAGCATACACAAAAAATTAGCATCAAAGACAGAACATGTAAATTTATTAAAATAAAGAGAATAACATAAAACCAAAAGCTGTTTTAAACGAAGCTTACATTGAAACGTATATAAAAATAGCACCAATAAAGAACTTCTCCTTTCACTTTCTTCTAACACAAGATAAACTTTACGTTGTTTAGTAGGATAAGCTCGATTTTGCTCTCAATATGCCAAGTTATTCATGCAGTAGATATTTCCTAAACGACTCAAATACCTAAAAGTTTAGTAACATTGTTATGAATAATAATAGATTAACTAACTTTTTATAAAGTAACTAATTGTATATAAAATATTATAATAAAACATGTAGCATTATGAAAATTCTTTTTTACATGTTTTGTATTTAATATGTTTGTAGAAATAAATGTCATGACCTATCATAAATATGACTATTGATTTCATTTAGATTATTAAATATGATGCTTTAAAGACTAATTTGCCCTTAAAATGTAGTTATTATGTGCATTGTATGTTGTATCATAAGCAAATTAACTTGTACCTCTTAAATTTTAAGAAGTCCTTGTCAAATGCTTTATAATATAGTATAGATATAGATATAGATAGTATAGATATATATTAGCTTTTAGCTGGTCTGATGATTTTTGCTTTCTCTGTCTATTTATATAGATGAGAGTAATTGAGTGAGGACAGAGTAATTCAAATTTTAAATTTGGAGCTTAAAAGTAAAAGTTGTATAGTTTCCCTCTCTATAAACATCTGTCGATTTTGACTCGTTATACATATACTAAACAGATGTTGTTGAGTGGTCCTCTGTAAACAACAGATGCTAAACTTACTTAATGGTTGGCCCACATTTTGCAAGTGGCATTATTTAATTGTTTTAAATAAGTGACTCACGATTTTTCTTGAGTATTTTAATCCGATGTTATGACGTCATCTTTTGCATCACCGAAGCCTTCTCTATGAGTGCCACACCATCTTTCTTATGTCTAAATGCTTGGCACATTAGTTTTGCTTATGTCACCTACGCTTCTCCTATTATGGAAAGTATAGATGCTAACATGGGGAATGTGGTAACTTGAAAAGTCAAAATTTGAGGGTTACGTTTAAATTGCTTTATTTTATTTTATTAAAAGTAAATTATGAAAATACTTAATGTCATTTTACACATATACATGTAATAGACTTTTAAACAAAAGTTAGGTTAGATGATCTATAACATATTATAATAAATTCATAATTATATATTTTAAGAATAATAGTTTTCAAAGTTAGACCACATACGTGTTATTTTTATATTTATAAATCACAAGGAATATTTGTATAGTTACTCTAAGTAAAAGTATGATAGAAAATAAAATCTGATAAGTTCTAAAATATATAAGATTATGATTTAGTTAAATTAGTTAATAGCATAAAAACTCACTGTTATCTTTTTTATTTTTCAAAAATTAGCTAGACACTGTTATCTGTCTAGTTTTACAAACGCTAGGGATGACAACGGGTTGGGTATAGGTTGGGTTTGGCTAATACCATACCTATACCCGGTTATAAAATCTCATATCATACCCGTCCATTACCCGTCGGGTTTTTGTCAGGTATTACCCGTCGGGTATAGAGCATACCCACGGGTATCAGGTATACCCGTTGGTATTTGCATATATATATATATATATATATATTTTCTTTTATAGTCTTATATTTTAAAAAATCTAGAATATATGAAATTGTAATAAGTAATATATATTATATCACCATAATAATCTTTAAAACGTTTAATATGTAAATATTATATATATATATATATATATATATTAATATATATAAAAGAATTGAACATTGCTGACGTGGCGTGCAATGGTGCCTTCAACTTTTCTATGAAACTGCCACGTGGCATTATAATTGAAAGATTTTAATGTTTTTGAATTATTTTCTTTTTTAATTAAATTGAGTTATTTTAGGAAAAAAAGAATTTAAAAATAAATTTAAAATTTTATCTTTCATGTTTTCTCCTATAATTTTTAAACGTTTATATTCTTTATATACGTGATTTTTTAAAGAAAAAAATTACACCAAATTAACGAGCGTTTTATTATCTTTCCAACGAGTACCATAGTGCTATATAAAAAATGGAGAAAAAATCGACTATTTTTTGTGGGGTTTCGTTCATACAGGAAAAAAAACACACAAAGTATTCATGTTATTCATTAATCATGTTTTTTCTTTTAAACTAGGTTCTTATCTACGATGTTGAAAATCAGCCCAATCGCCATGTAATCATTGGAATTTTACTAGGTATACTTCATCAAGAGAAGCTAGGAGAAAAAATCGCGCAACACTGCAACACATGGTGTCACCTTATAGCAAGGTTATTTTTTTATTTATTTAATTACAAGAGTAATAATTATTACTATTAGTATTAGTATTATTAGAATGGTTATATTTTTCAACTCTGGGACGCTCCCGGGAAGAATTGATAGTTGCTGACGTGGTGTTCAATGGTGGTCTCAACCATCTCTTGATTATGCAACGTGGCATAATGAAATACAATGGTTACAACTTCCAACTTAAGTGTTTGTTTAGTTGATTAGGTTAGGAATTATAAGAGTCATTAGAATGTGAGAAATTAGAGAGATGTGATAAGTTTTTGAATAGTTGCAGCTTACATAAGTGATTCTTTACATGATTACTGATTAGGTTTTAGATTAGGGAATATGAGTTATTACTGATTAGAATACTATGAACATTCAATGATTGAGAGATTAGGGAATATGAGTTATTACTGATTAGAATACTATGAACATGCAATGATTGAGAGATTTTGTGGTTAGTTAACTTGAGCCATTTGCAATAGGTTATCACGTAAAATTAGATTTTTCAACCCCGGAACCCTTCCGGGGTAATCAGCTAGTATATATATATTATAGTATGAAGGGTTAGGATACTTTGAAAACCAATGTGAGTTGTGAGAACCATAGGAACTCTTTTGAGCCATTGATCTTGATGATCCAATGGTTGAGATCAAATGATTAGACTTTTTTGTCTTGACATGTTTTTTATGTATTTTTTATTATGATAAAGTTAAAAGAAGGGTAATTGGGTAAAATGTCATGTGAGAGAAAATAATAATATAATATCATATTAGTTTTCCATTTATTTTTTTAATTCATTAATTTTTTTAAAACAAAAAATAACACTTATTCAAAAATTAAAAATTATATGTGCATCGAGTATTCAGTGAACCCATGTATGAGAATTCTTTACACCAGTGTAAAAATTCAAAATTCATAATTTTTACATGGTGTAAATACGTCGTAATTCTTTACACTAGTGTAAATCTACCATACACAAAACTATTACAAACAAATACGCTAGTGTAAAAACCAAACAAACATCTATACATTCATATTACGCTAGTGTAAAATTTATACATTCGTATTACGCTAGTGTAAAAAATACATAGTACACCACGGTAAATGCCCCACAAAACATCAACAAAAATGTATTACATCAATGTAAAACAACCAAACATTCTACAAAATTCGTCAAACATACCCATACCTGTTAAGATTCACACCCCCACCACCATTCACATCATCGTCGTCGTCTTCTATAACTTGAAACCATCCAAACCAATACCACGGTCGTCGTCTTCTGTTCGTCACCATCCACGTCGTCTTCTGTTCGTCACCACCACCCGTCACCATCCAGATCTGTTCGTCACCATCACAAGAATAAACCAAACAATAATCAAATCCCCAAAACACTAGTGTAAAAAACCAAAACTATAAAAGATGATGGTGTGTTTTATTATACAGTTAAAGATGTATAGCCAATGCTTCGTACTTACATCGGTGTAAAATCCAATACATCGGTATACAGCCACCACACCCTTTACATCTGACCAATTTATAATTAAAGATCACCTATAGCCACCACTATAATTTAACAAAACTAACAGACTGAAATACCCTTGATAAAAACTAAAACGAATAACACGTTTGCATCAACTTTACCAATTAAACACTAGTTTCCAACATTATTCAAAATCAACAAACGAAAAAATTACTTAAATCATTTCTACAAAACAGAGAGATTTATGAGTTTAATTGGGTTTTTTATAATAATAATAATAATAATAATAATAATAATAATAATAATAATAATAATAACAACAACAACCACATAATTAATAATAATAATAATACTAACATAAATAATAATAACAATAATACCTGATATCGTCTTCCTGTTCATCGTTAAAACCCAGTTCATCGTCTTCCTGTCCATCAGATCCAGCCACACACAACTTTCAAAACCCACCACCATCAACGCCGTCGTCGTCTTCTCTCTCGTCCCCTTTCTCTCTCATCCTAACCCAAATCAAATCCCCAAATCTGTTTGTCACCACCACCCGTCACCATCCAGATCTGTTCGTCACCGTCACAGTCGACCACCCTGCACCACCCCCCAAGCTAAATCATCACCGGATCCTATATAGAGGAGGACTAAAATGCGTCGATCTGTTGGGGTTTCTGTGGAGAATGAGTGTGTGAGTGTGATTAAGGGGCAGATTAACGATATGAAGATGGTGTAGGTTAAGGATTTCGCCATGTTTGGCTGGTTTTTTAGGGTTCTTGAGTTTGTGTATGAGAGAGAAAGGGGACGGGAGAGGGAGAGGGAGAAGGAGAGAGAGAGTAGAAATGAGAGAGAGTTTTTTGAATCTGGTTATAGAGAGAGAAAGTGTTGATATATTAATATTCTTATTATTATTATTATTTAATTATAGAGAACAATCATTACATGTGCAAAATTACCAAAAGACCCATACTTAAGTGTGTGTAAAAGACTTTATTAACCCTAATTAAAAAAATACAAAAAATATAAAGGTGGGTGATGTGTCACTTGGTAAATGGTCCAGATTAGTTCTCAAGTTCTCGCAACTCAGAGGAGTTTTCAAAATATCCGGATCCATAGTATGAATTTTGAAAACTATTTATAAAACTATATATATTACAATATATATTTTAGAAGAAAACTTTATTCTTCAAATAATGAATCTATTAAAATGAAACATTACTAAAAAAAATAGTTAAGAAAACACACACACACACACGTATGTGTGTATATATATATAGGGAAAGTATAAATTGAAAACCCACTCGAGTTAAGAAAACTCTGAAAACCCGTCAAAAAACCATCTAAAAAAGTTTTTTTTTTTTGAAAAAAATACACAAGGTAACATACATGTTTTTAAGCGTTTTGGGCCAAAAAAATAAAAAAAAGCGCCGAACGAATATTTTTTAAAAAAATAAACAACGCAAACTTTGTAACAGCGATGTTAACATATGTTAAAAAGCAGAAACATATGTTAACAGCGCTGTAACATGTGTTAAAAAGCAGAAAACATATGTTAACAGCGCTGTTACAAAGTTTGCGTTGTTTATTTTTTTTAAAAATATTCGTTCGGCGCTTTTTTTATTTTTTTGGCCTAAAATGCTTAAAAACATGTATGTTACCTTGTGTATTTTTTTCAAAAAAAAAAAAACTTTTTTAGATGGTTTTTTAACGGGTTTTCATAGTTTTATTAACTCGAGTGGGTTTTCAAAATATCCACCCCCTATATATATATAACTTAAAAGTCTTTAGGTATATATTTCGGGTAGACGGGTATTTAGTTTCGGGTAATCGGGTCGGGTATCACCTAATACCATACCCGTCCTATACCCGCAAAATATATTTTTTCCAATACCAAACCCGTCCGATACCCGTTAAGTATCGGATATACCCGTCCCAAATGTTTCGGATTTCAAGTTTACCCGTCGGGCTCGGGTTTTTTTGTCATCCCTAATTTACTTAGCTTGTTGCTTTAAACATAGCAGACCATATAAAAAACTTAAATCTCACAAAATTACAAAATTTGGTTGACTCCATGTCAACGATAGACCACTAACAATATCTTACAACCACTAATCACCAAAGACCAAACTGTTGACCATTGTTTCCACAAACAAAAATAATATATCCTTAGAAACATTTTTTTAACGGTTATCACCTATAGGATTTAAATCCCTCACAACTTGAAAAAGGTAAAACCTTATATAACACCTTGATATCACTATGTCAAAAACCCTTTGGTCCTTAGAAACATTTTACTAACTAGAAGTTTTTGAGAGCATACTAATGCACAATCGCTTTCGGGACCAAAAACATATTCTTTTAAATAACTTTGAATAAGTTTCAAAATATTCAGAAAAAAAAGTGTATATTTCATTTGCCGAACCAATTTGTATAGTTAAACACATGTAACGAATAAAAGTTATTTGAGAAAAAAACGCTAAATCAAATATTAAAATAAAAATTTTTAAAAAGAAACTGGCGTGTTAGCATCTAACGTAATTGGACACCCATTTCATTTGCCTAACCAAGCTTCCGCCCACACTCGTGATAAAAGTTGCTGACGGCCCCTCTCGTAGAATGTCGGTGCAATGTTTGCATGAACGCAGATAAAACTGTTTTTGGAACCGGACCGGACGTCGAAGCGGAGCCCCCACCAGTTCACCGGTTCGAATGGTCCAACCAATCCAAACGGTTCGACGAACCGGCAAACAACCCAACAAAACCCAAAAAAACAAAAAAAAAACAAACGGTTCAACCCCTCAAAATCCGGTCCGACCTCCAAGTTCTGCGATTCGATTCCGAGTCGATGCTTGATCACCGGTCCAACCTGCTGATGTGTTGCCAAATGCATCACATTTATATATTAGTTTTGTATAGTTTTTAACCGTTTATCGTTCGTTTATATCGTGTCTTAGATACTTATTTGTGTCTTGGTGTTAAGTAGGTGTTCGTGGGCTAAAACGAGAGAAAAAGAGCTTAGTTGGAGAGGAGACAAGCATTCGATGAAATTGGAAATAAAAAAAGAAACAAATCTGGAAGAACTGAAATTAGAGACCCTCTAATTTCAGTAAAAGTTATTCGCGGGTCTCCAGGAAGTAAAAGAGAGGAAAAATGACGATTTTACCCTTAATGAATTGTGATAACTACTGAAGATACCCCCGCGTCAGTTTCAGGTTATTGGAGACCCTCTAATTCCAGAAACAGTTGTTCATGGGTCTCTAATAACTCTTCAGCCCATAAAAAAGCCCATTTTCGCAATTAAAAACCTAGCAGCCGTTTAAGGAGGTATTCATCGATTTCCAGAGCTTCTAAGGGAGGATTTTGAGTACTTTTTGCAGTTCCATTCATTCCGGTTGATGCCAGAGCAATCCAGAACAAGTTTTGAAGCCGAAATCATGATTATGCAAGGCTAAACATCCTGCGGTTTCTCCGGGTGAACGATTTGGTTATTTTATCAATTGTTTTATGTTTGATACTTATTACTTGGATTAGATTTTGTGAACACCTTAATGTTCTTGGCATCTAATTGTATGTTTGACTGATCTAGACAGTTCGGTTGATTAATATTATTGCATTATGTTATCGTATCTTGGTTTTCTTGCACTAGGATTAATTTAACTTTGCAATTAATGTTATGATAGCTGAATTGGGTTGAACAATTTAAACAAAGTCATGTCTATGTGATTTCCTAGGTAGGGTATTAACATAATTCAGTTGATAATTACCAAATCAGAAACCCGGAGTGACCGTTTTTCCATATTATTGTCTTTTATAAACTCTATTATCAAACCGTTTTGCAGCACTGCAGCACTTTTACATTAAAATTCATAAAATTACTTTAGTTAATCTTAATTTAATTAGAAATTAGTAACTTAGCACTTTCCACAAACTCCCTGAGGTTCGACAACCCTACTTCCTATACTGCAGTCAGTTGTAGCTAAGGAGTAGTTTTTATTTAGTTTTTGATTAGCACTTCGACACGCGATCAAAATGGCGCCGTTGCCGGGGAGTTCGTGCGCTTAGTGTTTAGTTTAGTTTAGTTTGTTTATTTATTTTCTTAAAAAATAAAAAAAAAAAAAAAATTTGTCTTTTTAGTTATTTGTTTCCGTATTTTATTTCTCTTCTTCGTTCAGTACTACTCTATTTGTTTTCTTGTTTTTGTGTGTGCAGGTGACTTCTGTGTTGCATGCATACTAGGTTTTCCAAAAAGTCGTCTCCATTGTTATTTGATCCAGAGATTGAGAAGACAGCACGTCAAAACCGTGTTGTTTTTCGTTCAGCAGTAAAGAAGCAATCAAGTTCTTCAACAGTCGCTCAGAGAATTGAAGAAGCAGCTATTGAGATGGCTGATCAGGATAACCAAAATGACCAAATACCCAACCAACCGAATGATCTTATTCCACCTGCTCTACCAAACCAACCCATCCCAAACCCACCACCACCACAACAACAATTCCAACCTGGTGAGTATTTTCAAGCTGCTAACCCACGTCCACAACAAAACCAACAAAATCCAAGAAACCAACCTCGTCCACAACAAGCAGTTATCCCACCCAACCGACAACAGAACCAACAGAGATATGATGAGGGAAGTGTGCATACTTGGGACTCTGAATGGGATCAAGAGGACGAACAGGAACCGTATGATGGGAGATATGGTAATTATGGGCATGACATGGAGTATGAGCAGCAGCCACCACAGCGGGTTAATCAGGGGAACCGTGTTCAGGGATACAGAAATAATCAAGCACCACAAGGGATTCCTCAATTTAATGTTGGAAATATGGGGATAGGAGATGAGTTACAGTTAGTAGATGGTGTCCCACAGATACGTCAGAGGGCACCGGTTCAGGGCGTTGATAGTCATTTTCGGCCGGTTATTGTACCTAATTCCTCAGCTGTAGTCACACCTATTAGTAGGAATGGGAGAGCATTTGAAGTGAGACCCCAATATTTGGGTCATCTGCCTGAGTTCTATGGAAAAAGATCTGAAGAGCCTTACTTACATATATCAGCATTTGAGTCTGTGTGCAATATGATTGGAGGATCAGGGTTTACTAAGGACCAGGTAATGTTGATGATGTTTCAGTTCACCTTGAAGGACAGGGCAAGGCAATGGTTTGCTACACTACCCCCAGGTAGTATTTACACTTGGCAGGATATGCAACAAATTTTCTTGGAAGAGTATTACACCATGAGCAGAACATCTGAGGCTCGGGATGCAATAAGAGGATTTCAGCAGAATTCGGGGGAAGCATTCCATGAGGCTTTTACTAGATTCAAAGAGTTATTGAGAAAATGTCCTCATCATGGGATTCAGACATGGGAACTAATAAAAGCTTTTTATGATGGACTGACACCAGAGGATGTTAGGGGTTTGACTGCCATTAGCAATGGCACATTCTTTACTAACACTGAAGCTGTGGATTGGGGACACTTGGAAAGGATGAGTGCCACTTCAAAGAGACAGGCACAATCATGTAGGAAGTTGAGACCATCATCTGTCAAGGCAGCAGACTATGAGGCTGAAGAAAGAATTGAGAAGTTGAAACAACAAAATTTACTCTTGGCAAAACAGGTAGCTCAACTTAATTTGGGGAAGAATAGTGAGGCGAAGGCAGCTAATGCTTTTTCGGTATGTACTGATTGTGGGGAGTTGGGACATCTAGCCCAAGACTGCCAGGGGCCTTTGGAGAATACAGAAGAGGTGAATCAAGTTTATGGAGAACGGAAGCAATATGACATGAATTCCAACACCTATCATCCTGGGCTCAAAAACCACCCAAACTTCAGGTATGGTAATCCTAATAATCAATTAAATCCTAACTTTTCTGGTTCTAATGTGCAGGGAGGAAATCAACAGCAGTCTCAGAACAGGCAGTATGGATATAATCAAGGGGGTTACTCAAAGAATACCTATAATCAGAGTGGTCAGCAGCAGAGAGGAAATCAACAAGGCACATCAGGAGGAGGTAATGATCAACTGAGTGCAATCTTGGATGCCATTAAAGCTGTACAGAACGATGTCAGGACAGTTCAGGAAGAGGTCAAGGGAATGCGAAAAGACAATGAAGTGAGGGATAAGACTGTGGAAGCATTGTCCAAGCAGGTAGGGCAATTGGCTGCAGATATGTCTAAGAGAGATCCAGGGAAGCTACCAAGTGATACCACCATTAATCCTCAACATCAGCAATCAAGCTCAAGGAATTCGAGGAATGTGCAAATTAACCAGGTAAGTATTCTGCGCAATGGTAAGGTTTATGATAATAAAGTGGGAACTCCACCACAGTTTGTTGAGGGTGTGGTGGAGGATTTGGGTAGTGATGATAGTGAAGATGAACAGGAATTTGTTGAATTGAACAAAACACCTAACATTGCTTTAGAAAAAGAAAAAAATAAAAATAAAAGTGTTTTGATCAATAATTCCAACCAGGTTGTAGAAAAGGGTGTGGAGGGTAATACCATCCCTTTTCCTGCAGCTCTCATTGATCCTGGTAAGAAAAAGACAGTCAATAAAAGAGGCCCACAATCGGATGAAATGTGGGAAGTTTTCAAACAAGTTAAAATCAATCTTCCTCTTTTAGATGCAATTAAACAAATTCCTGCATATGCAAAGTACCTGAAAGATATGTGCACTCAGAAAAGAAATCATAAAATTCCAAAGAAACTTGACATGCCAGCAGATGTGAGTGCAATAATTTCAGGTACTCTGCCTGAAAAGTTACAGGATCCAGGGGCACCAATTATTTCAATTCAAGTTGGTGACTTTCAAATGACACGAGCCCTTTTGGATCTTGGAGCGAGTGTGAGTATACTACCGGGGAGCTTGTATGACCAGTATGAGTTCGGTCCACTTAAGAAAGCTGATACCACTGTGGTATTGGCTGATTTGACTCCTAAGCTACCCCGGGGAGTATTAACAGATGTGATTGTGAAAGTTAATGAGTTTTATTATCCAGTCGATTTCTTGGTCCTTGATTATGTTTCTGTTGATAAAACCAAGCAACCGACTGTGATTCTTGGCAGACCATTTTTAGCTACTTCTGACTCTCAGATTAATTGCAGGACTGGTACTGTGGATATGACTTTCGGTAACCGTAAGATGCGGTTAAGTGTTTTTGGTAATGTTTCTAACCCCAATGTTAGTGATGAATGCTTTATGGCAGACATCATTGACGGACGCGTTCCTCCTTACATTCCTAATGATGAGGGGGACGAGTCCATGGTAGAATGTGCTTTGTTTGGCAGGTTATATTCTGAGACAGTCAAGGAACTTGAGGAAGAGGATGCAAAGGTGGAGGCGATGGTAGTGAGAGAAGGAAGACCACCTTGGTCTTATCATGTGGAGAGTTTGCCAGATCACATTGACACAAAGCTGAAACCATCATTAGAGACACCACCACAATTAGAACTTAAAGAACTACCTAAACATCTAAAATATGCTTTTGTTGGTGCTAATGATACTCTTCCTGTTATTATTTCTGCAGGTTTGACTGAGGAACAAGAGAAAGCTTTGATGGAAGTTTTGGTTGCACACCGGGCTGCAATTGGGTGGACTATTGCAGACCTGAAAGGAATAAGCCCCTCAATAGTGATGCATAAAATCATAACAGAGGAGGGAGCAAAACCGGCAAGAGATGCACAGAGAAGGCTTAACCCGAACATGAGAGAAGTGGTGAAGAGCGAAGTTTTGAAGTGGCTGGATGCGGGTATCATTTATCCCATCTCTGACAGCACTTGGGTAAGCCCAACACAGACCGTTCCCAAGAAAGCAGGGATTCAGATAGTCAGGAACGAAAAAGGGGAAGAAATTGCCACCCGACCTGTCACTGGGTGGAGAATATGCATTGATTACAGGAAGCTGAATGCAGCTACATCTAAGGACCACTTCCCTTTGCCGTTCATTGATCAGATCATCGAGAAGTTATCAGGTCAGAAATTTTATTGTTTTCTTGATGGTTATTCAGGGTATAATCAAATTGCCATCCACCCTGAAGACCAACAAAAGACTACATTTACCTGCCCTTATGGTACCTTTGCATTCAGGCGAATGCCATTTGGGTTGTGTAATGCCCCAGCCACCTTTCAGAGGTGCATGATGAGTATCTTTTCAGATATGGTTGGGGACTCACTTGAAATTTTTATGGATGACTTCTCAATTTTTGGAACCTCCTTTGAATCTTGCTTAGAACAGTTAACTAAGGTGTTGAAACGATGTATTGAAACAAACTTAGTTTTAAGCTGGGAAAAGAGTCATTTTATGGTTCAAGAAGGGGTGGTGTTAGGGCATGTAATTTCAAAACGTGGGATTGAGGTCGATCATGCAAAAATTAAAGCTATTTCAACTTTACCTCCTCCCACAAATGTTAAAGGGGTTAGGTCGTTTTTAGGACATGCTGGTTTTTACAGAAGGTTCATAAAAGGTTTTAGTACAATCACAAAACCACTTTGCAAGTTACTTTTAAAAGATGAACCTTTTGTATTTGATGAGGAGTGTGTAAAAGCTTTCAACACTTTGAAAGAAAAACTGGTTGAAGCCCCAATTCTGCAAGCACCCAATTGGTCACAGCCTTTTGAAATCATGTGTGACGCGAGTGACTATGCAGTTGGGGCTGTTTTGGGTCAAAGGGTAGATAAAAAACCAGTGGTAATTTATTATGCAAGCAAGACGTTGGACGTAGCACAATTGAATTATACTACTACTGAAAAAGAATTACTTGCAGTTGTGTTTGCTCTTGATAAGTTCAGGTCTTACATTTGGGGAAGCAAGGTGATTGTGTATTCAGATCACAGCGCGGTGCGTTATTTGATGGAGAAAAAGGATGCGAAACCCAGATTGATCCGTTGGGTCCTCCTGCTTCAGGAGTTTGATCTGGAAATCAGAGACAAGAAGGGAAGTGAAAATGTGGTGGCAGACCACTTGTCTAGATTGCCCCATATGGATGCTGACGTCACTAATGAGATCAATGAGACCTTTCCAGATGAGCAGCTATTCGAAGTATCTACTTCACCATGGTATGCTAACATTGTTAATTATTTGGCTGCAGGTATCATCCCAGAGCATTGGGCAAAGAAAAAGAGAACTCACTTGAAGGCTCAAGCGAAGCAGTACATTTGGGATGAACCAGATTTGTTTAAGATAGGAGCTGACCAGATAATTCGAAGATGTATCCCAGAATCGGAAGTTCAATGCGTATTGGGACTTGTGCATGCATCTGCTTGTGGAGGACACTTCAGCGGGCAGAAAACAGGACACAAAGTGCTATCATCGGGGTTATTTTGGCCAAGCATTTTTAAAGATGCTTTTGAGTTTGCTAAGAACTGCACCAAGTGTCAGCAGATGGGTAGCATAACTAAACGGAATGAGATGCCCATGCAGCCAATCCTCGTGGTTGATATTTTTGATGTGTGGGGGATCGACTTCATGGGCCCGTTCCCAAATTCCAGGGGTTATCAGTACATCTTGGTGGCTGTCGATTATGTATCTAAATGGATAGAAGCAGTAGCCACCAGGACAAACGACCATACCGTTGTTTGCAATTTTGTAGTATCAAACATCTTTACACGATTTGGACTTCCCCGTGTGATCATCAGTGATGGGGGGTCGCATTTCAAGAATTTTAAATTCGGTAAATTGCTTAAACGGTATGGTGTGGATCACAGAATTGCAACCCCGTATCACCCACAGACAAGTGGGCAAGTTGAGGTGTCAAATCGTCAAATTAAAGAGATTTTACAAAAGACGGTAAGACCAGATCGTAAGGACTGGTCCACCAAGCTAGATGATGCATTATGGGCTTACCGTACAGCTTATAAGACACCAATTGGCACCACACCATACCGATTGGTTTATGGGAAGGGTTGCCATTTACCGGTGGAAATAGCACATAGGGCATTATGGGCTGTTAAAGAAGTTAATACTGATTATGATGTTGCAGGTAAAGAAAGGAAGTTGAATCTGTGTGAGCTTGAGGAGCTGAGAGATGAAGCATATGAGAGTGCATCGTCATACAAGGACAAGATGAAGAAGGTGCACGATGCCAAGCTTCGGTTGAAGAAGTTCGAGGTAGGCCAAAAGGTATGGTTGTACAATTCCCGTCTTAAATTATTTCCAGGAAAGTTGAAAAGCAAGTGGACGGGGCCATACTTAATTACGAGAGTTGGTGAATACGGTGATGTCGAGATTGAAGACTTTGATGATCATTTACGTCAAGTAGTGAATGGACATCGACTTAAACCGTACCTGGATTCGTCTGACATCCACGGAACAACAGAAGAGCCGGTTTGCTTTTTGACGAGTGAACCGGATGATGAAGGTAAGTGATAACGCATTCGGTATGTGTAATTGTAGAGTTTGTACAATTTTTTTTTGTGTATTTTCGTTGTTTTCGGTTTTGCGTTTTTTGTGTGTTTGAGTTTTTCAGGTATTTGTATCTATTTCGACACGAGGAATCATCACTAACAGGAGTCCAGGTAAGTATACATGTTAATGAGGGCATTGGAAAATGTTTTAAGGGGTTTGGGAGTGTTAGAATTGAGAAGCTAAAAATTTTTCTAAGTATAAAAACATCAAAACTTTCTGTCAACACAGTTCTTAGAGACCCTCTAATATCTTGCTATGCCATTCATGGGTCTCCAAGATCATCCCTATATAAAAAAAAAAAAAAAAAAAAAAATTAAAAAAATTAAACAATCGTGAAACCTGCCTTTCTTCCCCAAACATTAACCCTACCCATAACCCTCACCTCCTTCACTTCCACCTAACCACCGCCACCCTTCTTCCACCCGACCACCGCACCACCACCGTCCTTCCTCTTCACAACCATCCGGACCACCACCCAGCTCCGACTACCACCACACCCGATTCCTTTTCCTTCCACCTCTACCCAGCAACAACCCGACCCAGACCCATCTCCATCTCCGAACCACCTGCAACCAACCCCAACCACCGCCGCCCAACCCACAACCCTAACCCGACCCACCTGCAACCAACCCCAACCATCACCACCGCGTAACCCAGCAGTCAACAACCAAAACCATCCGGCCACCCGCCTGCAACCTTCTTCACTCGCCATCCACCTCCGACCCAACCCTAACCCGCACCACCATCTCCAACCAAACCCTAACCCGGCTCCCCTTCTCTGCTGTCTTCCACCCTGCACCCGCCGCCGACCCCTTCTTCCACACCCTGCATAAACGAACCACCAACCACACCTGCACCCGAACCCTACTCTGCTCCATAACCCGACCCGGCTCTCCTTCAACCCAACCAGCTGAAACCCAACCCGTAACCCAGCTGCCACTCGATTAGCCATCAGCACCATCTTAGTCAGGACGTTTTGGGTCTGCGATTTCGCTTTGTATTGCTGTTTGTGTCGATAATCAGGTACATTTAAATTCACTTTTTGCGCTTTCTATTTTAAGTGTATGATTGGTTCTCTTATCGAGTTGTGATGTTCGGTCATGATGCTAGTGGTATGGCCGAGTCAAGTATAAATTTGTAGCGTGTTTTGAGAGGGTTGTTGACATGTTTCGGTTTATGTCGCTAAAGTGGTCTAGACTAGGATTGTTAGGTGCTTATGATTTAGGCGTTTTCTTGTTTCCGAGATGTTGACATCATTGAATTTATTTGAGAGGATATAGCACATGACATGGTTTTGGTTGTGCTTCGATATAGCAAATGATAAGTTCAAGCGAAGTGGCGTTACATTGGTGTCATGGGTTTGTTTTTATAAATATGGCGACCTGCTAAGTAATGATCGTGGCTTGTTTGTGGAATACATCCTGTCATAAGATTTGGATTTTTAAATCATTTAGGCGATTTGTTGCTTAGGTCATTTGGGGACAAATGAGTTTAAGTGTGGAGGGGTCGTTTGAGTTTTGAACTTAATAAGATCATTTTGTTGAAGTCGCAAGGATTATAAGCGTAGGCGTTAAAGTCATAAGTGATTCATGGTTGAATTTGCTAGTTTCTTGATAGTATGCGAGTTTGGATAATCAAGTGAAGTGAAGGTTGAAAGGCTTAAGTTATTTCCTTGTGTGGTAGTCGTGTTAGAGTTTTTAGGGAGTCGTTGGGATGAGTCGTCTTGAAATTAACTGCAGTTTTAGAACGCCTCGCCTGTACTCAATCTCCATTCAGGCGGGGATGTTTTGAATATTATATACATAATGGGTATCCCAAAATTTTCAAGTTATTTTAGATTTATTTAGTTATTTATTTTTATTTTTATTTTCATTTGTCTGTTCTTTATTTTAGGTGCGACCGCGACCGAAATGCTATACGGTCGCAATGTTTTTCAGTTAAAAAAAAAAAAAAAAAAAAATTGAAAAGTTAAAATACCAAAAATAGTTGCTTATTCATGTGTCCCTGACTGATTTGTATGTTTTTAAATTGTTTTGCAGGATGTCAGGTAAGGGATCGTCTAGTGCGATCGTTGGGGCCAAGCGAAAGAGAGGACCACAACAGCGGCCACGGGGTGAACCTGGACCACGTGTTACAGGTCTTTCTAGGAGTATTCGGTATGCATTACCTGAGGTTAGGCCACAGCCTGGGGACCCAGTAGAGCCCGTTGAGGACCGGATTTTAGAGGAGCACACTTTATTGCAGTTTGCTGTTAACTCTAAGGAGTTGGAAAATTGTCAAAAATATATATTGATTCCGGAGTTGAAGCATAGGAGTATTAATATGGAATTGGTTGGAATTTTAGGGGAGCATGAGAGAGTGGAGGAGTTATTGGGGCCTAAATGGATGACTTTGTTAGAGTGTGATTGGCCACAGTACAGAGAGTTGACAGTAGAGTTTTATTCCACTTTTAAGTATAACGCCGACCTGTTTCATGAGCAACACGCAGTATCATTTTCACTAGGGAGGCAACTTTATGAGTTGAGTGTGCCTAGATTTGCAGTAGCTATGGGTGTTTACACCAAGGAGGAAGCACAAGCATCTGGATTTGCTAGGTTGCTGAGAGGAAGTTATAAGAAGAAGAGGACAGGTGGGGTATCTTCTAGTGATCTGAGTGTGTTTTGGGAGACGATTGCTGAGGGGGCATTTAGTGGCCAGGGTGCTGAGTCGAGTATTCGCGATCCAGTTATTAGATATATTCATAGGATCATAGCATGTACTCTTGTCGGTCGCAAGGGAGGAGATAAGGTTACTGTGTTGGATGCGTTTTGTTTGTATTGTATCTTTGGTCGACGGGAGGCCAATTTGGCGACTATTTTATTATCATCATTTGCTAGAGGTGCTAGAGGTGGAGCTGAAGGTTATTTGAGTTTAGGCCCGTATGTGACACAGATTGCACAGAGTTTGGGGGTGTTTGAGAGATATCCGAGAGAGCAGTTGACAGAGGGACCGTCGACCATTTATTATAGTGTAGATGATTTGAGGGCTGCACAGATAGTGACATATGATGAGCCACCGGAGTGGGAACCGGTGAAGCCATGGCTACAGGTGCCACTACTTGAGGGGATAGTTGCTGCTGAGACGATACAGAGGAGCGTGCCTATCGCTCGACAGCGGGTTAGACCATCTATGGAGCGCCCTAGTCCCGTACCCCCCTTGTGTGCACCACCACCGGAGACTGTGACATTAGAGTATGTAGTGCAGAGGATTGATGGGTTGGAAGCGAAGATTGATGGATTAGACGCAAAGGTTGTTATGTTTACGGATATGATGAGGTTCATGATGCAGGGCATGGGTTTGAAGATACCCGAGCGTTTCAGGGATATAGGTGATTTAGTAGGTACATCTGCAGGAGCTGAGCAGGAGGGAGACAGTCAGTCTGAGGAGCCTGGGCAGCAGGAGTGATAGCTCGCAGCAGCGCCAACCGGTTTATTTTGTGTTTTTGGTGTACTTTTCCCTTTATTTTGTTTTGATTATCATATGCCTGTATCTAAACTAACACATTAAGGGAAATTGTAAGGGGAGACCGGTTGGGTGGTTGATATTATATTATATTATATGATACGTTGCTGTTATATGTGTGTTTTGGTTGTTAGAATATTGAATAATTGCCGCTGTTGTCCGCGAACGGAATGCTATACGGACATGTTGGAGGGCAGAGGAGCACGACTTTCAACAACATCGTCGCATTTATCAGGGGAGTCTGTTCCGATTTTCTGTTTTATTTATTTATTTTTCTCTTTTCGTATTTTACTTTTGTTTTCGTGTTACTATTCCTTTAGCACATTGAGGACAATGTGTCGCTCAAGTGTGGGGGGGTGCTATACGTCTTTAGAGTGTGTTTTTGTGTTAGTCTTGAGTCATAAAAATTTAAAAAAAAAAAAAAAAAAAAATTAAAAAAAATTAAAAAAAAAATGTCCTAAAAGCGGTCTGATCGGGCATGAAAGCGACTGTTTCAATGCGTTCATTCTGTCTCTGCTTGTGGTGTGTGGGTCCTTAATCATGGTCCAATTCTTTAGAACAGACATATGAATCGTTTTCAGCAGGTGTTTTAGAGAAAATGTTTAGAATTTGCCCGATTAAGGTGTAACGAGCTGTCGGTAATAAATGCATGCACACATCGGTAACCCATTTCCACACTTTGGTGAGATCTTGAGCCTACTAGATGATAGATTGATACATATATATTTTCATTTGTTGAGTGTAGGCCAGATGTTTCTCTGTTGCAGAACTTGTGTGATTTGATACATGCCGAGGTTGTAGACTAGATATGCACATAGATGATAAAGGCAATTTAGGTTTCCCCGTTTTCTTTTGATACCCGTTTATTTGTTATGTGTTGACCCGTTTACCTAAAATCACCCTTAGAAGCCCATGTTGAGCCTATACCCTTTCATTTGATTAAACCTATTACCCAAATTGACTTGTTTACCTTTGTGTAATAAATTGATGACATCCATCGTGTTTATGTTTAGTTCAAGTGATTGCGTTATGTTTAAGCTGTGAAAAAAAAAAAAAAAAGAAAAAAAAAATATATGAAAAAAAAAAAGGAAAGAAAAGAAAAGAAAAAAAATAGAAGTATGTGTTATGGGTCAAATATGCCCAAAGTTGTGTGATTATTGTATTATGTTGCTTAGTGAATAAGGATGATCATTCAAGCGTGTTGAAACCCTTGTTTTTAAACCAATTGTTAGCCAAATCTATCCCACCTTTACCCGAAGCCCAAAACCCGTAAGTCCTTTAGATATGTGCATTGTCTATAGTTGAGGTGTGATTGTTATACAAGCCTATGATAACAGAGTTACATACTTGGTTTTTGAGTGAATGATACTAGCGCATTACATGCTAGTCCAGATATTAAACCGAGTAGAGTGAAAAATTGTGAGGGGTGTGTTGCATGAGAATAAAAACCGAAAGCATGTTAGACTTAGTCGGGAGAGTTCTGTTTTAAAAATTGTGCATCACGGTTGCCTGTTGAATTAACACATCTAATGATGATCTACGAATGGGGTATGACTTTGGACCCTAACTAGTGCATGGCGGGGGCGTTTGAGGTATTTGTTACTTGTTCGTGGTAACGCTTTGAGCAGATTTGCTTGAGGGCAAGCAAAAGGTAAGTGTGGGGGTGTGATGTGTTGCCAAATGCATCACATTTATATATTAGTTTTGTATAGTTTTTAACCGTTTATCGTTCGTTTATATCGTGTCTTAGATACTTATTTGTGTCTTGGTGTTAAGTAGGTGTTCGTGGGCTAAAACGAGAGAAAAAGAGCTTAGTTGGAGAGGAGACAAGCATTCGATGAAATTGGAAATAAAAAAAGAAACAAATCTGGAAGAACTGAAATTAGAGACCCTCTAATTTCAGTAAAAGTTATTCGCGGGTCTCCAGGAAGTAAAAGAGAGGAAAAATGACGATTTTACCCTTAATGAATTGTGATAACTACTGAAGATACCCCCGCGTCAGTTTCAGGTTATTGGAGACCCTCTAATTCCAGAAACAGTTGTTCATGGGTCTCTAATAACTCTTCAGCCCATAAAAAAGCCCATTTTCGCAATTAAAAACCTAGCAGCCGTTTAAGGAGGTATTCATCGATTTCCAGAGCTTCTAAGGGAGGATTTTGAGTACTTTTTGCAGTTCCATTCATTCCGGTTGATGCCAGAGCAATCCAGAACAAGTTTTGAAGCCGAAATCATGATTATGCAAGGCTAAACATCCTGCGGTTTCTCCGGGTGAACGATTTGGTTATTTTATCAATTGTTTTATGTTTGATACTTATTACTTGGATTAGATTTTGTGAACACCTTAATGTTCTTGGCATCTAATTGTATGTTTGACTGATCTAGACAGTTCGGTTGATTAATATTATTGCATTATGTTATCGTATCTTGGTTTTCTTGCACTAGGATTAATTTAACTTTGCAATTAATGTTATGATAGCTGAATTGGGTTGAACAATTTAAACAAAGTCATGTCTATGTGATTTCCTAGGTAGGGTATTAACATAATTCAGTTGATAATTACCAAATCAGAAACCCGGAGTGACCGTTTTTCCATATTATTGTCTTTTATAAACTCTATTATCAAACCGTTTTGCAGCACTGCAGCACTTTTACATTAAAATTCATAAAATTACTTTAGTTAATCTTAATTTAATTAGAAATTAGTAACTTAGCACTTTCCACAAACTCCCTGAGGTTCGACAACCCTACTTCCTATACTGCAGTCAGTTGTAGCTAAGGAGTAGTTTTTATTTAGTTTTTGATTAGCACTTCGACACGCGATCACCTGCCAACCAGGCCGGTCCAGGTTTAACAACACTGGATAAAAGAATATGAATAGTTTCTTACTTATAAAAATTGCTCTGATTGATCTTAAACGGGCGTCAAGGGCGGAAGCGCTAGTCGAGTAACCGGCATGAGAAAGGGTGATAGTTTGTGGGGCCGGATCTCAACCAATCATAAATAAATATGTAAACTTTATTTTCATTTATCATTTTATCTTTTTTTTTTTTATCATTGCCTAGCGAGAGTGACGTGACACACACTTTTTTTCACATTTTTGTTAAACCGTTACACATAATCTAACATGAAACTTGAATATGCTATTCACAAGATTCTTTATTTCAACCATATATCTTGCGAGCCCATTTGACGTGTTTATCCTTTATCCCTTGGGGCTCTCCGGGCTAGGAGGGGCTATGTATCGAACGTTTCTAGTTTCCACTAAACTACGTGTCAGAAATTGATGCATGAGTGCTTCTCCGCCTACGACATATGTATACGCCCATCATTGTGATTGAAGTGTTTTATGCGAACAAACTCAAATATTCACCAAGTATTTGCATATTAGATAATTATAAACATTATCTTTTTCCGACTGTAAAGATATAACACATTCTAAATTCTAAATATTATTTGCTAATGTGTGAATGTAGTATTCTTTTAATTTCGTGGAAGCTGAGGAAAGTAACAAAGTTTCAATAATTGTACCACTAGAAAAATCCAACAAGTCTCTACCTAGTCTTCTATATAAACCCCACCTTCACATGCTTCTTACTCCACATTCAAAGCATTCACATTTACATTAACTCCCATCAATTCCCACTTGTAGCAATGACAAAAATGTTCATCAAGGCCTCATGCATGGTGGTGTTGCTGGTGGCGTTCCTAACCGTGCCCGAGACGGAGGCAGTGACTTGTGGTCAGGTTGTGGGTTCTGTAGCACCGTGCCTCGGGTACCTAAGGAATGGTGGGGCTCCGCCAGCACAGTGTTGTAATGGGATTAGAGGACTTAGGAATCAGGCACGTACTACTGCAGACCGTAAGACCATTTGTAATTGTCTCAAGAGTGCTTCATCGTCTTACCGCGGCGTTAGCGGCAATTACGCAGCTAGTCTCCCCGGAAAATGTGGTGTGAACTTGCCCTACAAGATTAGCCCTTCCACAGACTGTAACAGGTATAATATAGAATAAATATACAAACAACTAAATGCATATAATTGGAAATTTACAAAAAAAAACTTTTTTGTAAATTACAGTCATGTATCTAAAGTTTTGGCAAACGGTCTAGAAAACAAATCATCCTTGTGGAAATTTACAAAAAAAAATAATAAATAAACTTTTTTATATTTAATAAAATTATATGCTAATGTGGGATTTCTTTATGTAGTAGGCGACGCATGTGATATTTTTTTTTATATAAAATCTAAAAAATAAATTATTTGTTTTTTAAAAAAAGTAGTTTTTAGATTTTTTTTTACTTTTCTAATTTTTAATCATTAAAGTTTCATCAAATTAGTTTTTTTTTTGTTGAAGTACTTGATTTTTACACCGTGTGTTTTACCAAATTAATTTGTTTAATTTTTATATTACGTTGTTTAGAGGTTATATATGCTTGGGTGTTTAATTAAATGTTAACATTAATCATCACCTCCCACCCACAACAATTGTTAAACACAACTAGAAAACTATCATCATTGGTCGTTGGCAATATGAATTAAGATGATACTCTCTATTAATGATTCTTCAGTAAAATCTGCTAGTAAATTTTAACCCACAAGGATGATTTGTTTTCTAGACCGTTTGCCAAAACTTTAGATACGTGACTGTAATTTACCTAATTAAACGAAAATTAATTCAAATTTGTTTTATCGGCAAATTTTGTTATCGTTTAGAATATATCTTAATTTTCTAATTCTTTTATTTTTCTTTTATAGGATCCAGTGAGGAGGAGAAGTTAGAAAAGAAAATAAAAGTTTAGCAGTGATGCATATTATGCCACGTCAATAATGTCATAGTTCTCCACTTATGAACTAAGACCAAAACACTAGTATCTTGTTAATTTTCTGTACTTGTAACTATATATGATAACTTATAATATATATGATGTACAAGAGTTCTTTAATTTTTATTGTGTTTTGCGGTTAAGCATACATATATCGTTAAAACATATTAAGATTCGTCAATAGATCGACATGTTTAATGGAAGGTAAATAATTCATTGGGGGAAGGTGAATAAATTTATGAGGTAAGTGAAAGAGCGCAATCAAAAGACAATGAGGTATAAAGTTCAATTCGAAACAATATGGCACAGCTAAATTTGGGTAAGATGAATTGAAGCTTGAAAACAAGTTATTTTCCTATAAAATTCAGTGGATATATTAGTGGCCAAAATATCAAAATGATGAATGTTGGTTTAAAGTAGAAGATAATGGTGTTTAATTAATTCGGAGAATGCCGTTTGTGCCATCTATGGTCTCGATGATTGTACACAATTCTTCTCTCAGTAAGCTACAGCTTTGTAAAATTAGCTTGTAAATGCATAAATTTATGCACGTGTGATATAAATGGATTTGTAATTGGGATTTAAGATTAATTGTTCTATACTTCTATTTTAGTTTTGTAACATAATATTTCTTTAATTTAACTAACAATCGTTGTTTCTATATTTGATTCTATACAGATTACTAGGTTTGATCCTGTGTACTACACGAGTAGCTTTAAAATGTGAGATAAAAATAAAGGTCAAACACATCAAAAACACTTAAACTAGCAACCTAAACAGAAGCATCAACTAAATAAAAAATAAACAAAATTTATGATATCTGGTTTAAATTCATTAGACAACTAATAAAAAACAAATGAATAAATAACCTGCAAGTCGGTCATCTCTAATGGCAACCATAAGTTCAATAGTTTCATAAGAATGTTTGAAAAAGTTCTTCCTGTAGCATTAATTATATGTGAGAAATAATACATATACAATATTTGCAACGTTCAAAAACCAACCAAAAAAAACACTCACACTCCTATATTCTCCATTCACTCATATAAGCTCGTATGAGGTCGTTCATCATGATATCTGTACTCAAAAACACCCTTTTGTATAAGCTCTAACATGGAAGGTTGAATTGAGAATGCAAAAAAGTATCCATTACAAAGGCTTAAAGCTACCACTAAAAACAACATGCTTTTTAGTTAGTCAACTTCTAGAGGCAAACTTCACCTTTATCTAATCACTATATTATACCCTGAGAACGCCCTGGGGTTGAGAAATCTAACATGACATATCAATTTTACATATGAAATAGAATGATGGGCTTTACAGTTACATGCAGGAAAGCTTCGGGTAGCACCTAACCTAAAACAATTAACAATGTATCTTCAATGTTAATGCCTAACCTTAAATAATGTATAACTTTAATATTAATACCTAACCTAAAACAATGTATAACTCCAATGCTAACACATGTTGAAAATAGAATTCATATTTACTGATTTGAACATAATTAGTGACTTGCCTATCCAATGCTAACACATGTTGAAAATAGAATTCATATTTACTGATTTGAACATAATTAGTGACTTGCCTATACATGATTAATGAATTACCTGAACACTTTGTGGTTTTTTTTTTTTTTTTTTTTTTTTTTTGTATGAACAAAACCCCACTCAAAGAGGAGGATGCTCTCTTTGAATCACATGTAGGATTTATTGCTTTTAATTATATAATAGATGTACATGTTGAAATCTTTAACCAAGGTTTTCAGAACCGGACCGGACGTCGAACCGGACCCCCGGCCGGTTCACCGGTTCGACCGGTCCGACCGGTTCGACCGGTTCGACGAACCGGCCCAAAAAACAAAAAAAAATTAAAAAAAATAAAAAAAAATTAAAAAATCCGGTCCGACCGGCCGGTTTTCCGGTCCGACCGGCCGGTTCACCGGTCCGACCCCCGGTTCGCTGCAAAACGGTCCGACTACCCGAACCGGACCGGTCCAGGCCCCGGAGCCCGGTCCGACCGGTCCGACCGGCCGGTCCGGTCCGGTTTTCAAAACAGTGTCTTTAACATATATGTGGTGTAAAAAGAAAAGGATCACATCCAACCAAAAATTAGTCTTGACTTGACGAAACCTAAGAACCTCGATTCAATCATTTGATTTAAACGAAGGTATAGATATTAAGTTATAACTTTTAAGAAACATAATTCTATCAAATTACATATGCCAAGAAGTAAATAAGTTGAATAATTAATAAATAAAATAAAACTATAAAGAATCATGCAATCTCTTTTATGTGATTATGTCTGACTAAGATTGAATTTCATTTCAATTGGTGCGGGCAACTTACTTCTTTGGCATGTGCCCACAAAAGAAATGTTCCATGTGAGCAAAATCTAGTTTTAAATGCACACTAGACTTCAAATTCGAAAGCATTTTAAAGATGCATTATACAACAAATTGTTAAGAAGAACCATTATGCTCAAGCAACAAAATACATTTATGTACAAATAATGAAGTTAGTGAGAATTTATACTTGATTCAGCTTATTCGCCATCTCGCTAAAAAAGATAAAAAATAAAAAAACCAAACCAAATCAAACTTTGATCAGGTAAAACAATAGTCCAATAACCAAATGAATGCAGATAATGATAACCTTACAAATGAAAGAATTAATTAAACAAACAAATTACTTGTGGCTTTACCTGTTGGTCAATGTAAATTAGTGCCTTTACTTTCTGGTTGCGCAGTAAGCACTTTCAAATTTTTGTTTCGTATTCGTTATGTATTGTAGCTTATATTGCTGGTCAATGTAAACAACCAAATTATTCGGCCAATATAAATAACATAACTTTGTTGCACAAATAGGTTTGAAACTTAATAATATTAAAGCGAATTGAGGTCTTCTTGTCTTTACGTTTCAAACATTGCTTAGATTTATAACACCATAAAAAACGGGGCAATGAAAAAAAAAAAAACAAAAGCAACCTTCATGTTCCAATGGCATAAACAATGCATCAAAACATGATATAAGCAATTACAACAGGTTGACGATGGAGTTTGTGAAGGAGTGGAAATCGACTTAAGAATATAGACGATGATGATAATGATGTGTGTCAAGGATGGTCATATTATGTTTTGGTACCACAAAGAAACACTCACGCCTAAAAGAATAAAGCTACACGGAAAAAAAACATATATATAGCACATGTTTCTTGAAAAGAATGTGTAATCGCCTTGCTAACCTAGAAATTCAAATCCAGTAAATAAAAGGTAAATAGCATAATCATATAGTTAGAGCATCCACATTCATGCTCAAACAACAGTGTTCCTTAAAAGAGAATCCATATTCATGCTCCATCAGAATCTCTGTGCGATACACTAATGCACAAATCAAACTAAAATCTTTTATCAATGAGCTCATCTTAATTTCATGTTAAAATATCCAAAAATACTAATTTGAAAATCCATAAACCCTTATTCATTTGACCTTATATTCACCGAGGAATGGCCAAAAAAAACACTAAATCAAATCTAATAAACCAATAGCAAGCTAAATCAAAACCAAAACCAAAACCAAATCAAACATTCACATCCCATTATTGGAGCTCATATTATGATTTATGAGTCTAAACACTTAAAATTGCTTATTGTTGTATCAAAAGATAATTCTCTGCCTCAACCTTTTAATCAACAATCACTATGAAATTGACACCCTAGTCTAACTTGTTTGAGATCCCTGAATGAGAAAATTAAAAATCGAACTAACTGGATCCAACAATGAAATCGAAATGTCTGTATTGATTGAATACCTTACAACTGTAATCTGTCAATCTCATTGTCACATAGAATCGAAACCACCTAATAATAAAACAGTCATAAATATAAAAATTAAAATAGTGAAATCAAAGATAGTCTACGAACCATGAATCACAATTTAAGAACATATGATTGAAAAGCATCTAAGGAATGTTGAATCCTAATTTAAAAAAAAAAACCATAATCCATAAAGACTCGTAAATCGTGATTTCACAATATTCAATCGGAAATCATGAAAAAGTTTGGTACAGTTAGTCAAAATTCTAGCATTCATTACTACTAAAATCAAGGACTAAAAAAAAATCAAAACCACAATATATCTAATACATATGAAATGTTGGAATGGATTAATTTAAATTCTAAACATCACATATATGAATAAAAATCGTACACTAACCTTGACAGGGCCAAATTGAGAATATGATAACAAAACCCTAATCAAACAATACATGAATGGTTAATATTTTGTTCGCTATTAGGGTTTGGTAATTGAAAATGTATAACAAAATGCTCCAAACTTGAATTAAAGGTAGACAATCGTATAAAATATAACTCACGAACGTGTTTGCTAACCTTGTACAGAGAGATAGCGAGAAGATTATAACAAAATCCCTAATAAAAAAAATATACGGGTGTGTGATGAAATCGAACAAACAAAGTTAAGATGAAGAAATAAACTTTCAGATACACTCACCTTCGAGAGGAGGACCAGTTGAGGCTATTGATGGAATGATGTGCGGGTGATATCGTTGTTAGGGTTTGAGCATGGATATGGGAATAAGCAAAAGAAAAGGAAAGTTAGTTAATAGAATAAAAGGATTGGCCGAAAATAAAGGTTGAGAAAAATGAGCGAAAAAAATAATTTTAGATGTTTTGAGATAAGGACACATGTCCTACAATTGCTTTTATTTATATATTATAGTAGATAAGATTTATATAATTTACTAGGTTATAGTCTCGTGTATTACACACATTAAATAATGAAAATTGTGTATTTCTAAAACACAATAATACAAGTAGGTGTACCTAATAATCATTTCATAAGCTTGCAATCTCTTAGTATATCAATCAATATCTTGCCCATTTATAAAGTATTTAACACTCGTCGCAATCATGGGAGGCTCTTAAGGTTGGCGGGGAGGACCCACGGCTAGGGCCCGTTTTATCCAGATGCACTTTTTTTAATAAAATGCTTGTACATATATTATGTGTGTGTGTGTTTTATTAGAACTTTGTCTAGGTTTTCGATTATAATGCTCCATTTTGATTCTTGTTGCTTAATTTTATACATTATGGCTATAAATTGGATTTTTTTCATCATCATCACTTCCTAAACATCATAAGAAATCGATAATTTGTGGTCAAGTGTTCTTAGACAAGAAACTTTAACACACACAATTCTGAATCACCACCAAACCTCCGCCGTCCTTCTCACCGCCATTGCCGAAATCCTGAACCCCCGACCACTGCCGCTGCCTGTTACAATCACCGCAACCGCCGCCGTGACTACTCGTGAACTGGTCAACTCTCTTCAAGCTCAGGTTCTTCTGATTACTTGAGGTAAGAAGTCCGATCTTCTTGTTCTTGTTGTGTCCGTTTTCTGATCTATATGTATATATGTGTTTATGTATATACCGATGATACTTTTTTATTCTTCTGTTTTATTGTACTAAGATATGATTGTAATGTGGTCCTTATATTATGGGGAGTAGTACATTTTGATTGGTTTGGGCTTTTTGTTTATTGTATGTGTGGCATAAGTTTCTTTTGAAAGTGAAAACATTTTTTTTTCAATACAAAAGAAAGGGGGAGTTAATATACGAAGGGATGAGGTTGGTAAATGAGCTGAGAATGGAAAGATTCAAGGCATGAGTGGACATGTTGGAGGAAATGAATGGACATGAAGTTGTGTGAGTAAAATGATCGAAAAAGACCGTCTAGATCTTGCGTTAAGGTGTAGAAGCCGTTGACGGTGGTGGTGGCGTTGGTGGAACGGTGCATAATGGACGGTGGATGGTGGTGATGATACTGGTGGTTATGGTTTTGTTGTCAAAGTAGGGAGAAGGGGATGGAATTTGTAGGGGTATTTAAATAGGTAGACGGCACCAAAAAGTGAGTAAAACTTAGGCTAAAAGGCTTTTTTTTATATATTTTTTATGGTTGTTGGAATTGTGAATATAATGTTAATTTTGTTAGGAAGTTAAAGATTCATAGACACAAAATTTATCAAAAGAGTTTCTTCATTTAACCACATAAGAAAGGGGTATTATTATTGTGAGTTGGTACAACTAGCTTAAAATGTTGTTAATGATTTAGTGGATCGGTTCTCTTTGTTGTTTTAGATGGATTGGTTTCGTGTAGAATCACTCAAAGGAAAGAGTTTGGTTTCATGTATATACCGTTTCGTGTAAATTGGTTTGATAACCGGTTTGTCAGTATCAAATTATATTTTTAATGTACACACGTCCTGATTTAGATTACCAACATAAATACAATACAATCAGGGTCGACGCTTGGGTAAGTGAAATGAAGCTGCCGCTTTAGGCCCCCATGTTTCCAAGGCCCCCAATTTTGGTTTAGGGTTTTTATGTTTTGGAAATATTTTCTACAAAGAAGAGGATGAAAGCATATCCCTCTAGTAATTTCTGATTCTTCATAGTTTATGTTATTTTGAATTTTTTTGACCAACTTCGAGATGGAAACGGGTGTAGATTCTTAGACGACGATGACAGCTTGTGATTTCTTTTCCCTATCTTCTGTCATGAAATTGAACATGGTGATTAATGGTTGATGAAATTTTATGTCTAGTTTGCAAGGTGTTGATGTGAGAAGAAGGATTTTAAAGAGGAAGATGAATGGTTGAAGAAACAGAGGATATATGTGAAGACCTGACTCAAAATAGTGAAATTCCATGACTTTTGAGATGAGCTTACTAGTTGTCCTTTCTTTTGTTTTTACTTTATTGCATATGCCTATTTCTATAGGAGTCCTCTGCATGCTTTTCTCTTTACCTTAACACCTCAATAGAAAACTATAGAAATAAATAGGTTTATAGAACACTTTAAAGAATAATTAAGTAATAATTTTTCATTAATACGTAAATGTTCTAAGATATTGTAAGTGATGTAGATAAAGATGAATTAACTTGGTTCTTTTATTTTTAGAGTTTATAGACCGCAATATAGGATCGACAGAACATAATTATCTTTATCCAAAAAAAGGCCCCAATTTTATCATTTGCTTTAGGCCACCAAAGCGGTTGAGCCGACCCTAAATACAATATACCATGAGAGGATTGTAAACTAGCATAAAACGAGTATCGGGTACTACATTATCATCACCGCTGCATCGTGTAGGTTTCCGACATTATGTGCTCCAATATATGTCACCCCGCGACAACGTGCGGGCACCCCACTAGCACAAGTAGGTGTACCTAATAATCATCTCATAAGCTTGTAATATCGTAGTATATCAATCAATATCTTACCCATTTATAAAGTGCTTAACATTCGTCGCAGTCATGGAAGGCTTTTAAGGTGGTCGGAGAGGACCTACGGCTAGGGCCCGTTTTATCCCGAGGCACTTTTTTTTTAAATAAAATGCTTGTACATATGTTATGTGTGTGTTTTAATAGAAAAGTCATTCTAAACTTAAAACTTAGGCCTATTGATAACACATTTAAAACTCAAAAATTTATTACCAAGCTCAATACTCATTTAAAATTCAAAACTTATTATCTAAGGGACATTTTTAGTGGCAATCTCCAGGGAGGCCTCTGGTGTGGTCACACTATCTAATTTTTAATGAAGTTTCTTAGTTACATTTACATCATTATCATCATAAAATACCATTATCTTTATAAATTGAATTTAAAAAGAATATATAAAAATATTTTTGGTAAGGGTTTACTTAGGGGTGAAAACGAGTCAAGTCAAGCCCGAGCTCAACTGAGATCGAGCATATTATTTTGAGACTGAACTTAGCTCGAAAGGAAAATCCAAACACTCGAGTTTGGCTCGGCTAGAGATAATTTAAACAAGCTAAAAGCTTGGATCGAGCTCGCTTTAAGAGCTTAAACGAGCCAAAGCTCTCGTTTGGGCTCTTGAGCCTAAACAAGCTTTTTGTGTAAAGCTCGAGCTTAGGCTCAATAATTGTATGAGTCATATTTCGGGCTCGGGCTCGTTATAGCTCTGCTCATTCAAGTTTTTTATCGATAAATTCGGAATAGCTCTCGAGCCATACTGCATCGTTTACACCACTAGATTTAATTCAAATTTATCATGACTGTAAATTAAAGATATATTTGAAGTAAAGATATATTTTTGGTAAGGTTGCAATTTGTGGAAAGATTTAGTAGATTTAATCTAACAAAACAATTGTTCAACTTAAAGATATACTTGAGTTTTGGATTATTGGATTTAAATCATTTTAACTATAAACTATTGGCCGCCACTGATTTCATCTAACAAAATATATGCTGATGGTCCAACCTTTTAACATATTGTCCATCAACAGACTATAACTAACATATTGCCTCTCTTTTAACAATAAACTATTGCCCACCACCTGTCCAAACCGATGTGGCATGCTTGCGTGCCAAAATCCCTCTTGCGTACCATATTTTCTCTTAGTATTATATTAGTTATGGTCCGTTGGTAGACAATATGTTAAAATGGGAGATCACCAGCACACATTTTATTAGTTAGAACCAGTGGCGACCAATAGCTGATAGTTGGGACTATCCAAATCTAATAGTGCTTGATTTTTTTTATGTAGATTATGGTAGGGATTTTAAAATATTCGATGTTTTCATTTTATGATATTAACCTGATTTAAAAAAATAAGAAAAAAAAATAATTTTGGTTAAAAACATTTTGTTTGAGGGTTGATATGGTATTTATGGGTGTTCAAAAAAAATCCGAATCCGAATTCGAATTCAAAAAATCCGATAATCCGAATTCGAATCCAAAAAAATCCGATAATCCGAATCCGAATTATCCGAATTTTGGATAATCCGATTTTCGGATATCCGAAAATCGGATAATCTGAAATTTCGGATTCGGATTCGGATCCTGATTTTGAAAATTTTTGGATAATCGGATTATCCGAATCCGAATATTAATATATATATATATATATATATATATATAAATATAATATTATATACACTACATAACACAATACACAATCCTAAATCCCTAATATCCTTCTAACCCTAAGTCCATAATACTCCAATCCATAGCAGCCGCTCTCTCTTCTCTTCTCTCTAACAGCCCCCGTCCACCTCGTCTCCGACCTCCACAGCCCCCGTTTACAAAACGGTAAGTTTCTTTTACATTTTTTTGTTTAATTTTGGTTTATTTAACTTCGATTTTTGTTTTTTAACAGGTTCACATTTTAGACATAAAGGAGAACGTTTTTTATTATTTTTTATTTATTTTTTATTTGTTTTAAGTTTTGGATTATCCGTTGGATGATCCGAATCCGAATCCGAATCCGAAATTCGGATTATCCGAATTTCGAATATCCGAAATTTCGGATCCAGATTCGGATCCCAATATTGACTATCCAAAATTTCGGATTATCCGAAATTCGGATATCCGAAATCACTAGTACAGAATAAGCCAAAAGATGTGGTTATTTTGGCCAATAGGTGCGGTTTTAGACCCGCATCTTATAGCCTCGCATCTTTTGGTAAATGCCAAAAGATGCGGGTTCAAGAGAACCGCATCTTATGGTATGG